>OZ024905.1:65469216-65808554 GCA_964017125.1 Flabesymbios commensalis | reverse complement strand
AAACAATAATAGCACGATAATAAGCTGCGACTTTTATTTGGGCTCTTGATTAATTAAAATGAAATTGTACATGTTTTCGTCAAAAGCACATACGGTACAATCACTATATGTTCTGTGCTGAATGATATGGTTATGAATTGCAGCAGAGTAGCGACGAATCTTTGAAAATATATGGGTCGTTAGCATATCAGCCCTTATAGGCTCAGCCGATTTAGAAATAATATCTCATATTGTAGAAGATTTCTTTGTTTTACCTAAACCACAACTCAGTGCTATGAGAAGATGGGGCCATCTTTAACGTGAGCAAAGTGAAAATTAGACAGAACTGTTCGGAAGCGAACACAAAAGCAGCCCACTGTTACTGCAAGTCGGCCATTTTGTAAGTTAATGTATCCAAATTGTGTCTAATATTATAACTCTATGCACGGTTCCCGAGACATAAGCGACATTGAAGAAATGAATGCCAGCTAGTTGATTTTACATCTGTGAAATTGGTCATTTGTTATCACCGTAACAGGTATATTATTTTACAGTATTATCCTAGCTTCCGTTCAAGCTATCCAATATAATGAGCAAAACCGAGTATAAACATCGGCCATTATGATTTTTTCCCGCTAAATTTGTCTTGTGTGTTATATTTTCATAGTCGAGCTATTTTTCATTGATTTCGGGATACCGGTTGCTCCCCGATCATTGCCTGCTATTGCTGAACATATGTGTATCAAATTAAATGAGGATATATACGGAAAACTTTTTCCTCAAACGCGTTAACGACTATTTCTTCGTTAGTCACCTTGTAATTAAAAGATTGATTATTTTGGGAGATCAAATGTCATCAAATTTATTACACACTGGGATCTAATCGATATGTGAAATATAAAAAAGCAGGAGTTCATGACTTTATTTATTTTATAAAAATAAAGCCGCGGCGGTACCCGCAGTAGCGGTGGCGGACCATGTGGAATACAATAAGCAGACAATCCGGGCAGGGCTGTTTAATTAATTTTCCAAATTTGAAATAATGTAGGCTATGCTATTGAGTCAAATTGGGTGAAACACACACACATTTAAATACACAAACTAGAAATGTATTTTCGTCATGTATCGAAAACGTATTCACCCTCGAAAATCAAACGGCCAACCATTTTAATTGAAGCATAATTATATGATATTCAAAAGGAAAACCAATGAGATAAATAGAGCGATATAATTATATATAAGGAAATCAATCAAGCGGAACAGTAATCCCGCCCACCACCTTCAGAAACTACCTTCTGAAGGTAACTGATTGACCCGGAAAAATATGATAACCCTTTTCTCAAAAAAACTGACCTGCGACCATTTTTTTATATAACCAGGCAGCAACCGTGGCTCTCAAAATATCGTATTCACAAGGAAAACTAGTTATAATACCAATAGATCAAAATAAGAGAATAAATTAGGGGAAATATACCCAAAACTCAACTCCATTATAGATCATGCTTAGTATTGTATATGTATATTACGTGGTAGTACGCACTATTGTGCTATCGCGCAACGGGAGTAACTTAGCAAGGCCTGTTATCATTCATGATATAATTCATAGCCTTATGTGCATGCTAAGTACTTCACATTGTGGATTATCTGGGGTCTCGCCGGATGGAAGCTGCGCCTACGTCCATTGAGGTTCTTTTACGTCCAACTCAAATTCAGTCAGACGAGCCATCTGATTTACGTGGTTCTCTGAGCCCCACGACACGACATCGCTGCATGATGTCCTAGTGTAGGCCTCTACGGCACCTGGCAGTCCCAGGCGGTCACCCATCCAATTATAAACCGGGCGCGACGTTGCATAAATTCAGTGATCGAGCCGACACCGATAAGACAACGCCATATTCCGTACAGTGCAAGTATGTTGTGCAAAACCTATTTTTTATATCCTCACTCAATACAGGTACAAATACTACTGTTAGAAGGTATTTCAACACCCCTCTCTCCAAACCACAAAAAAATAGTCACCATTTAACTGAAATCAAGGAGCCTTGTTTAAAGGCCAGTTCAGACAGATTTGTCTGGTTCAGACAAATAGTTATCGAGATACCGCGTTCACAAGGAGTCACAATCAGATCGATATACCAGCTTAATACAGTCAGCAGTTGTGAAATCAGGCGAATATCATAATTACACCGCCCTCTAAAAATATGGATCCACCTCGACAATGAAATTGATGTACTGTGCTTCTAATATTTTCGGACACTTGTTTTCAAAAATGGTCACTCATTTTAAAAAAATTATCAAGTGTCCTGTATTGCTGATCTATTACGCTTTCAGAAAGTATATATTTCGACATTTTGTGCAAAATTATCAGGACTTGAATCCATACATGTTTAGCCTATGGTGAAAATAAGTAATTAGACACATGTGTTGGGAGAATCGAAAATACTTCTCGATGATCAACGCTGCTCGAATAAAAACAATATAAATCCCATCAGGGTACATTGTATAATAAGTTCATCCCGTTTTTTCCTATTTCGCAATGTTTAGTGTGTCCACAACCCAACAAACTCTTAGTCACAAACACGTCAGAGGCCATGGGGATTGGATGTAACTTGTCCAGTGAGAAAATCGCACAAGCTGAGTCTTAGATAATTCAGTTACTGCCGAAGACTTATCAGATGAGTCCTCGGTTGCAGCAAGGGTGCTTTACACAACAATGTAAAAAAATATACAGAAAAACAGGATATATTAAAGAGAAGCCTTGTAGAGGGGACCCTGTGTCACAATTGCTCACAGTGACGCAGCTATCACAATGTCATTTGAAGACCAGAGGATCCAGGTTATTCACTAGCATCCAAGTAGTCCAGGTATGAATCTTATAGAGCCTCTCTTTGCTCATGTGATGAAATAATTCAGTAGCAACCCTCTAACAACTATACGAGAGCTACGAATGAGGGTCCACCAGATCTGGAATGACATACCTAAGGATACCTGGAACGACTATATGACGAAATGACCCGTCGCGTCGATGCCTTAATGAGAACAAGAAGATATTCAACCAAATATTGAATGTTCAGTAATTTATCTTATTCACAGACAAATTTATGAATAATTAGGACATTTTGACAGTGCAGCAGTGATTTAAAAAACAATATTTTAAAGAAATAGTAGTTATTTATAAATGGATGATAACAAATTATCAAAAACGTTTTATTGCTATTTTTGTTAGTCACTTTTACTTAGGATGATTGTTTGAGAGTTTCACATATTATTTCTACATTTCCACCACGATGCCATCCCTACAGAATTTAAAAAAAAATGATTAAAATATCCTGTTTTTAACTACCATTTTTTGCTGACCTATCTTTTGAAAAAAATGATACTATTATCAAATTTTCTTGCACAATAATGATAACGGATACCAGTTACATACTGTTGCCAAATTTCAGGCGAATAGCTTTATAATTCACAGAGTAAATTAAAATTGATCAGAGGCTATTTGCAACTGCAGTATGTATATTGCGTGTGGTGGATCCATATTTTTAGTGGGCGGTGTATGTGGTTCTTGAATGAAAAACCAAACGATTAGGTGGCGGCTACGTACACATAAAAGCAGCCCTCAACAGGGGGATTTACAACAATCATCTTTTACAACAATTTACAACAATCGTCTTTCGTAATCACATGCAATTAGTCATCTTACTTAATGATTTTATTTCGATTTAAATAAACTCACTGTAAAAGGAAGAAATGTTGTCACCATCATCAATGCCTGGATAATGATAAATATCATAAAATAATAATAATTGAGTATTAGGTATCAGAATCCTTGAATAGCCTGCTGCCCTTTTGTGGCATGCCCCACGTAATTACCATCAAGTTTACATTTAACATATTACATGTACTTTGTTATAATCAGAGTTGATAATTAATGCTGCAATTATGTCACGATCAATTATCAATAATACTAGATAGCCTGTCGCTCACAATATGTGCGCACCTCTAAAGTTGTGTGGCCATCATCACGTCCCCCGTATCGACTTCGCTGGGCCCAAGCCGCGACGCTGTGCCAGAATTAAACCAACATTGGTCTTGTGCTTAGCTCAAGTTAATTATTATTTGAATGCCAATTGGCCAATATATGGGTCAAGACCTATGATTAGGCAAGATATGATCCATCAATGAAAAATTCCGTTATTGTAGTACAATAAATGGTGTTAAAGTTCTAAGTCCCAGCTGGATAATGTTAGTGTCGTTTATCACTGGTTTAAAATAATATAGTGACATTAACAAGTCAATACTAACACCTATTTATTCATACATTTCTTTGACTTTTACAAAAGTAAAAAATTAAAATACTGCATAAAAATTATACACACCAAATTCAGCATGACAAGAATATCATCGACTTTTTCGATGCAATCAAACAACCTATAAAAACACAAACATGTTAAAATTCTTGAAAGAGAATGCAAATGTATAGTATGTCACATTTAATTTAAAGTATTACATTGCAAATGATTACAGACTGGGAAAGTGTCCATCTAAGATGGTTTTCTATTTCTAGATTCTAGATAAAGTTACTGGATGGTGTTGCCCTGGCACCTTCTAAATTTTGTGAAATATACAAATTAAGGCGGCAATTTGGTCAAGCATTTTAAAAAGTTTAATTTTTTTGCTGGATTGACCAAGTTGTGGGTTTGTGAAAGATGTCAGATATTGGTGTATGTTGGTCTTGTATCTATGCGAACCTGCCCCAGATTTATAGCAATAGATTTGGGGTACATGAGGTCAAGAAATGGTTGTGGAATCTATCAAATAGCATATATACTCCCGGGCCCGAGATCACATGATATATATAGGCTATACCACTATGCTCATGATTGAAAACACATCAGGGCTTCAACAGTATATTGATCCATATGTCAAATACTCTATTGTAGGTATCAATACTGGTGTGACCCCATCATGGCCACGCCAGTGCTTGCACCGATGCGGGAGCTGCATTAGCACCACTGCTGAGCGGAGAACCAGGGTACACTGATGGCAATCCGCTAGAAAATCATAGCCAGACACATGAATGATGCGGCTTACTTTGGGTGATCGCTGTACCATGCCGTACAGCATGCAACAGACGCCACAGGTCCACAATAACGTGTCTCAGGTGGGAGAAAAAAGTACTGCAACTGGAAACCGGTTGCTAGTAGTAGTAGTTGCTAGCAGTAGAAAATGCGGTTGACATTTATATGGGTTTGTCATGTTCGTCCATCTTCCCCCGCAAAGCACGCTACTCCCGCCGTCGCTGCGACGTCGGGAGTAGCGGGCCTTGCGGGGGGAGATGTGTTCGTCATACTTGTTAAATATTCGTGCCTCAGGTAAGCATACGGTATACGTCATCTTTGTATGTAGGCCTATGCTTTGTTTATGTTAGATTATCATTCATGCGAGATCCCTGTCTCAAATATTCTACCGGACTGGTGTCTTCAACACCAGAGAGAGCAAAGTTGTACGGTGCTGTCCATTGCCCAGTCCGCCCAAGTGTGACCTGCACCAAGCGGGTTCGAAACTGCACGACACAGCGTAACTAACATGACACATGGCTTCAATTCACCGACATAATATTATGTATAATAGCTTCTAATATTCAGACGGTGATACAGTGGTCATAGTGATACAATGTGACGTCAATATTCAGAAAATCTAGGCAAAATGAGAATATATACTATTCTTTGCAAATGTACCGTACATGGAATTTCACTGTGTTGGACCGTAAGTTCAAAAATGAATGCATGGACACAAAGTTAATTAGTTATATTTATCATCTTTAGACATGTAGGCCTATATATTCAATTGCAGTGATTGATTACACAATTATATTTTTTTTCACTCTACTTATTGTCTCAAATGTTGTAATATAAATAGTATAACAAGTTGATTTCCAATTTTCCTAAGCAGGTAACAAAGAAAATAATGTTATTACAAAAAAAAAAAAATTGTGACCAATAACTTGTCTTTCGTAAATTATTATAAGAGTAAAATATGGAAACAAACAGTTGAACATACAATGGATCTTTTTGGCGACCGTGATAATTTCAGGAAAACCACTGTTGTTAATTGAAACATGATGTCAATTTACCTACATAAGCGCACATATTCAGCTTCACAATCACACACAAACAACTTCAGTCATATAACTAAATGCCCGCATTATTGGGAGGTATATTACTATGTTAATTATAATAGAACAGAACAATAAATCTGACCATGATGATGGCAGAATATGCATGGTTCGCTTCTCCGTAAAATTGCAAATGACCTAGTTTACTGTTTTTGACGAGCAACAGTAGTTAATCTTTATCATAGAAATAAATCCTCTCGATTTAAATTAAAATTATCTGATTTTATATTAATTGTATTAATATAGTATCTCATAGAACAAATAAAGATAATGAAATAATATATCATCTTGAGATGTGAATTTTGCAACTACGTCTCAGTGTGAATGAAAATGTCCTGATTTTATAGTAAATAGACAGTGACTCAGTCAGAGACTGTAAACCTACGCCAAAATTATTGATCGTAATCTGGATACTGGATCCGTATCGTAATCAGTATCATCACAAAATTTAATGGATTTGTCCTTGGCCCGAGACACACCTCTGGTATTTTTTTCAGGCGAATCCATGCGATCCGCATCCGATCCAGATCGTAAATCCGTATTCTGGATCCGGATCGTAATCCGGATCATCCACACAATATTACTGATTATTCCTTGGCCCGAGACACACCTGTGGTAAAAAATTCGTGCAAATCCGTTCATTACTTTGTAAGTGATCCTACGGACAGACAGACCAACCAACAAGACCAAAAACATGACCTTCCTGAGGGAGGTAATAAAACGTATGATATCATACAAAACCCTAAGTGTTCTTCTGTCTTTACTGTGATGGATTATGCGATTTTAATGTCATATGGTCAAATGCTGATTTAATGTTGGGCCAGGGTCGTAGACTGTAGCCCAACATTAAATCAGCATTGGACATAACTGGCACTAGGTTGTTAGAACGTTTGGGTTATACTTACTCTAAGCATACATTCATACATGTAGAAAATACAACAGGAGTACAATGTCTTACCAAACATGGCGTCCCCAAGTGTCGCAGACAAGAAGAAAAGCAAATATATACACAACAATTTTGCCCAGCAATAAATCCGCTAAAGCCCTTGGCAATATCTGAAAAAATACTATTATTCGTTAATAGAAAATAAATGTAAATTATATCATCTAGTCCAGGCTAGCGGTTAGGTCTATACTTATGTACGTCACTTCTCACTATCAGAAGTTGTTGGACAACAAATTACTCATAAAACACAATGTATACGGACAATGCTCTACATGTCATAATAGAGTTATTGCCGGGTAGGTTACGTTGCAGTCAAATGAACGTTTAAAGAATCATTCAACTGCAAAATGCGCATGCCTGGGACGGTCAGGTGTAGGCAAACGGTAGCCTATTCAGTACAGATTGACGGCATTAATATAGCCACTGAACTGATTACAAGATACTACTCAAACGAGACATTGATCCAATGCTGTTTTAATGCTAGGCCATCGTCTGCGACGCTGGCCCAACATTGAACCAACATTGAATAAATGTACAAGGTTTAAGAGAAAGTCCTCCTGCCCAGCAAACACAAGACATTCGTATAACATTTATACAACGTCGGCCCAACGTCTTCGACGTTGGGCCAACATTGCATGAAGTCATACAAATGTTTTGTGTTACTGGGTGTCAATACAAGCTTGGGATTAAGCAGTTTTCACATCCCCGCAGTAATACAGTAAGTTTGTTTGCAAGCCAGCGACCAAATAGGGGCAAGTGCCAAAGGCTTTGAATTATTAACTCATAGATGTCGCTCAAGTATATATGAACTTGCTGTGATTTGAAAACTTGCTCTTAATGAGGCTTTGTGTATGAAACGCATATTTAGTATTATTATGGAATACGGCCTTGGCCTACCCACGGACACTATTGCCTTTTGGGGGACCCTTGTCCCGTGAATTTTGACAGTTGACCACACCTTTAAAGCGACACAATCAGGCTAAAATCATAAAAAAAACGTATTTTTATTTTGGCTTTTTTTATGATTTAGCCTGATTGTGTCGCTTTAACTGTTTTGTTCTATAAGCGGCTTAGCAAGAATCATACAAATGACATGGATATGAATAGAAATAGGATTACATAGCATGTATAGCAGGACTATAAAAGCCTAGTTGCCTAATTAGTATTGAGGAACTCTATTGTATAATCTATAACTAAACTTGCTTATTTGGCTAAAATAAAATGATTGAAATCGTTTTAAGGTCCACCACACTTGGGACTCCTATCAGATTAGTATAGTCCATATGAATGCAAATTAAAACGAAATTTAGATTATCAGATTATTTAGCAACAGACAGGAGGCAAGTAAATGCAAAATTATACAGGACCCCTATAAACAGACCACACTATTGTTGTTTATTTTTCACCACATTAAGAAGAACTTTGTGAGCCTTTTTAAAGGACACTTAGAAATGTCTGTTTGACAATTTTTCATAGGCCGTAAAAATAAAATGAAAATGCAATGAATGGGGTTTTAGGCCACCTTTGTGCACATGTAGGCTTAACTGTGCCAGGAGAACCTCTTGAGAAGGGTGAGATGAATCAGATGACACTGCCCTCAGTAACATAATTCGAAATTCAAGCCCTGGCAGTCTGAGGCCGAGCGCGCTACCTCCCGGTCACGGAGGGTCCCCACAATATTGAATCTTTGCAAGTGTTTCATAGGCCGTACCAAAGACCATTGTGTATAATTTTGAGTGGTCACTACCGGTAATCAGCTAATAGGGAGAAATTACAGCAAATAAAAACGTATTAAATAATATTTGATTGACAATAATTAAATACGATATAAATATGGTCTCTAGAAAGAGGAGGGTTATTTGAGTTTTTCAGTATCACACCTTACTAATTTGGTCTTCTACATGATATGCCATCACTGCTCATCATTGTTGGTTTAAACATAACTTATTATCAAAAGGATTACAAACAGCATAGATTGCCACTAGTTGTTCTCCTTGGCATAGCAGAAGGTACAATATACAAAATATAAGATGGAAACGTTGAAGAAAAATACATTACAAAATATTACAAGATGAGATGAAATGAGTAATGAGATGAGTAAAGAGTTGCTACTGTTAACAAGTTAAATGTATGGTGATGATGGTTTAAACTTGGTTGTTAAAATCTGTCTCGAGAATATATGATAACATGCAATATTTCAAATAATAGGTGATTGGTAAGGTGGCCTAGATTGTCTGAACAGTACAAAAGAATTTGTTCACAAACTTTTATTGCTCAATTAAGGTGTCGCAGAAAGTATATGATTCAGACTTAGGCTCAATGATTGACGAGGGACGGCATAGGCTGTGCACACACAAAAAAATGATACGAATCTAGGTGCTCCGTACTTCTCACAGGCCGGCGATGGGATCGTGTTGTGCATGTACACACGCTGGACATAAGTTTGTTCACCCCCACACAATTCATGTACAAACCACTGTTTAATCACTACTGAGCGGTTAGCTAATATACTATACTGACATGATTTTAAAGCTTTTAAGCTGTGTCACATGTTAACCACATATGTTTTATATATTCTCATGCAAAATTATGTCTGTGCATTGTGATTCTGGGTTCCATTGGGAACATTTGTAATGGCAATCAAATACAAATCAAACTAGAAGGGTCTAGTTTCTTGGGAACAAAAAACTGGAGATGTCTCCCCTCCAGCAGCATAACCATGAAGGTTGATAGCTAATAGATGAAGTGTCAATGGCTTTTGTAATTGATGTTATTAAATGGTTCCTGTGGACCGTGGAGACTATGTATTAAGCGGAATTTATTAATCCGTTTTTGTGCGAAACACTTGTAAACACTCCCAGCAAACACGACGTTGACCCAATGCTGGGCCAATGCTGGCCCACCATCTGCGACGCTGGTCCAGCATCAAACCAGAACTGGTTCAACGCCTCGTGTTTGCTGGGCTGCGTTCAACCCAGTAAACACAAAACATTTGTATAACATCACATTTGTACATTGTTTGACCGGCGTTGTACGAATGTTTTAAAAATGTTTGGTGTTTGCTGGGAATAGCAGCTGGTCTGGTATTGCTTAAAACTGCTGGCAGCAATTACAAGCCGACACCGACCCAATGTCTGTTAAATGTTGGGCCAGCGTCGCCGGTGCTGGCCAGTATCCATTCTGATCAGTCCTAGTCAGTACTTCATGCTGCCAGTACCTGCATGCAGTACGGGCACGATGCTTTGAACCAAAGCTGGGTTATTGTTGGCCCGCCGTCTGTGACGCTGGCCCACATTCAGCGTGGCGCCAAACACAACACGGTAACCCAATTAATACTGGGCTAGTGTTGGGTCAGCGTCGTAGACGGTGGGCCAACATTAGCCCAGCATTGAGTCAACGTCTCGCGTTTGACCACCTGCTAGATAGAAAGCGCTGGAGAGAAATGAATGGGAGACAGACTCACAGCACAGACTCAGACAGACTGAGCGACCAGGGGTAAAGAAATATGTCCCCACCTCTGTCTACAGAGGGGAGACATAATTATCTGATTATAGGGTTCGAATGTAATGGGATTTAAAATCATGTAATTGCAGCGCAGTTCAGTTGCAATAAAAAAAAGTGCAAAATATTTGGGCAAGGTACAGATTATCAGGCAGAAGTGAAAAAAACGCTGGCATGGTCGTCGGAAAAAGACGTCAGCTCCTAAAGGCAGACGTCTGAAGATGCTGCCAAGAATGGGACGTTTGAAGACTACCTCGTAGTTATCTTTTGACTGGAGCACGTTTTCGAAAAGCATTTGTCATAAACAACTGTTAGGTGACGACTACATACTTGCAGGGGACATATTCACTGAACCACCAATGGCAATTGGTCCTTTGTGGTGCTCTCTGATGAGTGCCAGTTTATTTTACACACAAGTGAGGGTGTTGGATAAATAATTGTTAGAGTATAAATGCAGACGCAATGCGATTTCGGCTACGTAGAAACGTTTCCGTTATGGTTTTGGGATGCATCAGCTTACTTGCATTGGCGATTTGGTAGTGGTTGATGGAAATGTCAACCAGTATTCTTACATTGACCTCATGGGTGGAAATTTGCTGAAGTCAGTAGAGCAAATGGTTAGGGACCAACAAGACCCATTTGTGTCCCAACAAGACAATGCTCCTTGTACAAATCCATGGCGATGTAGGCATGGTTCAAAAACAATGAAAGACACATGATGCTATTTCCTCCGCAGTTTCCAAAAGTAAATCCTGTCAAAAACATCTTGCATGAAAAAGGACACATGTATGAGAGATCAAACCAACCACATGTAAAGAAATAAAAGCACCATTATTCAGAAGTTCTGACAGAATTCGTCCAGCAAACGTCAGAACAGTGTTTTGTAACAATGTAAAGTAACAGGTGGCTAAATTGGGGTTTCGGTAAGTAAAGGGTAGAATAAACATGCTGTCCTGGGCTGTTTACATGTGAACCACATGGTGGAGACGGTACTGCGACAAGTACTAATTGTCATACAGGACGTCCCCTATTTCTAGAGGCCTGTGTGAGTCGGTTCTGGAAAACAGCCCAGGAATGTGAATGTATATCAAAGTAAGGATCCTGATTGGTGGAGATGTCATTTCACCACAGGAAGTGACCGCGCCCGTCGGGATCCGCTATAAAGGAAGGCGCCCACAGCCTTCGTGAGGAAATTCAGAGGAAAATTCAGGGAGAAATTGGGGAGTATTGTAACAGAGACGTTTCGGGTTTGGCTAAGTTTAGTGGGAGTTGCTTCGGTATCTAACATCTTGTAGATCACTGAAGCAACAGCAAAATTACACAACGAGATATAAGTACTAACATCAGTGTACTGAGAAATTGAATGTTTTATGCTTAATATATATTTTATATATATTCAAGAGTTAATTTAACTTTATCCACGAGTGTTGTGTTTGCCGTGCCAGAACAATTGGACACCCGACGATAGCGTGTCAACGTATCACGGATAAGACCCGTTTACATTGGTGCCGTGACCAGGATTTGTGTCACGGATAAAACCAGTTTACATTGGTGCCGTGACCAGGATTTGTGTCACGGATAAAACCCGTTTACATTGGTGCCATCTGACAGGATTTTAATTTGAAAAACAAATTAAATCAATTCAAGAACCTGGTTGAACAAATTGGAAAGTTACAAAAGTGACTGGACAGTGGCACGGCAAACCTAAGATCAGTGGATAAATACTAGTTAATGTAGAGGTTGCTATCAGAAGCCGCTACTGTTATCAAGACGGGGATAAATAAACGGGATCCAGAAGGAATCAGTATCCAGACGGAGTTGGGCGTTTGCCAGGACCGACGGCGATCCACAGGACAGACAAGGAGTTGGGCGTTTGCCAGGACTGACGGGACCCAGAGGACAACAGACGGAGCAGGATCGACAAGATCTAGACAGAAGCTACATAACGTTGGGATAGTTGGCTACACACAGACACGTAGTCGGAGGTCAGTTATTTTCTAGGCTGCTGTAGTTAATGTTCATTGATCTTTATATTTTTGAGAAGCTTTTGGCTGATCCATTGGAAAAACAAAAATAGAATTATTCCAGTTAACTGGTATCTCTGGTCTCCCGGGGAAAACACATTTGGACAATGTAATTCAAAAAATTAAAAAGGGGGACTAAAGACTATACAACAGCATTGTCATCAAGACATGGGTAAAATGGGAAGATAATCGGGACTACAAGTGACAAATGTTATAGCTGAGAATTATAAGAAAATACTCATTAGGGCCAGTGTACTGTGGGACTTACGGACGGACGGACGGACCTAAAAAGACGCAAACAAGCTGGGGGAGGTACTTGTGTATACAGAGACTGTTTACTATTGAGTATACAGTGACGGGGGGAGGTGATAAGACAGTAGGCCTATAATGAGCGGGTCAAATAACTGCGCCCCAGTAAATAAGCAGCAATCAAAGGATTGATTGGGCAGTTCAGAAATTATGTGGAAACATTTAAGGCGAACTGAAGAGGTTAATATGGAGGAGATTCTGGGGATAATCCGCCAGTATCTCACAGCCATAAATCAGAGACGATCCATTAAACGAGGACGTAAATAATGTTGAGAAATAATATTATTAGAACAAGTCACTCATAATGGTCGTTTCCGGTAGTGTAACTGAGAAATCAGATTGGTTAATCAAAAATGATTTTGCGTGATTTTCGAAAATAATGAGTTACTGGTTATGTTCCGCCAGTATAGGACAGCCATAAATCAGAGACGAGCCATAAACGAGGACGTGAATAATGTTGAGAATATAATATTATTAGGACACGCCACTCAGAATGGTCGTTTCTGGTATTGTTAATTGAGAAATCAAATTGGTTAAATCAAGAAGATTTTGTGTTGATTTTCAAAATTTAATAAATATTCGTAAGGATTAGTATTTATTTTCAAAAATTAAATAATTATTACAAGGGGCTAAATGTATTATTCGGATTTTTTCTTTTAACTCTAAAATACAGTATTAATGCTAGAACAAAAATACAGTCGAAATTTAATTTGGGGTTAAGGAATATTACATGATATTAGTGCGTATACGAAATGTAAGAAGACGCAGTGCAGACATGGTTAGACGGTGGCCTGTATCACAAGTTAGTAAAAATATACCTAAGTATGTTCAGCTCAAAGTAGCTGTAACGCGTGATAAGACGCAGGGCAACATTTGCTAACATGTCTGACGGTAAATCTGAAGACAATCTCCCCGTGCTCTTGTTGAGCTAAGATTATCTGAATGTTACATTTCAGATATAGCGGAGATGAAAGGTGAATATGAATGATTATTGAGAATTATGTAAGCACAATTGAAAATTGAGAAAACGCGAATTGCTAGAGAACGAGATTCATAAAGGGAGGGAATTTGTTTAAAAAAAAGTAGATAAACGTAAACAACAACGCGACATCGAATAAGGTGAGGAGATAATGCATATATCAGTAGGTATTAGACTGATATGGGATTAAATGTTGATAATATTCATGAGAAGAATTTATCACTGAAGGAACGGTGCTCTCCCCTGATCAAGGAGATGCAGATATCAGTAGTAAGTAACGCTGATATGGGATTAAATTTGATAAATTTCAAGAGAAAGAAATTATCAATGCGGTAACTAAGAGGATATTAGAGAAGTTAAAAAGTTGATAAATTTCAAGAGAAGAAATTATCAATGCGGAGATAGCTCGGAGTTTAAGGAGATTTTACATATATCAGTAGAGGTGTACGCTGATATTAACGCTTGATAAAATTCAGGAGAAGAATTTATCAAGGAGCATAAGCTTGATAAATTACAGGACAAGAATTTATCAATGAGCAGTTGCTGAGGTAACCGAGTTTACCCCTTGTTGAGGGGAAGATATCAGCTTATGTGTAAGTTGGTACATGTGTAAGATGAGGTGTTGATAATAGTAAAGAGAAATACAAATTATCACAAGTATACCATCATCGGGGGGATATCAGTAGAAAGTTACGCTGATATGTGACTGAAGTTGATAACTTCAGGAGAAGAAGTTATCAACACATGAGATAGTATAAATGGGTTTAATTTTAGGAGAAAAAAAAAGTAAACCAACGTACGAGCATCAGGTAAGAAAAAATGTTATTGTGTTACAGTGCCAGAGCTTTGCTAACTCATGGCGGCTGGAGGCATAATAACATTGGTGGCTGCAATGGATATGGGTAGTGATTACAGTAGAACCCATTGTTTTAACGGCTATATGTTGTTGGCAATAAACGCTATCAGACTACAGTTCGTCCAGCTGTTTCGTATGCTAAACTAAACATGTCATGCCATGCTTTCTCTGACCAAATTACTTTAGCACGCTATTACTATCACGAACCAGAATATCATTTAAAATCTAGGCAAGCTGACGTACTCATTTGAATAAAATTACGGGTGACATTGTGTGGGGACTGCTCGACGAATTAGGTAACGACATAGATCTAATAAACAAAATGAAAAGACTACCAAAAATTAAATGACAAAGATGACATTCCCTTAAGTCAATTAATAGAGACGTTACATCGTTCTAGGATTGCAACTATGACACCAGTACAGATCAAACGCCACATGTTTGTTACCTTTACACTGGGAGGGTTCATGATTTTGTTAATGACCGGGGTAGGTGCAGTTGGCATAGTATACTGGAGATACCCTGGGATATTAATAAATTGTTTCAAAAAATTGAAAAAACGCAGCCTAGTATTTATAACACCTACAAGTGCCCAAACATCAAGTGGTGAGAACACGGAGGTGTTGGCGCTGTCTGAGACGGTCAGAGGTCCAATCAGACTGTCTCCCTGATGACTGGATGGTAGTGCACGTGTGTAGGAGACGTCCTACAAGATACATTGATAATCGTGAGATTATATTGATTGTATATAAACTATGTTCCAGAGGCAGAGAATGCTGAGAAGTGTATTTAAAATGTAAATTGTAAGTAAAGCATCATATATGATTTTAGAGTGTATTCCACTCAAGACATTGTTCCAGAGAAGAGGATGAAATACTTATCTATTGGATAAACCTGATATCATAATGACTGTAACTATGCAATAACTATGTTCCAGACACCGTATATGCTGGGAAGTGATGTTTAAAATGTAAATTGTAAGTAAAACATCATATATGATTTTAGAGTGTATTCCACTCAAGACATTGTTCCAGAGAAGAGGATGACAATACATATACATTGTTTAAGTAAAAATAATATATATTTGTATAAGAAAAATATAGGTGGAAGATGTGCGCACCTCCGAAACTTATATTTTTATTTTTTTATATGATTTTACTAATCATAGGGATTTTAAGGGATTGAAATATGGAATTCAAGCGTGTGAACAAGTTGGATTCCATAGGGGGAGGTATGTAACAATGTAAAGTAACAGGTGGCTAAATTGGGGTTTCGGTAAGTAAAGGGTAGAATAAACATGCTGTCCTGGGCTGTTTACATGTGAACCACATGGTGGAGACGGTACTGCGACAAGTACTAATTGTCATACAGGACGTCCCCTATTTCTAGAGGCCTGTGTGAGTCGGTTCTGGAAAACAGCCCAGGAATGTGAATGTATATCAAAGTAAGGATCCTGATTGGTGGAGATGTCATTTCACCACAGGAAGTGACCGCGCCCGTCGGGATCCGCTATAAAGGAAGGCGCCCACAGCCTTCGTGAGGAAATTCAGAGGAAAATTCAGGGAGAAATTGGGGAGTATTGTAACAGAGACGTTTCGGGTTTGGCTAAGTTTAGTGGGAGTTGCTTCGGTATCTAACATCTTGTAGATCACTGAAGCAACAGCAAAATTACACAACGAGATATAAGTACTAACATCAGTGTACTGAGAAATTGAATGTTTTATGCTTAATATATATTTTATATATATTCAAGAGTTAATTTAACTTTATCCACGAGTGTTGTGTTTGCCGTGCCAGAACAATTGGACACCCGACGATAGCGTGTCAACGTATCACGGATAAGACCCGTTTACATTGGTGCCGTGACCAGGATTTGTGTCACGGATAAAACCAGTTTACATTGGTGCCGTGACCAGGATTTGTGTCACGGATAAAACCCGTTTACAGTTTTTCTCTTTGCTCAGAAGAACAGCGGTCATTATAAGATCACGTGGCAGGCTAGCCTACTAAATATTAATTGTGACACTAATTATGTTTAATATAGCATCATAAATATATTTTTATTCATAATCTGTAAAAAAAACCTATCCGGGTTTGAGTTTATATGCTGTGATTCAATTAGGGTATTAAGCATATGTGTAATAGGCATCACTTACGGGGTGAACAAACTTATGTCCAGTGTGTGTATGTAGCGTTAGCTGTTTAAAGGATTCAATCCCAGTCGTATTCGGGTGTGATAGGCAAGAAAAAGAGAATATCATTTTGAGTTGAATTTAGAGTTGCTCTTATGGCATTGGAGAAGTTCGGCTCTAAACGAAGAATAAGGTGAGAATGATCGTATTTTTTGGTTCCATAATTTAATAGAAGAGTTAAAGAAACAATTTCTGACACATCTGAGACGTGGGAGGGGTGTGGGAAGTGTCATGTTTTCAGAGCTTCGCAGGCGGTAGCCTCATGAACCAGGATTTCTAGATCTTGCCAAGACTGCTGTCAGGTAAGAACGAGATATCCCGTGTATGATCTTATATAACATTAACAATTTATGGTTGGGACACGCCTTTGGCGTAGAGGTATCCAATTTAGCTCAGCTAGTAGACGATCATTGCTGGTGTGCCTATATGCGCCTGTAGGCCGTCTAACGTTTTCAAGAGCTAGGGCTGCCCTGACTGTAGGCTACAGTTGTCAAAAATGATGCCACACTATTCGATCACAGGCAACAGCACGCTATTATAGCACAAAGCGAGTTACGTGGTACTTTCATTTGATATAATACTGTTCATAACATAAATAATTGTGTTGGCATTCGTAATTGCTTTGTCGATATGCCTTTGCCAACTAATATTGTTGTTCGTGATAGTGAGGCCTAGATGAACATGTTCGACACTGCGTTTGATTATAATTTGATATACAGTTTTAATAGGGGTTAATTTAACTCTCTACAAACGTCCCCATATATGTATTCTTTTCAGGTCTCTATTTATTTTCAATAATGAAGGTAAAAGGTTAGTAAAATGTACAGAAGTGAAGTGTCATCAGCAAAGAGATGCGGGTCGTATTCTAGGTCCGTAAAAAGGTAGTTTATATAGACCAGAAATAACAATGGGCCCAGGATAGAGTAGAGCCCTGTGGTTTACAGGTACAGCAATTAATCCGTTTAAAATTTTGTACAGGCTTGTCAGCCTGAAGTTCTTTCTTCTGGTTTTAGTCCAGTTGTCAAATGGCATTTTTTTACTCAAGCGTGTTTCGCGGTATGGACGATGTTTTATGATTGATTCTGGTTCTAAGGGATGTCCTGAGCAGGAATCAGCCGGGTGCCACTTTGGCACCCTTGGGCGGAATTTTCTAAGGGCAAAAACAAAATGGCCGCCAAATATTTCAAGGTCAAATATGATTTTTCAACAAATGAAGCCAGGAGCAAGTGTAATACCTCATTTTCATGTGATTTTGACTGGGCAATCCATTTCTTGTATTATTTTGATGACTCAAGGTCATCTTCAAGGTCAAAAAGACAATTTCAAGGTCAAATAAGCAAAAATACAATTTTTACCAAATAAAGATAGGAACATGTGTAATACCTCTTTTACATGGGATTTTATCTGAAAATGAATGTATGGTATAATTTTGTTGATCCAAGGTTAGCTTCAAGGTCAAAATTCCTTTCCAAGGTCAAAAACAAAATGGTTGCCAGATATTTCAAGGTCGAATATGATTTTTCAACAAATGAAGCTAGGAACAAATGTAATACCTCATTTTCATGTGATTTTGACCGGGCAATTCATTTCTTGTATTATTTGCATGATTCAAGGTCATCTTCAAGGTCAAAAGGTCAAATATCAAGGTCAATTAAGCAAAATTACCGTTTTTAACAAATAAAGCTAGGAACATGTGTAATACTTCATGCAATTTTGACTGGGCATTCCATATCTGATATTATTTTGATTATTCAAGGTCATCTTCAAGGTCAAAGGGGTCAATTTCAAGGTGAAGTAAGAGAAAATATCATTTTTAACAAATAAAGCTAGGAATGTGTGTAATACCTCTTTTTATGGGATTTTGATTGACAAATCCAATTATAGTATTATTTGAGTGACTAAAGGTTATCTTCAAGATCAATTTCAATTCAAGGTCATCAAAATTCAATTAACAAACATGAATAGCAAAAAGTGTTGTACATCTTTTTAGTGTAATATTGACAAAAAATCCATTTCTGCTACTATTTTCAAGGTCAGTGTGTCAATTTCAAGGTCAGGTAAGCGAAAATATGATTTTCAACAATTAAGCTAGGACAATATCCTTCTGGTATGATTTTGGTTATTTGAGGTGATCCTCTAGGTCAAATGTAAATATCAAGGTCAAATATTATTTTAACGTAGTATTCTACATATTGGAACACACATAATAAATTGTCTTGGTGTATCTTTAACCGGATAATCTAATTCTAGTAGGGTTTTAATGAATAAACATCAGTGAAATGATCAGACAACTAGAAGGCATCAAAGGGTCACGGAGAGGCGTCAAATAGCAACGAAAAAGCATAAAAGATCAATGGAGAGGCCGTAAAAGGTGACAGAGAGGCGGTAAAAGACAATGGGGAGGCATTAAAGGATGTCGACGAGTTGTTAAAAAGGCGCCCCAGAGGCGCTAAAGAGCGAGTAAGAAGGGTTAAAAGAAATTGAGTAGTCATTAAAGGGCAATGAGGAGGCATTGAAGGGCAATGAGGAGGCGGTGAATGGCTACGAGGATGCGTTAAGGGGCAAAAATGGGGCGTTAAAGAGCGACAAGATGCATTAAAAGGTGGCGGGGTGGCATGAAAGGGCTATGGAACGGTGATAAGGTAGTACGTTAACGGGTGATGGGGCGGTGCTAATGGTTGATGGATAGGTGTCTAAGTGCAATGAGAAGGCATTAAAAAAGACAGAGAATCGTAAAGGGCAATGGAGAAGTGTTAAATGGTGACGGAGAGACGTCAAAGAGCGATGGAAAGGCCGAAAAAGTGTTAAAAGTGATGTAGATGCATTAAACTTTGATGGAGAGGCGCTAATAGGCGCTGCAGATGCGTTAAATGGCAATGCGAATGTGGTAAAGGGCGATGGTGAGGCATTAAATGGTGATGGGAAAGTTTTAAATGGCGATGGGAAGGCGGTAATGGGTGATGAGGAGTCGTTAAAGGGCGACAATGAAACGTTAAACGACTATGGAAAAGTGCTGAAGGGCAATGGGGAGGAGTTGAAGTGTGCTGGATAAGCGTGTGAGGGTGAGTAGAGAGTGTTAAAACAACGGAGCATTGCTAAAGGGCGACAGAGAAGCGTTAAATGGTGACTGAGACGTCAAAGGGCATTCGAAAAGTAATAAAGGTTGATGGAGATGCATTAAAGGGTGATGGAGAGATGCTAACAGGCGCTGCAGATGAGTTAAATGGCGATGGGAAGGCGTTTATGGTGTGTTGGTGGGTGGCATGAAAGGGTTATTGAATGGCGTTAGAGGGTGACGAGAAAGCATTAAATGACAGGTGATGCGGTGGTGCTAAAGGGTGATGGATATGTGTTTTAGGGCGATGAGAAGGCGTTAAAGATATCGGGGAATCGCTAAAGGGCAACTGAGAAAAATTAAATTATGACGGAGAGATGTCAAAGAGTGACAGAAAGGCGTCAAAGGGCCAAGAAAAAGTGTTAAAGGTTATGGAGATGCACTAAAAGGTTGATGGAGAGGCTTTAAAAAAGTGCTGCAGATGCGTTAAATGGTGATGCTAAAGGGTTAAAGGGCGATGAAGAGGCGTTAAATGGTGATGGAGAGGCATTAAATGGTGATGGGAAGCCAGTAAGGGCGATGAAGAGGCGTTGAATTTCACCGAAGAAGCGTTAAAGGGTGACGGAAAGGCGTTAAAGGACGAAGAAAAAATATAAAGGTAGATCCAAAAGCATTGAAGGGCAATGAGTGACGATAAATGGCGATGGGGAGGCGTCGAAGGACCATGGGGAGGCGTTAAAGATTGATGGTAAAGCTTTAAAATGTGACGGAGAGTTAAATTAAAGAGCAATGGAGAAGCGTTCAGTGTGAAGAAGAGGCATTAAATGGCAAAAGAAAGGCCTTCAATTGCAAAGAAGAGGCAATAAACTAAAAGCTATGAGGACGCATTATTGTCTCCCTTTAGTGACTCTCCATAGCTCCATAATGCCTCTCTCTCACCTTATAAGGCCCTAGGTGGCTCTGTAACGCCTCTTGTGGCCCATTAACGCCTCCTCATTTCTCTATAATATGCCTCCTCATTGCCCTTTAATGCCTTTTCATTGTCCTTTATCGCCTTCTCATTGCCCTTTAATACCTCCTCATCGACCGCTAGAACTTTTCCATTAATTACTCTTTAACACATCTCTATTAATTGCCATTCAATGCCTTCGAGCCGATGTCTTCACCTTGAGCATGTTTGATCATTTAAACCCAACAGAATTAGATTATCCAGTCAAAATAAAACCCAACATAATGTAGGATACGTGCTCCAATTTCTAGCTTATACGCTAAAACATATATTTGACCTTGAGGATGACTTTAAATCACCAAAGTAATAGGAAAAAGACATTTTTCGCAAAATCCCACGAAAAAAAAGTTTTTTACACATGTTCTAGCTGTATTTGTTAAAAATCATATTCTCCTTTACTTGACCGTGAAATTGACATTTTGACCTTAAAGATGAACTTTTATCATCAAAATAGTATCAAGAATAGATTATTCAGTCAAAAATCACGTCAAAAAGACAAAATAATACCATAAATGGATTTTTCAGACAAAATCACATGAAAAAGAGGTATTACACATGTTCCTAGCTTGATTTGTTAAAAATGGTAATTTTGCTTATTTGACCTTGAAATTGACTTTTTGACCTTGAAAATGACCTTGAGTCATGAAAATAGTACAAGAAATGGATTGCCCTGTCAAAATCACACGAAAAGGAGGTATTACACTTGTTCCTGGCTTCATTTGTTGAACAATCATAGTTGACCTTGAGATATCTGTCGGCCATTTTGTTTTTGACCTTGGCAATGTCCTTCCGGCCTTAAAGATGACCTTGGATCACCAAAATAATACCATAAATGGATTTTTTAGACAAAATCCAACGAAAAAGAGGTATTACACATGTTCCTAGCTTTATTTGTTAAAAAGGGTATTTTTGCTTATTTGACCTTGAATTTTGAAGTTTTGACCTTGAAGATGACTTTATATCATAAAAATAATACAAGAAATGGATTGCCCAGTCAAAATCACATGAAAATGAGGTATTACACTTGTTCCTGTCTTCATTTGTTGAAAAAAACATATTTGACCTTGAAATATCTGGCGGCCATTTTGTTTTTGCCCTTGAAAAATTCCGCCCAAGGGTGCCAAAGTGGCACCCGGCTGATTTCTGCTCGGGACACCCCATAGTATCAGAATCAATCATAAAACATCGTCCATACCGCGAAACACGCTTTAGTCAAAATCCACTGGACTATTTGTAAGTCAGTCCAGCCTGGATCTTGGATAAGAGCTGTCACACTTGATTTACGCTGGTAGTTGTTTGTTACGAAACGTGCAGCAGCTCTTGGAATTTTGTTTAATTTATCAATGTCACCTTGCCTGTATGGATCCCATACAGGACAAGAGTATTCCAAAAGTGACCGAACCATTGAAAAATATGCAATATCTTTTAATTTTGAGGCACATCCCTTTAAACTTCTCCTCAAGAAACCCAGTGTGGAATTAGCCTTCAGGGGTGCCTGCAGGAATTTGGCCTGTGGTACGCAGATAATTATGATGCCGAAGAGTGGGGGAGGGTGAATATAATTTGACTGTAATAATTTAAAGCAAACAATGGATATAGAATATATACAATTTCTTTATCATAATTTTATATTACTTTATTTGTAGTTGGTATCACTATAGTAATGATTGGTATAATTATTTATACATATATTTCAATTATATATATATATATATATAGATATATCCATAGTAATCAGGTAATTATTGCAATTATTGTCTATGAAAAAGGTAAGCGACGTATGCCACAGGAATCAAAGTCACTTAAAACATTGTCACACGGCGTTTATTCTGATGCACTCGCAATTTTGGGGATGTGATCCCACCCCATTACAGGTTCTCACTGATGCTGACTCCCCAGTAAGGTGAATCTGTTACTTGTCCGAGTGTGACCCCTTAGAGCTGGTAGTCTGAGGCTCTTTAGCCCGGGGTCTCTTCCCTCGGAGGACAGAACATTTGGATGGGTTGAATTTCATTCCCCAAATGTCTGCCCAGTGCTCCAACTTTGTTAAGTCCTCCTTGAGCTTTTTTGATCGTCCTTAGATTTTATGGGCCGATAAAGGAGGCAGTCGTCAGCAAAGAGACGAACATCAGATGAGACTGAGTATGGGAGGTCATGATATAGCATAGAAATAAGATCGGGCCAAGTACTGTACCATGTGGTTCACCAGAGCCTACATGAGAAGTGTCTGAAAAGCTACCATCTACTACTACTTTTTGTGTCCAAGTGGTGAGAAAATTTTGAATTTGAGGGCTTAAAGGGCTTAAAGGGTTAATAACAGCCATACTGTAGACAGTTAATATCAGAGAAAATTACAATTGAAATCTTGACTCAAAAAAGGGCGATTGACAGCCATTATCAGATTATAAACCCTAAGATCAACATGAAAATTTACTTTTAAAGTATGAACAAGAAAGTAAATCTCAGGATGCCAAAAAAATAGTGACTTTAACATGTTTAAAATCATTACAAAATAAAGATTACAAATGCCATATATATTAATATTTTTATGACTTGAGTAGACAGACACTCACCATATCTTCCGGAATTTCTGTATGGGCTATTGGGAGTATCTGCAAATACATGTACATGTAGATCATATAGTCTGATATAGTGCAACATAATTATAATAGTGTTGTCATTCTGCAAACTAATCTGGACAAATTGCTAACAAAGATTTGTAGACTTAATATCTGATTATTGTAGTTGTAGGTCCCACACAAAACTTGTTCGATTCAGAGAAATGGACTAAAACTATTTTCCAATGCTAGAGAAAATGTTAGAGAAAATGGTGAAATTTGTAGGTTCCTCTCCACATGTCTCCATATTTCAAATTATGTTAGGTGTTGTAACCTTTGTTTTTGAACACCTGATATCTATCACAGCTATTAGTTTGAATTTAAACACACAGAATGATAGATTTAACATTATTTTTTTGAAAATTTGTTTTTCTAAAAATGTCTTCTAATTAATTTCTCCACAAAATTGCAATTTCTTCAGCAGATAAAAGAAAGGCAGTGACTAATCGTACGTGATTCTTTATAATGTAACTCTATGGGCAGCCTCGTTTACGAAATGACGGGCTCCCATTGACTCCCATTATAACTTTGCCGTACCATTAGCCACTCCGTAAAATAAATTGGTCTGACCTAGGGACATCAGACGATTTTTTTCCACCTGTTGAATTTTTTATTTTATTTTGGAAATTGAGAAAGAAATGCAGGTGAACAAATCTGAATTTCTGTCTGTCATACATACTAACGTTAGTATGACAGACAGACAGATATTCTATTGACAGAAAGAAAGTCGATCCTAACTAAGTTATTTGTCAAAAGAAGAAGTAGGCCTATGAAGAAAAAAGTGATTGAAAAAATAATCTTTAAAAAATGATATTTAAAAAAATACCTCAAATTTGGTAGGGCCTAGATTTTTTGGTTGAATCTGTGAAACGTCTGATGTACCTATCTGACCACCCTATCTAGGCCTACGCTCCCCACAGTACAGAGAATAGGTCTACTCAGAGGGTTCGTGTGAACAGCGAGAACAAACGAGAACAACAGAACAAGCGAAAACAACCCTATATATGAAAGTACACGGCATAAAATATCTATAAGTGTTGCACCGTCATTGTCTAGGCACTTTAATATCCTCTTTCTATATTATCCGAATTATATTTCACAGATTAATGTAGAAAAATAAGTTTTATAAGATAAAATGACAGAGCGAAAACAAAAGGAACGTTGCGGAAGTGCTTGGCGTGACTGTATGAACAGCGAAAACAAACAGGTCCGCGTAGCCTATGCTGCAGTCCTATGATTTAATCATAAATGTGCGAATACTATTTATATCATATCTATATAACAATATTTATATGCTTATTATGAGTTATTTACTCTACAATCCTATATGACAAAGCGACAACAATTATTTTCTAATTGGTGTATTGGATGTGAATGTATGAATAACAAAAAATACAATTTATTTTTAGATCTCTATGATGGTATATAGGCCTAGTACCCCACAATGTAAGTTTATAAAAATAATGGAAATATAGCAGAATGATAACAAACTCAGCGTGTCTAGTCCGGCTTGGGACGAGACTGTATGAACAGCGAAAACAAACTTGACTGTGTGAACAGCGAGAACAAACCGTGGCATATGTTGATCTATATACTAACGTAACCGCTACAATCAGCTAAGATATTCACCTACTATACCGTTAGAACTAGTAATATTATAACAGCTAATATAATCAGTCACATAATATAGAACTACAGTAATATCATATAAATTATATTATAAGAAGAGAATGGCAGAAAGATTAGAAAACAAACACATATATTTCACAGATGTATTAACAGCGAAAACAAACGTGACTGTATATGGCATCAATGATGTATCAAACACGCAAACAAATCAATTACACAGTTATTAATATAATCAACTAATATAGAACTAGTAATAAATCATATTGTAAGATGGTAAATGGCAGAAAGAAAACAATCGCAGATATTTCACATATGATTATGGAAGATTTTATCAGATGAAATAACATGCTTGACGTGAGTGACTGTATGAACAGCGAAAACAAACATGCAGGTCCCTGCAGTATATGGAATGTATATAACGAACTCATTATAGTCTTATTACAAACAACATACCATAGCTAAATACGAGCATCTAGGTGCTCCACATACTGTCTATGTAATTTACAAATAATATTTATAGCACAATTTTTATATGTTATCTTGGTTATATGACTGAGTAAATCGATATACCTACTGCTATTCAAGCATATCGTGGACCGACAAGTAAAAGTACTGTATCCCAATGAAATAACAATTAATAATTTGGAAAATTCCAAAGCTACTCATACATGTAGGTCGAGGTGTCTGACAGGCAGAAGTATTTGTTTTCGCTGTTCATACATCACCGTATGTGACCTGGTGACAGGCAGACGTGTACAGTCTGTTTCACCAGAACCTGGGAGTAGCCTTTTTCTAATTTGCTCGGTCGCTCTATAACATTTTTCAACAAAAATTTTTAAGGATCATTTTTTCATGTTCCCCTAACATCCCTGAAAATTTGGTGCAATTTTGTTGTGTATTTTGTAAGTTAGACCACTCGGCATGTAGACTAATAGGATTCTTGTTTCACGTCAATGGTGTTAAAGAGAGCTGTAATTTTGAAAATTTATTACATGCCAAATGGTCTAACTTCGCTAATACACAAAAAAATCCACCAAATTCTCAGGGATGTTGGCATGGTTGGGGGAAGATGAAAAAATAATCGGAGAAAAATTTCGTTAAAAAAATTTAAAGAGTGACCAAGCAAATTGGAAAAAGGCTACTCCCAGGTTCTGGTGAAACAGACTAACGGGTAGTAACGTTATAGTTTGTTTTCGCTGTTAATACATCGCTGTCATCTGCAAACGTGTGGGCAAGGGTCTCCAGTTTGTTCCCGCTGTAATGACAATTGAAAAGATATTGAAATTCAAACATATCATACAGTTAAATGACTATTATTTATTTGGAAAATGTAATTTTTCATTGTAAGGAATTATGGACCTATTTCAAGACTATTATAATTTTGTTCTCGCTGCTCATGCTCATGTAAGCCTATCGCGGGTATGACTCGGCCAGGTGTGTGACAGTGCCACAGTGGCTTTATTTGTTCTCGCTACAATTAAACATATATTTCTACTAAAAGTAAAACTGAAAACACAGAATAACATCACCACAATGAGCTACAATAACAATATGTTGCATAAACGTTTGCCAATTACAAATAATGTGTTGTTTAGGCTGTGTTGCGGTTTGTTTTCGCTTGTTCTGTTGTTCTCGTTTGTTTTCGCTGTTCATACTGACCGTACTCAGACACGGAGTTTGAGACACAGTTACCTGTTTCCGTTGCTAGATGTATTATATAGACAAGTTGGGAATCTCACATTTTGGACAGTGATGTGTTCCGAACTCCCTCATGGCGGCCAGTAATCATTATTGTGTAGAGGGAGGACATCAGCGTGAGATTCCGAGCTTTCTATATCTATGATATCGACAACGGAAACAAGCAAGCTTTGGTTTGAGACAGTGCAATCTGAACTCATGAATCATATGTTACAAGCTAAAGTTGGGACAAATATGTTACAATTACAAACCATGACAGTAGCCACTATTGATAAAATTGCATCCGAATAAGACTCTAGTCTTGATGAAGATTGAGTGCTCCTCGAAGCCATTATTTAATATGGAGATATTTAGATAAAATGTAGCACAAATATATGTATGTCTAATCCATTTTTGTCAAGTTTTTGTTTACTATAAAGTCACGTGAAGTCTCAAGTGTTCCGGATGTTCACTAGATGGCGATAAGACTAGGCTACTGTGTATACAAGTACGACTGACTATGCAAACCATCACATGTATACCAAAGACTTTATATTATACTAGAAGGCCTATGCCTTGCCTGGCGAGCCCGGCCAATTTCATTTATGGCCGGGTATAGGCCAAGGTTCTTAGTCACGTGACCTTCATGCCTGTGCTATTGAGACAGGTGAATAATTTTCTGGGTCAAGTCATAGGAAATGCGTCAGAGGGGAAATACAATACTGTGAACAACTCTTCATCCGGGGAAGTGACCTTTCAAAAATGCCTGAATTCGGGGATTACCCTATTTTCGTCTAAAAATAGCAACTAATCACAAAAATTCGCCATTGGGGCATACCAGAGGCTACATGAAGCTCGGCCACGCCGCGTAGTGTCGCTCTGGGAACCAGAGTAGTCTAGGCCCTATCAAGAAAAATGCAGGTCCTATAAAATAAGTTCAGGAAGATAGCACTTGGACTATCACACTATTGTTGGCGTTTCAGTGCCCTGAAAGTATTAGAACATTATAGATAGCTTTATTCAGTGAAAAAGTAGGCCTACCGGTAAACATATATATAAGACCATTATAATAAATACAGGGTGCCACCATACTTGCCACCAGGAATAAAAGCACTGAAAGAAGTCTAGTGACAAAATCTTATTTCCACAGTGGTCCTTGTTGGCAAGATGGCAGCGGCAAGAGTGAGGATGGAAATAATTCCAGCCTAAGTAAATATTAAAGGCGTCACATAGGCCTATCACGTTGAAAGGATGATGTCCAATAAAAACATGAATAATCTTATCATATTATAAATTAGCGAAAAATAAATTATAGACTAGAATATATATAACCAGTGATAAATTACAATAACATAAGTAACTACTTTATCCCTACCTCAGTCAGCACAGCCCGTGGAATAGTCCAAGACTGATCTGACTAAGGCAGACCTGGAAGCAACTACCAACCATTAGAAAAAAAATAGCTAGCTAAATATAGATGTTTTTCTTCTTCAATTTTTACCAATGACATAAAGTGCTTTTTTAATAATGATCAAAAATGTAAAGGGTTTTCAGTTGTTCTAATGGAGATTGGTAGCTGGTTTCAGAACTTAATTAGCAGCAATATATGAGAACGATTTGTCTCCAGAAATGTTGACCCTAGGCAGGACCAAAGAGAGAACACTATTTCTGGTGTTATAGGAGTGTCGTTCCTGGACCATGGAAATGCTCTCCTTTAAGTAGATAGGAGCATTTCTATGGACCAGTCTATGCATGTTAGTTGAATCTAACCGGGAGTACCCTATATGGCTACGTGGGGGTAAGATCTAGAACAAATCTAATCGTTTTATTCTGAAGGATTTGTAATTTGTGCTTTAGGTTCTTTTGCAAACAATGGTACCATGAAGACCATTCATAGTCCATGTGACATTGAATTAATGCTGACGAAAGTAGTCTTTTTGATGCTAAATTTAGACATTTGGCTAGCCTTCGCAAAAATTTCAAACGAGAATTTCCTTTTTTCAAAATATTTTCCAAAATCAATTTACCGCTTAATGTTTGTTTTAGATTTACCCCCAGGTGAAAACAGACTTTTTCGAAGAAATATTAGTATCACCACATTTAATATCTAAAGATGGTGAGTTGCAGATTTTCTTGCATGATCCAAATAAAATAGATTCTGTTTTGCCCAGATGTAAAGAAAGTTTATTATCAACCAACCAACTATTCAAAGCACAGAGCTCATTTCCAAGCGTTTCCTGATAAGCTTGATGTCTTTCCCGGAAACTAATAAAGCAAGGAAACTGAAATATTATTAACACAGTGTCAAAAGCCTTCTGTAGATCTATCATGACCGTGCCGATGTTGTGCACGCAATAAGTGGACCTGCATGACCTCATGGGTGGCTAGGACTATATCAATAATAAAAACAAAATTGTCTATAAAATAATTTAAATCAAGGATTTGATGACAATGCTAAATCTTGTGGTAATTCAGAAACAATCAGACGCAAAGACAATTTTTGATCAATTGCTGACTCTGAGAAGAGTCGTTTGATGTGTCATGTCATATTTGATTCAAGATCTAGCTCAATATCATATCTTTGTGGGGGAGCTCGACATGTTAAGCAATTAATGAGCTCTTCGTGCTTTTTTTTGCAGCATGGCAGACACAGATGGCTGGATAAAGGTGGTGGTTCAATGGTGGTGGTGTGACAGTTTTAGACCCCCCCCCCCGTTTAGGTTACCGCCGGGGGTAATCTTAAACTAGTTTCAAGTTACCCTCTCTAGTTTGAAATTACCCCCTCAATTTTACCGGTTAACTTTTAATGATAAATGTAAACTATATTTTAATTTTTCATCACATGGCATTGGGACATTTTCGGACACACTTTAATCTCCATAATTATATCCCTTTGATCTCGGGGGCAACTAACAAAAACAAATATGTTAACAAGAGGTTCAAAACACTTTAATCTTCATATGACCCTTTAATCCTCTTCATATAAGCCTTTAATGTCTATGTCGACTAATGCGAAAAAAATGTTAGCGCGAGGTCTCTAAACACTTAAATCTCCATACAACCCTTTGATCCCTATAAAAAACTAACGTAAAAAACTGTTTGCGCGGGGTCTTGAAACACTTAAATCTCCATTTAACAATTTGATTTATTTTGCAACTAGCGAAAAAAATGTTATCAACACGACGTCTGTAAACACTTTAATCTCCATATACTAGTAACCTTATGATCTCTGGAGTCGACCGATGAAACAAATAGTTGTACGCTGTCATTGTCAGAATTATCTATCCATTTATCTATTGCGGATGTAGCGTTGGCCATCTGTTAAAGACTGGTAACAAACTGTCTATTTGCGTAGGACTGTATAAATATTTTCAGTGATAAAATAACAACAAATTGAGCTTATGGGTTAATGCAGATAATGAGAGGGTTTAATGCAGATGATCAGAGAGCTTAAGAAGTTAATGTAGAGTGTTGGGGAGCTTAAAGGGTTAATGTAGTTGCTTTACACATAGGGGCCTATCTTGACCGCATACTTACAACATAAGCAGATAAGCAATACCAGTCATCTATGACACCACAACCACATTTCCGGCGCATAAAATATCGATCACACAGAAACGATAACTATCTGGAATATGCTTTTATCACCCACCCGTAGGTAAAGGGAGATTTTAGTTGCGCTAGGATTCCGTCCAGCATCACCCTTTTTTGTGGGCAAAAAAACTCAAAAACTAGTGGTTAATTTTTTTTCAATTTTAAAATCACATTCATATCAACATGGGGATGTGCAAGTGATGCAAGATGCTACCAAAATGGCCGCCAGAGGTCAACTAAAACTAAACTGACATTATTCAAATTTTCCTATCACATTCCTCTCGATATGGAGATGTGCAGGTGATTTTTTCGAGGTTTTACTGAAATTTAAAATGGCTGCCACGGATCAACTTCAATTTTTTGTGGCCGGAAAAACTCATAAATTTAAAGTCAGAAATTATCAAATTTTACAATCACATTCCACACTATATGGAGATGTGCATGTGACTTTTTTAAGGTTTTACTGAAAATTCAAAATGGCCGCCATGGATGAACTCCATAATTTTTTGGGGGCGCAAAAACCTAAATCAGAAATATTTCAAATTTTACAATCACATTACCCACCACATGGAAATGCGCATTTAAAATGGCCGCCACAGGTAGATTTTTTAAATATTTGTGACCGCAAAAACTCTTATTTATGCCGGGGGATTGTATTCAACTTAAAATTCAGGCCTCTTGTTCCAGGGCAGATAGCAGCCATGTGCCAGCCATAATATGGCCTATGCTCACAAGAAAGCTCATCAAAGTAGGCCTATGAAAGCCACCCAACAATTTGACATAGGCCTAGGGGACTGCTTTCTGGTCCATTTTCAATTACCGTTTAGGTAGCCCAAGATTTCCAGGAGTGGTTAGGGTAGTTTCTTAATAGCCGTCCATGGGGGAGCCCGGATATTTACTGGAGCAGCCATTTAATATACCAGTGCAAACTGTGACCTAATACGGAAAAATTAAGAGTGGTTGACAAACACCATCAGGCTTCATATCATTTTATTGCACACAGTAAGTGACAACTATAACATTAATATAATTATAATCAATCGGTTCATCAAGATCATATAAATGATAAAATAAGTCATATCCTAACCAGTTAACATGCCAATGTTGAAACACAAAACTTAACACCAAGAAAAAGTCTAATCATGCAAATAAGTCTACTCATATACCATGTTGTGCGTCTGATCAAGAACTTTATCTGTAAGTTTGAAATCTTATCTTGTAACTCAGAAACTCAATTCCTAGTATCGCCAATAATTTCTTTACACAAAGAGCCAATACCCTTTCAGACCCGTGACCAGGCTTGGAAAATAGACGAGGCCGGAGTCTGAGCTCAAAAAAATTCAGAAGCCAAAAATTCATAAAATAATTACTGTTGAAAAACTTGAAAAGTTAGACGATGCTATTGGCTTGTCTACCTCATGTTGGATACAAGGAGAACATTGGAGAAATTAGTTTTGCAAATTAGTTATCATACTAGACACAAAATATTAATAAATAATATATTCATATGGTCACGTTATAATCCAGTTCTTGATCAATGCCACCACATCATTTCAGTTACTAAAATTACTATATTTCTTTAAATAAACGTGTACCATCAATTTAAAGGGACCCCTTGGGATGAGACATTTTCCATGTTGTCAATTTTGAATATTTAATTTATATGAAGCTATATAGCCTACTGATCTTAACTGAAAATACGAAAAAGTCAAAAAACTATTTTAAAGCACTGAAAAAGAGTGAAATAGTTGTATTTCCAGGTCGTATATTGCCATGTAAACAAAACAAGTCAGCAATATTCAGCACTTTACATCGCATATTCCCACGTATCAGACGGTAAGATCAAACCAGTCGCCGCTAATTGGTGTCTCACAGTCAGGACACCGGAGGACACACCTGCAGCACCGATTGTTTACCCAACGCTGGGCCGATGCCATCAGCATGTGGCCCAATGCTGTGAAAACATTAAATCGTCCTTCAGGTATACAAATAGTGTGTTTGGGTTACTTCTGGTTTCATAGAAATGTTGATTGAAAATATTTGTAAAAATATAAAAATTCTGAAAAAAAACTATGATCCGTGGGATACACTACTTCAGTACGGAACTAAAAACGAAAATTGATGTCATCCCAAGGGGCTGCTTTAAAGTAAGTCAGTACTTTATGGTCTCACCACACAAATTCATTCGCGCATATCATTATAAAGTTTAAGAATAAGAAAGTTAGTCTCTTTTTAAAAAATACGGCTCTTTGCAGCAGCCTCGGTGGCAAATATTACAGATATATCATTTTGCTACCAATTTAAATCGATTCTGTGATGATTTGGTGTAGCAAAGCCATCGAAATGAGGAAAGATAGATCCAACAGGAAGTCCTTGCGCTGGCTGTAAGAAGGCTCTTCTAAAAAACAAGGTCAATTATTTTCTAGGTCGATCAGAGGAGAGTGGGGCAAGAGGTTATTATGGGCTCAAATAAAAAAAATTATGTCAGTTAAACATGCCTTTTTTATTGTTTAGATTGAAAGAGAACAGACTGATGGTTAAAATGATATATAGTTATATTTATATTTCTCCACTTAAAGAGTGCTGGGAGGCCTGAGTGTATGGGTCATATTACATGTAAGTCTATGGGACGGGTATTTGGTGTGGTGAGACGTTAAGGCCATAGCTCCAGAAAACACATTTTCGCGCCTGTGGGATGTTTTACTGCTACTAGACCATTTATTTTGCTCATTTATTATCACCAGGCGGCCAATTCAACGAAAAAATATAATATAGACATGTTTTGTAGCGAATTTAATGAAACTAATCTGATAATGTTCAATTATGGGCCATATACCAAGCATTCTTCCATATAGCACTGAAATAGTTGTAAGTTCAACTTGGTTCTTCCACTTCCCCGCATTTATTTTTTTGTCCTTTGGTATTTATACCTCTTTTGTTTGTGTGTATAATGTTCGTACATCACTATTCTGAAGAAATAAAATCATTCATTGTCTAATTTCAAGACGATTCCCTGAAAAAATAGACCAATTCCATGCAGATGCTTCATGAAAATGGAAAATTATGTTGTACTATAGAAAAACAGGTCATTTCTCGAGATCTAGTAAAAAACAGGGGAATTTCATTTTGCGTTTGTGCGCCTTCTGCTTATCGGAATTGGACAAGGTTTTCTTTTTCGATTTCAGAATAGAATGTGTTTTCTAGATCACTTGAAAAAAAACATTCCATAAATATGTTTTTTTCCCTTAAGGTCTCACCACACAAATTCATTCGCGCATATCATTATAAAGTTTAAGAATAAGAAAGTTAGTCTCTTTTTAAAAAATACGGCTCTTTGCAGCAGCCTCGGTGGCAAATATTACAGATATATCATTTTGCTACCAATTTAAATCGATTCTGTGATGATTTGGTGTAGCAAAGCCATCGAAATGAGGAAAGATAGATCCAACAGGAAGTCCTTGCGCTGGCTGTAAGAAGGCTCTTCTAAAAAACAAGGTCAATTATTTTCTAGGTCGATCAGAGGAGAGTGGGGCAAGAGGTTATTATGGGCTCAAATAAAAAAAATTATGTCAGTTAAACATGCCTTTTTTATTGTTTAGATTGAAAGAGAACAGACTGATGGTTAAAATGATATATAGTTATATTTATATTTCTCCACTTAAAGAGTGCTGGGAGGCCTGAGTGTATGGGTCATATTACATGTAAGTCTATGGGACGGGTATTTGGTGTGGTGAGACGTTAAGGCCATAGCTCCAGAAAACACATTTTCGCGCCTGTGGGATGTTTTACTGCTACTAGACCATTTATTTTGCTCATTTATTATCACCAGGCGGCCAATTCAACGAAAAAATATAATATAGACATGTTTTGTAGCGAATTTAATGAAACTAATCTGATAATGTTCAATTATGGGCCATATACCAAGCATTCTTCCATATAGCACTGAAATAGTTGTAAGTTCAACTTGGTTCTTCCACTTCCCCGCATTTATTTTTTTGTCCTTTGGTATTTATACCTCTTTTGTTTGTGTGTATAATGTTCGTACATCACTATTCTGAAGAAATAAAATCATTCATTGTCTAATTTCAAGACGATTCCCTGAAAAAATAGACCAATTCCATGCAGATGCTTCATGAAAATGGAAAATTATGTTGTACTATAGAAAAACAGGTCATTTCTCGAGATCTAGTAAAAAACAGGGGAATTTCATTTTGCGTTTGTGCGCCTTCTGCTTATCGGAATTGGACAAGGTTTTCTTTTTCGATTTCAGAATAGAATGTGTTTTCTAGATCACTTGAAAAAAAACATTCCATAAATATGTTTTTTTCCCTTAAGGTCTCACCACACAAATTCATTCGCGCATATCATTATAAAGTTTAAGAATAAGAAAGTTAGTCTCTTTTTAAAAAATACGGCTCTTTGCAGCAGCCTCGGTGGCAAATATTACAGATATATCATTTTGCTACCAATTTAAATCGATTCTGTGATGATTTGGTGTAGCAAAGCCATCGAAATGAGGAAAGATAGATCCAACAGGAAGTCCTTGCGCTGGCTGTAAGAAGGCTCTTCTAAAAAACAAGGTCAATTATTTTCTAGGTCGATCAGAGGAGAGTGGGGCAAGAGGTTATTATGGGCTCAAATAAAAAAAATTATGTCAGTTAAACATGCCTTTTTTATTGTTTAGATTGAAAGAGAACAGACTGATGGTTAAAATGATATATAGTTATATTTATATTTCTCCACTTAAAGAGTGCTGGGAGGCCTGAGTGTATGGGTCATATTACATGTAAGTCTATGGGACGGGTATTTGGTGTGGTGAGACGTTAAGGCCATAGCTCCAGAAAACACATTTTCGCGCCTGTGGGATGTTTTACTGCTACTAGACCATTTATTTTGCTCATTTATTATCACCAGGCGGCCAATTCAACGAAAAAATATAATATAGACATGTTTTGTAGCGAATTTAATGAAACTAATCTGATAATGTTCAATTATGGGCCATATACCAAGCATTCTTCCATATAGCACTGAAATAGTTGTAAGTTCAACTTGGTTCTTCCACTTCCCCGCATTTATTTTTTTGTCCTTTGGTATTTATACCTCTTTTGTTTGTGTGTATAATGTTCGTACATCACTATTCTGAAGAAATAAAATCATTCATTGTCTAATTTCAAGACGATTCCCTGAAAAAATAGACCAATTCCATGCAGATGCTTCATGAAAATGGAAAATTATGTTGTACTATAGAAAAACAGGTCATTTCTCGAGATCTAGTAAAAAACAGGGGAATTTCATTTTGCGTTTGTGCGCCTTCTGCTTATCGGAATTGGACAAGGTTTTCTTTTTCGATTTCAGAATAGAATGTGTTTTCTAGATCACTTGAAAAAAAACATTCCATAAATATGTTTTTTTCCCTTAAGGTCTCACCACACAAATTCATTCGCGCATATCATTATAAAGTTTAAGAATAAGAAAGTTAGTCTCTTTTTAAAAAATACGGCTCTTTGCAGCAGCCTCGGTGGCAAATATTACAGATATATCATTTTGCTACCAATTTAAATCGATTCTGTGATGATTTGGTGTAGCAAAGCCATCGAAATGAGGAAAGATAGATCCAACAGGAAGTCCTTGCGCTGGCTGTAAGAAGGCTCTTCTAAAAAACAAGGTCAATTATTTTCTAGGTCGATCAGAGGAGAGTGGGGCAAGAGGTTATTATGGGCTCAAATAAAAAAAATTATGTCAGTTAAACATGCCTTTTTTATTGTTTAGATTGAAAGAGAACAGACTGATGGTTAAAATGATATATAGTTATATTTATATTTCTCCACTTAAAGAGTGCTGGGAGGCCTGAGTGTATGGGTCATATTACATGTAAGTCTATGGGACGGGTATTTGGTGTGGTGAGACGTTAAGGCCATAGCTCCAGAAAACACATTTTCGCGCCTGTGGGATGTTTTACTGCTACTAGACCATTTATTTTGCTCATTTATTATCACCAGGCGGCCAATTCAACGAAAAAATATAATATAGACATGTTTTGTAGCGAATTTAATGAAACTAATCTGATAATGTTCAATTATGGGCCATATACCAAGCATTCTTCCATATAGCACTGAAATAGTTGTAAGTTCAACTTGGTTCTTCCACTTCCCCGCATTTATTTTTTTGTCCTTTGGTATTTATACCTCTTTTGTTTGTGTGTATAATGTTCGTACATCACTATTCTGAAGAAATAAAATCATTCATTGTCTAATTTCAAGACGATTCCCTGAAAAAATAGACCAATTCCATGCAGATGCTTCATGAAAATGGAAAATTATGTTGTACTATAGAAAAACAGGTCATTTCTCGAGATCTAGTAAAAAACAGGGGAATTTCATTTTGCGTTTGTGCGCCTTCTGCTTATCGGAATTGGACAAGGTTTTCTTTTTCGATTTCAGAATAGAATGTGTTTTCTAGATCACTTGAAAAAAAACATTCCATAAATATGTTTTTTTCCCTTAAGGTCTCACCACACAAATTCATTCGCGCATATCATTATAAAGTTTAAGAATAAGAAAGTTAGTCTCTTTTTAAAAAATACGGCTCTTTGCAGCAGCCTCGGTGGCAAATATTACAGATATATCATTTTGCTACCAATTTAAATCGATTCTGTGATGATTTGGTGTAGCAAAGCCATCGAAATGAGGAAAGATAGATCCAACAGGAAGTCCTTGCGCTGGCTGTAAGAAGGCTCTTCTAAAAAACAAGGTCAATTATTTTCTAGGTCGATCAGAGGAGAGTGGGGCAAGAGGTTATTATGGGCTCAAATAAAAAAAATTATGTCAGTTAAACATGCCTTTTTTATTGTTTAGATTGAAAGAGAACAGACTGATGGTTAAAATGATATATAGTTATATTTATATTTCTCCACTTAAAGAGTGCTGGGAGGCCTGAGTGTATGGGTCATATTACATGTAAGTCTATGGGACGGGTATTTGGTGTGGTGAGACGTTAAGGCCATAGCTCCAGAAAACACATTTTCGCGCCTGTGGGATGTTTTACTGCTACTAGACCATTTATTTTGCTCATTTATTATCACCAGGCGGCCAATTCAACGAAAAAATATAATATAGACATGTTTTGTAGCGAATTTAATGAAACTAATCTGATAATGTTCAATTATGGGCCATATACCAAGCATTCTTCCATATAGCACTGAAATAGTTGTAAGTTCAACTTGGTTCTTCCACTTCCCCGCATTTATTTTTTTGTCCTTTGGTATTTATACCTCTTTTGTTTGTGTGTATAATGTTCGTACATCACTATTCTGAAGAAATAAAATCATTCATTGTCTAATTTCAAGACGATTCCCTGAAAAAATAGACCAATTCCATGCAGATGCTTCATGAAAATGGAAAATTATGTTGTACTATAGAAAAACAGGTCATTTCTCGAGATCTAGTAAAAAACAGGGGAATTTCATTTTGCGTTTGTGCGCCTTCTGCTTATCGGAATTGGACAAGGTTTTCTTTTTCGATTTCAGAATAGAATGTGTTTTCTAGATCACTTGAAAAAAAACATTCCATAAATATGTTTTTTTCCCTTAAGGTCTCACCACACAAATTCATTCGCGCATATCATTATAAAGTTTAAGAATAAGAAAGTTAGTCTCTTTTTAAAAAATACGGCTCTTTGCAGCAGCCTCGGTGGCAAATATTACAGATATATCATTTTGCTACCAATTTAAATCGATTCTGTGATGATTTGGTGTAGCAAAGCCATCGAAATGAGGAAAGATAGATCCAACAGGAAGTCCTTGCGCTGGCTGTAAGAAGGCTCTTCTAAAAAACAAGGTCAATTATTTTCTAGGTCGATCAGAGGAGAGTGGGGCAAGAGGTTATTATGGGCTCAAATAAAAAAAATTATGTCAGTTAAACATGCCTTTTTTATTGTTTAGATTGAAAGAGAACAGACTGATGGTTAAAATGATATATAGTTATATTTATATTTCTCCACTTAAAGAGTGCTGGGAGGCCTGAGTGTATGGGTCATATTACATGTAAGTCTATGGGACGGGTATTTGGTGTGGTGAGACGTTAAGGCCATAGCTCCAGAAAACACATTTTCGCGCCTGTGGGATGTTTTACTGCTACTAGACCATTTATTTTGCTCATTTATTATCACCAGGCGGCCAATTCAACGAAAAAATATAATATAGACATGTTTTGTAGCGAATTTAATGAAACTAATCTGATAATGTTCAATTATGGGCCATATACCAAGCATTCTTCCATATAGCACTGAAATAGTTGTAAGTTCAACTTGGTTCTTCCACTTCCCCGCATTTATTTTTTTGTCCTTTGGTATTTATACCTCTTTTGTTTGTGTGTATAATGTTCGTACATCACTATTCTGAAGAAATAAAATCATTCATTGTCTAATTTCAAGACGATTCCCTGAAAAAATAGACCAATTCCATGCAGATGCTTCATGAAAATGGAAAATTATGTTGTACTATAGAAAAACAGGTCATTTCTCGAGATCTAGTAAAAAACAGGGGAATTTCATTTTGCGTTTGTGCGCCTTCTGCTTATCGGAATTGGACAAGGTTTTCTTTTTCGATTTCAGAATAGAATGTGTTTTCTAGATCACTTGAAAAAAAACATTCCATAAATATGTTTTTTTCCCTTAAGGTCTCACCACACAAATTCATTCGCGCATATCATTATAAAGTTTAAGAATAAGAAAGTTAGTCTCTTTTTAAAAAATACGGCTCTTTGCAGCAGCCTCGGTGGCAAATATTACAGATATATCATTTTGCTACCAATTTAAATCGATTCTGTGATGATTTGGTGTAGCAAAGCCATCGAAATGAGGAAAGATAGATCCAACAGGAAGTCCTTGCGCTGGCTGTAAGAAGGCTCTTCTAAAAAACAAGGTCAATTATTTTCTAGGTCGATCAGAGGAGAGTGGGGCAAGAGGTTATTATGGGCTCAAATAAAAAAAATTATGTCAGTTAAACATGCCTTTTTTATTGTTTAGATTGAAAGAGAACAGACTGATGGTTAAAATGATATATAGTTATATTTATATTTCTCCACTTAAAGAGTGCTGGGAGGCCTGAGTGTATGGGTCATATTACATGTAAGTCTATGGGACGGGTATTTGGTGTGGTGAGACGTTAAGGCCATAGCTCCAGAAAACACATTTTCGCGCCTGTGGGATGTTTTACTGCTACTAGACCATTTATTTTGCTCATTTATTATCACCAGGCGGCCAATTCAACGAAAAAATATAATATAGACATGTTTTGTAGCGAATTTAATGAAACTAATCTGATAATGTTCAATTATGGGCCATATACCAAGCATTCTTCCATATAGCACTGAAATAGTTGTAAGTTCAACTTGGTTCTTCCACTTCCCCGCATTTATTTTTTTGTCCTTTGGTATTTATACCTCTTTTGTTTGTGTGTATAATGTTCGTACATCACTATTCTGAAGAAATAATATCATTCATTGTCTAATTTCAAGACGATTCCCTGAAAAAATAGACCAATTCCATGCAGATGCTTCATGAAAATGGAAAATTATGTTGTACTATAGAAAAACAGGTCATTTCTCGAGATCTAGTAAAAAACAGGGGAATTTCATTTTGCGTTTGTGCGCCTTCTGCTTATCGGAATTGGACAAGGTTTTCTTTTTCGATTTCAGAATAGAATGTGTTTTCTAGATCACTTGAAAAAAAACATTCCATAAATATGTTTTTTTCCCTTAAGGTCTCACCACACAAATTCATTCGCGCATATCATTATAAAGTTTAAGAATAAGAAAGTTAGTCTCTTTTTAAAAAATACGGCTCTTTGCAGCAGCCTCGGTGGCAAATATTACAGATATATCATTTTGCTACCAATTTAAATCGATTCTGTGATGATTTGGTGTAGCAAAGCCATCGAAATGAGGAAAGATAGATCCAACAGGAAGTCCTTGCGCTGGCTGTAAGAAGGCTCTTCTAAAAAACAAGGTCAATTATTTTCTAGGTCGATCAGAGGAGAGTGGGGCAAGAGGTTATTATGGGCTCAAATAAAAAAAATTATGTCAGTTAAACATGCCTTTTTTATTGTTTAGATTGAAAGAGAACAGACTGATGGTTAAAATGATATATAGTTATATTTATATTTCTCCACTTAAAGAGTGCTGGGAGGCCTGAGTGTATGGGTCATATTACATGTAAGTCTATGGGACGGGTATTTGGTGTGGTGAGACGTTAAGGCCATAGCTCCAGAAAACACATTTTCGCGCCTGTGGGATGTTTTACTGCTACTAGACCATTTATTTTGCTCATTTATTATCACCAGGCGGCCAATTCAACGAAAAAATATAATATAGACATGTTTTGTAGCGAATTTAATGAAACTAATCTGATAATGTTCAATTATGGGCCATATACCAAGCATTCTTCCATATAGCACTGAAATAGTTGTAAGTTCAACTTGGTTCTTCCACTTCCCCGCATTTATTTTTTTGTCCTTTGGTATTTATACCTCTTTTGTTTGTGTGTATAATGTTCGTACATCACTATTCTGAAGAAATAAAATCATTCATTGTCTAATTTCAAGACGATTCCCTGAAAAAATAGACCAATTCCATGCAGATGCTTCATGAAAATGGAAAATTATGTTGTACTATAGAAAAACAGGTCATTTCTCGAGATCTAGTAAAAAACAGGGGAATTTCATTTTGCGTTTGTGCGCCTTCTGCTTATCGGAATTGGACAAGGTTTTCTTTTTCGATTTCAGAATAGAATGTGTTTTCTAGATCACTTGAAAAAAAACATTCCATAAATATGTTTTTTTCCCTTAAGGTCTCACCACACAAATTCATTCGCGCATATCATTATAAAGTTTAAGAATAAGAAAGTTAGTCTCTTTTTAAAAAATACGGCTCTTTGCAGCAGCCTCGGTGGCAAATATTACAGATATATCATTTTGCTACCAATTTAAATCGATTCTGTGATGATTTGGTGTAGCAAAGCCATCGAAATGAGGAAAGATAGATCCAACAGGAAGTCCTTGCGCTGGCTGTAAGAAGGCTCTTCTAAAAAACAAGGTCAATTATTTTCTAGGTCGATCAGAGGAGAGTGGGGCAAGAGGTTATTATGGGCTCAAATAAAAAAAATTATGTCAGTTAAACATGCCTTTTTTATTGTTTAGATTGAAAGAGAACAGACTGATGGTTAAAATGATATATAGTTATATTTATATTTCTCCACTTAAAGAGTGCTGGGAGGCCTGAGTGTATGGGTCATATTACATGTAAGTCTATGGGACGGGTATTTGGTGTGGTGAGACGTTAAGGCCATAGCTCCAGAAAACACATTTTCGCGCCTGTGGGATGTTTTACTGCTACTAGACCATTTATTTTGCTCATTTATTATCACCAGGCGGCCAATTCAACGAAAAAATATAATATAGACATGTTTTGTAGCGAATTTAATGAAACCAATCTGATAATGTTCAATTATGGGCCATATACCAAGCATTCTTCCATATAGCACTGAAATAGTTGTAAGTTCAACTTGGTTCTTCCACTTCCCCGCATTTATTTTTTTGTCCTTTGGTATTTATACCTCTTTTGTTTGTGTGTATAATGTTCGTACATCACTATTCTGAAGAAATAAAATCATTCATTGTCTAATTTCAAGACGATTCCCTGAAAAAATAGACCAATTCCATGCAGATGCTTCATGAAAATGGAAAATTATGTTGTACTATAGAAAAACAGGTCATTTCTCGAGATCTAGTAAAAAACAGGGGAATTTCATTTTGCGTTTGTGCGCCTTCTGCTTATCGGAATTGGACAAGGTTTTCTTTTTCGATTTCAGAATAGAATGTGTTTTCTAGATCACTTGAAAAAAAACATTCCATAAATATGTTTTTTTCCCTTAAGGTCTCACCACACAAATTCATTCGCGCATATCATTATAAAGTTTAAGAATAAGAAAGTTAGTCTCTTTTTAAAAAATACGGCTCTTTGCAGCAGCCTCGGTGGCAAATATTACAGATATATCATTTTGCTACCAATTTAAATCGATTCTGTGATGATTTGGTGTAGCAAAGCCATCGAAATGAGGAAAGATAGATCCAACAGGAAGTCCTTGCGCTGGCTGTAAGAAGGCTCTTCTAAAAAACAAGGTCAATTATTTTCTAGGTCGATCAGAGGAGAGTGGGGCAAGAGGTTATTATGGGCTCAAATAAAAAAAATTATGTCAGTTAAACATGCCTTTTTTATTGTTTAGATTGAAAGAGAACAGACTGATGGTTAAAATGATATATAGTTATATTTATATTTCTCCACTTAAAGAGTGCTGGGAGGCCTGAGTGTATGGGTCATATTACATGTAAGTCTATGGGACGGGTATTTGGTGTGGTGAGACGTTAAGGCCATAGCTCCAGAAAACACATTTTCGCGCCTGTGGGATGTTTTACTGCTACTAGACCATTTATTTTGCTCATTTATTATCACCAGGCGGCCAATTCAACGAAAAAATATAATATAGACATGTTTTGTAGCGAATTTAATGAAACTAATCTGATAATGTTCAATTATGGGCCATATACCAAGCATTCTTCCATATAGCACTGAAATAGTTGTAAGTTCAACTTGGTTCTTCCACTTCCCCGCATTTATTTTTTTGTCCTTTGGTATTTATACCTCTTTTGTTTGTGTGTATAATGTTCGTACATCACTATTCTGAAGAAATAAAATCATTCATTGTCTAATTTCAAGACGATTCCCTGAAAAAATAGACCAATTCCATGCAGATGCTTCATGAAAATGGAAAATTATGTTGTACTATAGAAAAACAGGTCATTTCTCGAGATCTAGTAAAAAACAGGGGAATTTCATTTTGCGTTTGTGCGCCTTCTGCTTATCGGAATTGGACAAGGTTTTCTTTTTCGATTTCAGAATAGAATGTGTTTTCTAGATCACTTGAAAAAAAACATTCCATAAATATGTTTTTTTCCCTTAAGGTCTCACCACACAAATTCATTCGCGCATATCATTATAAAGTTTAAGAATAAGAAAGTTAGTCTCTTTTTAAAAAATACGGCTCTTTGCAGCAGCCTCGGTGGCAAATATTACAGATATATCATTTTGCTACCAATTTAAATCGATTCTGTGATGATTTGGTGTAGCAAAGCCATCGAAATGAGGAAAGATAGATCCAACAGGAAGTCCTTGCGCTGGCTGTAAGAAGGCTCTTCTAAAAAACAAGGTCAATTATTTTCTAGGTCGATCAGAGGAGAGTGGGGCAAGAGGTTATTATGGGCTCAAATAAAAAAAATTATGTCAGTTAAACATGCCTTTTTTATTGTTTAGATTGAAAGAGAACAGACTGATGGTTAAAATGATATATAGTTATATTTATATTTCTCCACTTAAAGAGTGCTGGGAGGCCTGAGTGTATGGGTCATATTACATGTAAGTCTATGGGACGGGTATTTGGTGTGGTGAGACGTTAAGGCCATAGCTCCAGAAAACACATTTTCGCGCCTGTGGGATGTTTTACTGCTACTAGACCATTTATTTTGCTCATTTATTATCACCAGGCGGCCAATTCAACGAAAAAATATAATATAGACATGTTTTGTAGCGAATTTAATGAAACTAATCTGATAATGTTCAATTATGGGCCATATACCAAGCATTCTTCCATATAGCACTGAAATAGTTGTAAGTTCAACTTGGTTCTTCCACTTCCCCGCATTTATTTTTTTGTCCTTTGGTATTTATACCTCTTTTGTTTGTGTGTATAATGTTCGTACATCACTATTCTGAAGAAATAAAATCATTCATTGTCTAATTTCAAGACGATTCCCTGAAAAAATAGACCAATTCCATGCAGATGCTTCATGAAAATGGAAAATTATGTTGTACTATAGAAAAACAGGTCATTTCTCGAGATCTAGTAAAAAACAGGGGAATTTCATTTTGCGTTTGTGCGCCTTCTGCTTATCGGAATTGGACAAGGTTTTCTTTTTCGATTTCAGAATAGAATGTGTTTTCTAGATCACTTGAAAAAAAACATTCCATAAATATGTTTTTTTCCCTTAAGGTCTCACCACACAAATTCATTCGCGCATATCATTATAAAGTTTAAGAATAAGAAAGTTAGTCTCTTTTTAAAAAATACGGCTCTTTGCAGCAGCCTCGGTGGCAAATATTACAGATATATCATTTTGCTACCAATTTAAATCGATTCTGTGATGATTTGGTGTAGCAAAGCCATCGAAATGAGGAAAGATAGATCCAACAGGAAGTCCTTGCGCTGGCTGTAAGAAGGCTCTTCTAAAAAACAAGGTCAATTATTTTCTAGGTCGATCAGAGGAGAGTGGGGCAAGAGGTTATTATGGGCTCAAATAAAAAAAATTATGTCAGTTAAACATGCCTTTTTTATTGTTTAGATTGAAAGAGAACAGACTGATGGTTAAAATGATATATAGTTATATTTATATTTCTCCACTTAAAGAGTGCTGGGAGGCCTGAGTGTATGGGTCATATTACATGTAAGTCTATGGGACGGGTATTTGGTGTGGTGAGACGTTAAGGCCATAGCTCCAGAAAACACATTTTCGCGCCTGTGGGATGTTTTACTGCTACTAGACCATTTATTTTGCTCATTTATTATCACCAGGCGGCCAATTCAACGAAAAAATATAATATAGACATGTTTTGTAGCGAATTTAATGAAACTAATCTGATAATGTTCAATTATGGGCCATATACCAAGCATTCTTCCATATAGCACTGAAATAGTTGTAAGTTCAACTTGGTTCTTCCACTTCCCCGCATTTATTTTTTTGTCCTTTGGTATTTATACCTCTTTTGTTTGTGTGTATAATGTTCGTACATCACTATTCTGAAGAAATAAAATCATTCATTGTCTAATTTCAAGACGATTCCCTGAAAAAATAGACCAATTCCATGCAGATGCTTCATGAAAATGGAAAATTATGTTGTACTATAGAAAAACAGGTCATTTCTCGAGATCTAGTAAAAAACAGGGGAATTTCATTTTGCGTTTGTGCGCCTTCTGCTTATCGGAATTGGACAAGGTTTTCTTTTTCGATTTCAGAATAGAATGTGTTTTCTAGATCACTTGAAAAAAAACATTCCATAAATATGTTTTTTTCCCTTAAGGTCTCACCACACAAATTCATTCGCGCATATCATTATAAAGTTTAAGAATAAGAAAGTTAGTCTCTTTTTAAAAAATACGGCTCTTTGCAGCAGCCTCGGTGGCAAATATTACAGATATATCATTTTGCTACCAATTTAAATCGATTCTGTGATGATTTGGTGTAGCAAAGCCATCGAAATGAGGAAAGATAGATCCAACAGGAAGTCCTTGCGCTGGCTGTAAGAAGGCTCTTCTAAAAAACAAGGTCAATTATTTTCTAGGTCGATCAGAGGAGAGTGGGGCAAGAGGTTATTATGGGCTCAAATAAAAAAAATTATGTCAGTTAAACATGCCTTTTTTATTGTTTAGATTGAAAGAGAACAGACTGATGGTTAAAATGATATATAGTTATATTTATATTTCTCCACTTAAAGAGTGCTGGGAGGCCTGAGTGTATGGGTCATATTACATGTAAGTCTATGGGACGGGTATTTGGTGTGGTGAGACGTTAAGGCCATAGCTCCAGAAAACACATTTTCGCGCCTGTGGGATGTTTTACTGCTACTAGACCATTTATTTTGCTCATTTATTATCACCAGGCGGCCAATTCAACGAAAAAATATAATATAGACATGTTTTGTAGCGAATTTAATGAAACTAATCTGATAATGTTCAATTATGGGCCATATACCAAGCATTCTTCCATATAGCACTGAAATAGTTGTAAGTTCAACTTGGTTCTTCCACTTCCCCGCATTTATTTTTTTGTCCTTTGGTATTTATACCTCTTTTGTTTGTGTGTATAATGTTCGTACATCACTATTCTGAAGAAATAAAATCATTCATTGTCTAATTTCAAGACGATTCCCTGAAAAAATAGACCAATTCCATGCAGATGCTTCATGAAAATGGAAAATTATGTTGTACTATAGAAAAACAGGTCATTTCTCGAGATCTAGTAAAAAACAGGGGAATTTCATTTTGCGTTTGTGCGCCTTCTGCTTATCGGAATTGGACAAGGTTTTCTTTTTCGATTTCAGAATAGAATGTGTTTTCTAGATCACTTGAAAAAAAACATTCCATAAATATGTTTTTTTCCCTTAAGGTCTCACCACACAAATTCATTCGCGCATATCATTATAAAGTTTAAGAATAAGAAAGTTAGTCTCTTTTTAAAAAATACGGCTCTTTGCAGCAGCCTCGGTGGCAAATATTACAGATATATCATTTTGCTACCAATTTAAATCGATTCTGTGATGATTTGGTGTAGCAAAGCCATCGAAATGAGGAAAGATAGATCCAACAGGAAGTCCTTGCGCTGGCTGTAAGAAGGCTCTTCTAAAAAACAAGGTCAATTATTTTCTAGGTCGATCAGAGGAGAGTGGGGCAAGAGGTTATTATGGGCTCAAATAAAAAAAATTATGTCAGTTAAACATGCCTTTTTTATTGTTTAGATTGAAAGAGAACAGACTGATGGTTAAAATGATATATAGTTATATTTATATTTCTCCACTTAAAGAGTGCTGGGAGGCCTGAGTGTATGGGTCATATTACATGTAAGTCTATGGGACGGGTATTTGGTGTGGTGAGACGTTAAGGCCATAGCTCCAGAAAACACATTTTCGCGCCTGTGGGATGTTTTACTGCTACTAGACCATTTATTTTGCTCATTTATTATCACCAGGCGGCCAATTCAACGAAAAAATATAATATAGACATGTTTTGTAGCGAATTTAATGAAACTAATCTGATAATGTTCAATTATGGGCCATATACCAAGCATTCTTCCATATAGCACTGAAATAGTTGTAAGTTCAACTTGGTTCTTCCACTTCCCCGCATTTATTTTTTTGTCCTTTGGTATTTATACCTCTTTTGTTTGTGTGTATAATGTTCGTACATCACTATTCTGAAGAAATAAAATCATTCATTGTCTAATTTCAAGACGATTCCCTGAAAAAATAGACCAATTCCATGCAGATGCTTCATGAAAATGGAAAATTATGTTGTACTATAGAAAAACAGGTCATTTCTCGAGATCTAGTAAAAAACAGGGGAATTTCATTTTGCGTTTGTGCGCCTTCTGCTTATCGGAATTGGACAAGGTTTTCTTTTTCGATTTCAGAATAGAATGTGTTTTCTAGATCACTTGAAAAAAAACATTCCATAAATATGTTTTTTTCCCTTAAGGTCTCACCACACAAATTCATTCGCGCATATCATTATAAAGTTTAAGAATAAGAAAGTTAGTCTCTTTTTAAAAAATACGGCTCTTTGCAGCAGCCTCGGTGGCAAATATTACAGATATATCATTTTGCTACCAATTTAAATCGATTCTGTGATGATTTGGTGTAGCAAAGCCATCGAAATGAGGAAAGATAGATCCAACAGGAAGTCCTTGCGCTGGCTGTAAGAAGGCTCTTCTAAAAAACAAGGTCAATTATTTTCTAGGTCGATCAGAGGAGAGTGGGGCAAGAGGTTATTATGGGCTCAAATAAAAAAAATTATGTCAGTTAAACATGCCTTTTTTATTGTTTAGATTGAAAGAGAACAGACTGATGGTTAAAATGATATATAGTTATATTTATATTTCTCCACTTAAAGAGTGCTGGGAGGCCTGAGTGTATGGGTCATATTACATGTAAGTCTATGGGACGGGTATTTGGTGTGGTGAGACGTTAAGGCCATAGCTCCAGAAAACACATTTTCGCGCCTGTGGGATGTTTTACTGCTACTAGACCATTTATTTTGCTCATTTATTATCACCAGGCGGCCAATTCAACGAAAAAATATAATATAGACATGTTTTGTAGCGAATTTAATGAAACTAATCTGATAATGTTCAATTATGGGCCATATACCAAGCATTCTTCCATATAGCACTGAAATAGTTGTAAGTTCAACTTGGTTCTTCCACTTCCCCGCATTTATTTTTTTGTCCTTTGGTATTTATACCTCTTTTGTTTGTGTGTATAATGTTCGTACATCACTATTCTGAAGAAATAAAATCATTCATTGTCTAATTTCAAGACGATTCCCTGAAAAAATAGACCAATTCCATGCAGATGCTTCATGAAAATGGAAAATTATGTTGTACTATAGAAAAACAGGTCATTTCTCGAGATCTAGTAAAAAACAGGGGAATTTCATTTTGCGTTTGTGCGCCTTCTGCTTATCGGAATTGGACAGGGTTTTCTTTTTCGATTTCAGAATAGAATGTGTTTTCTAGATCACTTGAAAAAAAACATTCCATAAATATGTTTTTTTCCCTTAAGGTCTCACCACACAAATTCATTCGCGCATATCATTATAAAGTTTAAGAATAAGAAAGTTAGTCTCTTTTTAAAAAATACGGCTCTTTGCAGCAGCCTCGGTGGCAAATATTACAGATATATCATTTTGCTACCAATTTAAATCGATTCTGTGATGATTTGGTGTAGCAAAGCCATCGAAATGAGGAAAGATAGATCCAACAGGAAGTCCTTGCGCTGGCTGTAAGAAGGCTCTTCTAAAAAACAAGGTCAATTATTTTCTAGGTCGATCAGAGGAGAGTGGGGCAAGAGGTTATTATGGGCTCAAATAAAAAAAATTATGTCAGTTAAACATGCCTTTTTTATTGTTTAGATTGAAAGAGAACAGACTGATGGTTAAAATGATATATAGTTATATTTATATTTCTCCACTTAAAGAGTGCTGGGAGGCCTGAGTGTATGGGTCATATTACATGTAAGTCTATGGGACGGGTATTTGGTGTGGTGAGACGTTAAGGCCATAGCTCCAGAAAACACATTTTCGCGCCTGTGGGATGTTTTACTGCTACTAGACCATTTATTTTGCTCATTTATTATCACCAGGCGGCCAATTCAACGAAAAAATATAATATAGACATGTTTTGTAGCGAATTTAATGAAACTAATCTGATAATGTTCAATTATGGGCCATATACCAAGCATTCTTCCATATAGCACTGAAATAGTTGTAAGTTCAACTTGGTTCTTCCACTTCCCCGCATTTATTTTTTTGTCCTTTGGTATTTATACCTCTTTTGTTTGTGTGTATAATGTTCGTACATCACTATTCTGAAGAAATAAAATCATTCATTGTCTAATTTCAAGACGATTCCCTGAAAAAATAGACCAATTCCATGCAGATGCTTCATGAAAATGGAAAATTATGTTGTACTATAGAAAAACAGGTCATTTCTCGAGATCTAGTAAAAAACAGGGGAATTTCATTTTGCGTTTGTGCGCCTTCTGCTTATCGGAATTGGACAAGGTTTTCTTTTTCGATTTCAGAATAGAATGTGTTTTCTAGATCACTTGAAAAAAAACATTCCATAAATATGTTTTTTTCCCTTAAGGTCTCACCACACAAATTCATTCGCGCATATCATTATAAAGTTTAAGAATAAGAAAGTTAGTCTCTTTTTAAAAAATACGGCTCTTTGCAGCAGCCTCGGTGGCAAATATTACAGATATATCATTTTGCTACCAATTTAAATCGATTCTGTGATGATTTGGTGTAGCAAAGCCATCGAAATGAGGAAAGATAGATCCAACAGGAAGTCCTTGCGCTGGCTGTAAGAAGGCTCTTCTAAAAAACAAGGTCAATTATTTTCTAGGTCGATCAGAGGAGAGTGGGGCAAGAGGTTATTATGGGCTCAAATAAAAAAAATTATGTCAGTTAAACATGCCTTTTTTATTGTTTAGATTGAAAGAGAACAGACTGATGGTTAAAATGATATATAGTTATATTTATATTTCTCCACTTAAAGAGTGCTGGGAGGCCTGAGTGTATGGGTCATATTACATGTAAGTCTATGGGACGGGTATTTGGTGTGGTGAGACGTTAAGGCCATAGCTCCAGAAAACACATTTTCGCGCCTGTGGGATGTTTTACTGCTACTAGACCATTTATTTTGCTCATTTATTATCACCAGGCGGCCAATTCAACGAAAAAATATAATATAGACATGTTTTGTAGCGAATTTAATGAAACCAATCTGATAATGTTCAATTATGGGCCATATACCAAGCATTCTTCCATATAGCACTGAAATAGTTGTAAGTTCAACTTGGTTCTTCCACTTCCCCGCATTTATTTTTTTGTCCTTTGGTATTTATACCTCTTTTGTTTGTGTGTATAATGTTCGTACATCACTATTCTGAAGAAATAAAATCATTCATTGTCTAATTTCAAGACGATTCCCTGAAAAAATAGACCAATTCCATGCAGATGCTTCATGAAAATGGAAAATTATGTTGTACTATAGAAAAACAGGTCATTTCTCGAGATCTAGTAAAAAACAGGGGAATTTCATTTTGCGTTTGTGCGCCTTCTGCTTATCGGAATTGGACAAGGTTTTCTTTTTCGATTTCAGAATAGAATGTGTTTTCTAGATCACTTGAAAAAAAACATTCCATAAATATGTTTTTTTCCCTTAAGGTCTCACCACACAAATTCATTCGCGCATATCATTATAAAGTTTAAGAATAAGAAAGTTAGTCTCTTTTTAAAAAATACGGCTCTTTGCAGCAGCCTCGGTGGCAAATATTACAGATATATCATTTTGCTACCAATTTAAATCGATTCTGTGATGATTTGGTGTAGCAAAGCCATCGAAATGAGGAAAGATAGATCCAACAGGAAGTCCTTGCGCTGGCTGTAAGAAGGCTCTTCTAAAAAACAAGGTCAATTATTTTCTAGGTCGATCAGAGGAGAGTGGGGCAAGAGGTTATTATGGGCTCAAATAAAAAAAATTATGTCAGTTAAACATGCCTTTTTTATTGTTTAGATTGAAAGAGAACAGACTGATGGTTAAAATGATATATAGTTATATTTATATTTCTCCACTTAAAGAGTGCTGGGAGGCCTGAGTGTATGGGTCATATTACATGTAAGTCTATGGGACGGGTATTTGGTGTGGTGAGACGTTAAGGCCATAGCTCCAGAAAACACATTTTCGCGCCTGTGGGATGTTTTACTGCTACTAGACCATTTATTTTGCTCATTTATTATCACCAGGCGGCCAATTCAACGAAAAAATATAATATAGACATGTTTTGTAGCGAATTTAATGAAACTAATCTGATAATGTTCAATTATGGGCCATATACCAAGCATTCTTCCATATAGCACTGAAATAGTTGTAAGTTCAACTTGGTTCTTCCACTTCCCCGCATTTATTTTTTTGTCCTTTGGTATTTATACCTCTTTTGTTTGTGTGTATAATGTTCGTACATCACTATTCTGAAGAAATAAAATCATTCATTGTCTAATTTCAAGACGATTCCCTGAAAAAATAGACCAATTCCATGCAGATGCTTCATGAAAATGGAAAATTATGTTGTACTATAGAAAAACAGGTCATTTCTCGAGATCTAGTAAAAAACAGGGGAATTTCATTTTGCGTTTGTGCGCCTTCTGCTTATCGGAATTGGACAAGGTTTTCTTTTTCGATTTCAGAATAGAATGTGTTTTCTAGATCACTTGAAAAAAAACATTCCATAAATATGTTTTTTTCCCTTAAGGTCTCACCACACAAATTCATTCGCGCATATCATTATAAAGTTTAAGAATAAGAAAGTTAGTCTCTTTTTAAAAAATACGGCTCTTTGCAGCAGCCTCGGTGGCAAATATTACAGATATATCATTTTGCTACCAATTTAAATCGATTCTGTGATGATTTGGTGTAGCAAAGCCATCGAAATGAGGAAAGATAGATCCAACAGGAAGTCCTTGCGCTGGCTGTAAGAAGGCTCTTCTAAAAAACAAGGTCAATTATTTTCTAGGTCGATCAGAGGAGAGTGGGGCAAGAGGTTATTATGGGCTCAAATAAAAAAAATTATGTCAGTTAAACATGCCTTTTTTATTGTTTAGATTGAAAGAGAACAGACTGATGGTTAAAATGATATATAGTTATATTTATATTTCTCCACTTAAAGAGTGCTGGGAGGCCTGAGTGTATGGGTCATATTACATGTAAGTCTATGGGACGGGTATTTGGTGTGGTGAGACGTTAAGGCCATAGCTCCAGAAAACACATTTTCGCGCCTGTGGGATGTTTTACTGCTACTAGACCATTTATTTTGCTCATTTATTATCACCAGGCGGCCAATTCAACGAAAAAATATAATATAGACATGTTTTGTAGCGAATTTAATGAAACCAATCTGATAATGTTCAATTATGGGCCATATACCAAGCATTCTTCCATATAGCACTGAAATAGTTGTAAGTTCAACTTGGTTCTTCCACTTCCCCGCATTTATTTTTTTGTCCTTTGGTATTTATACCTCTTTTGTTTGTGTGTATAATGTTCGTACATCACTATTCTGAAGAAATAAAATCATTCATTGTCTAATTTCAAGACGATTCCCTGAAAAAATAGACCAATTCCATGCAGATGCTTCATGAAAATGGAAAATTATGTTGTACTATAGAAAAACAGGTCATTTCTCGAGATCTAGTAAAAAACAGGGGAATTTCATTTTGCGTTTGTGCGCCTTCTGCTTATCGGAATTGGACAAGGTTTTCTTTTTCGATTTCAGAATAGAATGTGTTTTCTAGATCACTTGAAAAAAAACATTCCATAAATATGTTTTTTTCCCTTAAGGTCTCACCACACAAATTCATTCGCGCATATCATTATAAAGTTTAAGAATAAGAAAGTTAGTCTCTTTTTAAAAAATACGGCTCTTTGCAGCAGCCTCGGTGGCAAATATTACAGATATATCATTTTGCTACCAATTTAAATCGATTCTGTGATGATTTGGTGTAGCAAAGCCATCGAAATGAGGAAAGATAGATCCAACAGGAAGTCCTTGCGCTGGCTGTAAGAAGGCTCTTCTAAAAAACAAGGTCAATTATTTTCTAGGTCGATCAGAGGAGAGTGGGGCAAGAGGTTATTATGGGCTCAAATAAAAAAAATTATGTCAGTTAAACATGCCTTTTTTATTGTTTAGATTGAAAGAGAACAGACTGATGGTTAAAATGATATATAGTTATATTTATATTTCTCCACTTAAAGAGTGCTGGGAGGCCTGAGTGTATGGGTCATATTACATGTAAGTCTATGGGACGGGTATTTGGTGTGGTGAGACGTTAAGGCCATAGCTCCAGAAAACACATTTTCGCGCCTGTGGGATGTTTTACTGCTACTAGACCATTTATTTTGCTCATTTATTATCACCAGGCGGCCAATTCAACGAAAAAATATAATATAGACATGTTTTGTAGCGAATTTAATGAAACCAATCTGATAATGTTCAATTATGGGCCATATACCAAGCATTCTTCCATATAGCACTGAAATAGTTGTAAGTTCAACTTGGTTCTTCCACTTCCCCGCATTTATTTTTTTGTCCTTTGGTATTTATACCTCTTTTGTTTGTGTGTATAATGTTCGTACATCACTATTCTGAAGAAATAAAATCATTCATTGTCTAATTTCAAGACGATTCCCTGAAAAAATAGACCAATTCCATGCAGATGCTTCATGAAAATGGAAAATTATGTTGTACTATAGAAAAACAGGTCATTTCTCGAGATCTAGTAAAAAACAGGGGAATTTCATTTTGCGTTTGTGCGCCTTCTGCTTATCGGAATTGGACAAGGTTTTCTTTTTCGATTTCAGAATAGAATGTGTTTTCTAGATCACTTGAAAAAAAACATTCCATAAATATGTTTTTTTCCCTTAAGGTCTCACCACACAAATTCATTCGCGCATATCATTATAAAGTTTAAGAATAAGAAAGTTAGTCTCTTTTTAAAAAATACGGCTCTTTGCAGCAGCCTCGGTGGCAAATATTACAGATATATCATTTTGCTACCAATTTAAATCGATTCTGTGATGATTTGGTGTAGCAAAGCCATCGAAATGAGGAAAGATAGATCCAACAGGAAGTCCTTGCGCTGGCTGTAAGAAGGCTCTTCTAAAAAACAAGGTCAATTATTTTCTAGGTCGATCAGAGGAGAGTGGGGCAAGAGGTTATTATGGGCTCAAATAAAAAAAATTATGTCAGTTAAACATGCCTTTTTTATTGTTTAGATTGAAAGAGAACAGACTGATGGTTAAAATGATATATAGTTATATTTATATTTCTCCACTTAAAGAGTGCTGGGAGGCCTGAGTGTATGGGTCATATTACATGTAAGTCTATGGGACGGGTATTTGGTGTGGTGAGACGTTAAGGCCATAGCTCCAGAAAACACATTTTCGCGCCTGTGGGATGTTTTACTGCTACTAGACCATTTATTTTGCTCATTTATTATCACCAGGCGGCCAATTCAACGAAAAAATATAATATAGACATGTTTTGTAGCGAATTTAATGAAACTAATCTGATAATGTTCAATTATGGGCCATATACCAAGCATTCTTCCATATAGCACTGAAATAGTTGTAAGTTCAACTTGGTTCTTCCACTTCCCCGCATTTATTTTTTTGTCCTTTGGTATTTATACCTCTTTTGTTTGTGTGTATAATGTTCGTACATCACTATTCTGAAGAAATAAAATCATTCATTGTCTAATTTCAAGACGATTCCCTGAAAAAATAGACCAATTCCATGCAGATGCTTCATGAAAATGGAAAATTATGTTGTACTATAGAAAAACAGGTCATTTCTCGAGATCTAGTAAAAAACAGGGGAATTTCATTTTGCGTTTGTGCGCCTTCTGCTTATCGGAATTGGACAAGGTTTTCTTTTTCGATTTCAGAATAGAATGTGTTTTCTAGATCACTTGAAAAAAAACATTCCATAAATATGTTTTTTTCCCTTAAGGTCTCACCACACAAATTCATTCGCGCATATCATTATAAAGTTTAAGAATAAGAAAGTTAGTCTCTTTTTAAAAAATACGGCTCTTTGCAGCAGCCTCGGTGGCAAATATTACAGATATATCATTTTGCTACCAATTTAAATCGATTCTGTGATGATTTGGTGTAGCAAAGCCATCGAAATGAGGAAAGATAGATCCAACAGGAAGTCCTTGCGCTGGCTGTAAGAAGGCTCTTCTAAAAAACAAGGTCAATTATTTTCTAGGTCGATCAGAGGAGAGTGGGGCAAGAGGTTATTATGGGCTCAAATAAAAAAAATTATGTCAGTTAAACATGCCTTTTTTATTGTTTAGATTGAAAGAGAACAGACTGATGGTTAAAATGATATATAGTTATATTTATATTTCTCCACTTAAAGAGTGCTGGGAGGCCTGAGTGTATGGGTCATATTACATGTAAGTCTATGGGACGGGTATTTGGTGTGGTGAGACGTTAAGGCCATAGCTCCAGAAAACACATTTTCGCGCCTGTGGGATGTTTTACTGCTACTAGACCATTTATTTTGCTCATTTATTATCACCAGGCGGCCAATTCAACGAAAAAATATAATATAGACATGTTTTGTAGCGAATTTAATGAAACCAATCTGATAATGTTCAATTATGGGCCATATACCAAGCATTCTTCCATATAGCACTGAAATAGTTGTAAGTTCAACTTGGTTCTTCCACTTCCCCGCATTTATTTTTTTGTCCTTTGGTATTTATACCTCTTTTGTTTGTGTGTATAATGTTCGTACATCACTATTCTGAAGAAATAAAATCATTCATTGTCTAATTTCAAGACGATTCCCTGAAAAAATAGACCAATTCCATGCAGATGCTTCATGAAAATGGAAAATTATGTTGTACTATAGAAAAACAGGTCATTTCTCGAGATCTAGTAAAAAACAGGGGAATTTCATTTTGCGTTTGTGCGCCTTCTGCTTATCGGAATTGGACAAGGTTTTCTTTTTCGATTTCAGAATAGAATGTGTTTTCTAGATCACTTGAAAAAAAACATTCCATAAATATGTTTTTTTCCCTTAAGGTCTCACCACACAAATTCATTCGCGCATATCATTATAAAGTTTAAGAATAAGAAAGTTAGTCTCTTTTTAAAAAATACGGCTCTTTGCAGCAGCCTCGGTGGCAAATATTACAGATATATCATTTTGCTACCAATTTAAATCGATTCTGTGATGATTTGGTGTAGCAAAGCCATCGAAATGAGGAAAGATAGATCCAACAGGAAGTCCTTGCGCTGGCTGTAAGAAGGCTCTTCTAAAAAACAAGGTCAATTATTTTCTAGGTCGATCAGAGGAGAGTGGGGCAAGAGGTTATTATGGGCTCAAATAAAAACAATTATGTCAGTTAAACATGCCTTTTTTATTGTTTAGATTGAAAGAGAACAGACTGATGGTTAAAATGATATATAGTTATATTTATATTTCTCCACTTAAAGAGTGCTGGGAGGCCTGAGTGTATGGGTCATATTACATGTAAGTCTATGGGACGGGTATTTGGTGTGGTGAGACGTTAAGGCCATAGCTCCAGAAAACACATTTTCGCGCCTGTGGGATGTTTTACTGCTACTAGACCATTTATTTTGCTCATTTATTATCACCAGGCGGCCAATTCAACGAAAAAATATAATATAGACATGTTTTGTAGCGAATTTAATGAAACTAATCTGATAATGTTCAATTATGGGCCATATACCAAGCATTCTTCCATATAGCACTGAAATAGTTGTAAGTTCAACTTGGTTCTTCCACTTCCCCGCATTTATTTTTTTGTCCTTTGGTATTTATACCTCTTTTGTTTGTGTGTATAATGTTCGTACATCACTATTCTGAAGAAATAAAATCATTCATTGTCTAATTTCAAGACGATTCCCTGAAAAAATAGACCAATTCCATGCAGATGCTTCATGAAAATGGAAAATTATGTTGTACTATAGAAAAACAGGTCATTTCTCGAGATCTAGTAAAAAACAGGGGAATTTCATTTTGCGTTTGTGCGCCTTCTGCTTATCGGAATTGGACAAGGTTTTCTTTTTCGATTTCAGAATAGAATGTGTTTTCTAGATCACTTGAAAAAAAACATTCCATAAATATGTTTTTTTCCCTTAAGGTCTCACCACACAAATTCATTCGCGCATATCATTATAAAGTTTAAGAATAAGAAAGTTAGTCTCTTTTTAAAAAATACGGCTCTTTGCAGCAGCCTCGGTGGCAAATATTACAGATATATCATTTTGCTACCAATTTAAATCGATTCTGTGATGATTTGGTGTAGCAAAGCCATCGAAATGAGGAAAGATAGATCCAACAGGAAGTCCTTGCGCTGGCTGTAAGAAGGCTCTTCTAAAAAACAAGGTCAATTATTTTCTAGGTCGATCAGAGGAGAGTGGGGCAAGAGGTTATTATGGGCTCAAATAAAAAAAATTATGTCAGTTAAACATGCCTTTTTTATTGTTTAGATTGAAAGAGAACAGACTGATGGTTAAAATGATATATAGTTATATTTATATTTCTCCACTTAAAGAGTGCTGGGAGGCCTGAGTGTATGGGTCATATTACATGTAAGTCTATGGGACGGGTATTTGGTGTGGTGAGACGTTAAGGCCATAGCTCCAGAAAACACATTTTCGCGCCTGTGGGATGTTTTACTGCTACTAGACCATTTATTTTGCTCATTTATTATCACCAGGCGGCCAATTCAACGAAAAAATATAATATAGACATGTTTTGTAGCGAATTTAATGAAACTAATCTGATAATGTTCAATTATGGGCCATATACCAAGCATTCTTCCATATAGCACTGAAATAGTTGTAAGTTCAACTTGGTTCTTCCACTTCCCCGCATTTATTTTTTTGTCCTTTGGTATTTATACCTCTTTTGTTTGTGTGTATAATGTTCGTACATCACTATTCTGAAGAAATAAAATCATTCATTGTCTAATTTCAAGACGATTCCCTGAAAAAATAGACCAATTCCATGCAGATGCTTCATGAAAATGGAAAATTATGTTGTACTATAGAAAAACAGGTCATTTCTCGAGATCTAGTAAAAAACAGGGGAATTTCATTTTGCGTTTGTGCGCCTTCTGCTTATCGGAATTGGACAAGGTTTTCTTTTTCGATTTCAGAATAGAATGTGTTTTCTAGATCACTTGAAAAAAAACATTCCATAAATATGTTTTTTTCCCTTAAGGTCTCACCACACAAATTCATTCGCGCATATCATTATAAAGTTTAAGAATAAGAAAGTTAGTCTCTTTTTAAAAAATACGGCTCTTTGCAGCAGCCTCGGTGGCAAATATTACAGATATATCATTTTGCTACCAATTTAAATCGATTCTGTGATGATTTGGTGTAGCAAAGCCATCGAAATGAGGAAAGATAGATCCAACAGGAAGTCCTTGCGCTGGCTGTAAGAAGGCTCTTCTAAAAAACAAGGTCAATTATTTTCTAGGTCGATCAGAGGAGAGTGGGGCAAGAGGTTATTATGGGCTCAAATAAAAAAAATTATGTCAGTTAAACATGCCTTTTTTATTGTTTAGATTGAAAGAGAACAGACTGATGGTTAAAATGATATATAGTTATATTTATATTTCTCCACTTAAAGAGTGCTGGGAGGCCTGAGTGTATGGGTCATATTACATGTAAGTCTATGGGACGGGTATTTGGTGTGGTGAGACGTTAAGGCCATAGCTCCAGAAAACACATTTTCGCGCCTGTGGGATGTTTTACTGCTACTAGACCATTTATTTTGCTCATTTATTATCACCAGGCGGCCAATTCAACGAAAAAATATAATATAGACATGTTTTGTAGCGAATTTAATGAAACTAATCTGATAATGTTCAATTATGGGCCATATACCAAGCATTCTTCCATATAGCACTGAAATAGTTGTAAGTTCAACTTGGTTCTTCCACTTCCCCGCATTTATTTTTTTGTCCTTTGGTATTTATACCTCTTTTGTTTGTGTGTATAATGTTCGTACATCACTATTCTGAAGAAATAAAATCATTCATTGTCTAATTTCAAGACGATTCCCTGAAAAAATAGACCAATTCCATGCAGATGCTTCATGAAAATGGAAAATTATGTTGTACTATAGAAAAACAGGTCATTTCTCGAGATCTAGTAAAAAACAGGGGAATTTCATTTTGCGTTTGTGCGCCTTCTGCTTATCGGAATTGGACAAGGTTTTCTTTTTCGATTTCAGAATAGAATGTGTTTTCTAGATCACTTGAAAAAAAACATTCCATAAATATGTTTTTTTCCCTTAAGGTCTCACCACACAAATTCATTCGCGCATATCATTATAAAGTTTAAGAATAAGAAAGTTAGTCTCTTTTTAAAAAATACGGCTCTTTGCAGCAGCCTCGGTGGCAAATATTACAGATATATCATTTTGCTACCAATTTAAATCGATTCTGTGATGATTTGGTGTAGCAAAGCCATCGAAATGAGGAAAGATAGATCCAACAGGAAGTCCTTGCGCTGGCTGTAAGAAGGCTCTTCTAAAAAACAAGGTCAATTATTTTCTAGGTCGATCAGAGGAGAGTGGGGCAAGAGGTTATTATGGGCTCAAATAAAAAAAATTATGTCAGTTAAACATGCCTTTTTTATTGTTTAGATTGAAAGAGAACAGACTGATGGTTAAAATGATATATAGTTATATTTATATTTCTCCACTTAAAGAGTGCTGGGAGGCCTGAGTGTATGGGTCATATTACATGTAAGTCTATGGGACGGGTATTTGGTGTGGTGAGACGTTAAGGCCATAGCTCCAGAAAACACATTTTCGCGCCTGTGGGATGTTTTACTGCTACTAGACCATTTATTTTGCTCATTTATTATCACCAGGCGGCCAATTCAACGAAAAAATATAATATAGACATGTTTTGTAGCGAATTTAATGAAACTAATCTGATAATGTTCAATTATGGGCCATATACCAAGCATTCTTCCATATAGCACTGAAATAGTTGTAAGTTCAACTTGGTTCTTCCACTTCCCCGCATTTATTTTTTTGTCCTTTGGTATTTATACCTCTTTTGTTTGTGTGTATAATGTTCGTACATCACTATTCTGAAGAAATAAAATCATTCATTGTCTAATTTCAAGACGATTCCCTGAAAAAATAGACCAATTCCATGCAGATGCTTCATGAAAATGGAAAATTATGTTGTACTATAGAAAAACAGGTCATTTCTCGAGATCTAGTAAAAAACAGGGGAATTTCATTTTGCGTTTGTGCGCCTTCTGCTTATCGGAATTGGACAAGGTTTTCTTTTTCGATTTCAGAATAGAATGTGTTTTCTAGATCACTTGAAAAAAAACATTCCATAAATATGTTTTTTTCCCTTAAGGTCTCACCACACAAATTCATTCGCGCATATCATTATAAAGTTTAAGAATAAGAAAGTTAGTCTCTTTTTAAAAAATACGGCTCTTTGCAGCAGCCTCGGTGGCAAATATTACAGATATATCATTTTGCTACCAATTTAAATCGATTCTGTGATGATTTGGTGTAGCAAAGCCATCGAAATGAGGAAAGATAGATCCAACAGGAAGTCCTTGCGCTGGCTGTAAGAAGGCTCTTCTAAAAAACAAGGTCAATTATTTTCTAGGTCGATCAGAGGAGAGTGGGGCAAGAGGTTATTATGGGCTCAAATAAAAAAAATTATGTCAGTTAAACATGCCTTTTTTATTGTTTAGATTGAAAGAGAACAGACTGATGGTTAAAATGATATATAGTTATATTTATATTTCTCCACTTAAAGAGTGCTGGGAGGCCTGAGTGTATGGGTCATATTACATGTAAGTCTATGGGACGGGTATTTGGTGTGGTGAGACGTTAAGGCCATAGCTCCAGAAAACACATTTTCGCGCCTGTGGGATGTTTTACTGCTACTAGACCATTTATTTTGCTCATTTATTATCACCAGGCGGCCAATTCAACGAAAAAATATAATATAGACATGTTTTGTAGCGAATTTAATGAAACTAATCTGATAATGTTCAATTATGGGCCATATACCAAGCATTCTTCCATATAGCACTGAAATAGTTGTAAGTTCAACTTGGTTCTTCCACTTCCCCGCATTTATTTTTTTGTCCTTTGGTATTTATACCTCTTTTGTTTGTGTGTATAATGTTCGTACATCACTATTCTGAAGAAATAAAATCATTCATTGTCTAATTTCAAGACGATTCCCTGAAAAAATAGACCAATTCCATGCAGATGCTTCATGAAAATGGAAAATTATGTTGTACTATAGAAAAACAGGTCATTTCTCGAGATCTAGTAAAAAACAGGGGAATTTCATTTTGCGTTTGTGCGCCTTCTGCTTATCGGAATTGGACAAGGTTTTCTTTTTCGATTTCAGAATAGAATGTGTTTTCTAGATCACTTGAAAAAAAACATTCCATAAATATGTTTTTTTCCCTTAAGGTCTCACCACACAAATTCATTCGCGCATATCATTATAAAGTTTAAGAATAAGAAAGTTAGTCTCTTTTTAAAAAATACGGCTCTTTGCAGCAGCCTCGGTGGCAAATATTACAGATATATCATTTTGCTACCAATTTAAATCGATTCTGTGATGATTTGGTGTAGCAAAGCCATCGAAATGAGGAAAGATAGATCCAACAGGAAGTCCTTGCGCTGGCTGTAAGAAGGCTCTTCTAAAAAACAAGGTCAATTATTTTCTAGGTCGATCAGAGGAGAGTGGGGCAAGAGGTTATTATGGGCTCAAATAAAAAAAATTATGTCAGTTAAACATGCCTTTTTTATTGTTTAGATTGAAAGAGAACAGACTGATGGTTAAAATGATATATAGTTATATTTATATTTCTCCACTTAAAGAGTGCTGGGAGGCCTGAGTGTATGGGTCATATTACATGTAAGTCTATGGGACGGGTATTTGGTGTGGTGAGACGTTAAGGCCATAGCTCCAGAAAACACATTTTCGCGCCTGTGGGATGTTTTACTGCTACTAGACCATTTATTTTGCTCATTTATTATCACCAGGCGGCCAATTCAACGAAAAAATATAACATAGACATGTTTTGTAGCGAATTTAATGAAACTAATCTGATAATGTTCAATTATGGGCCATATACCAAGCATTCTTCCATATAGCACTGAAATAGTTGTAAGTTCAACTTGGTTCTTCCACTTCCCCGCATTTATTTTTTTGTCCTTTGGTATTTATACCTCTTTTGTTTGTGTGTATAATGTTCGTACATCACTATTCTGAAGAAATAAAATCATTCATTGTCTAATTTCAAGACGATTCCCTGAAAAAATAGACCAATTCCATGCAGATGCTTCATGAAAATGGAAAATTATGTTGTACTATAGAAAAACAGGTCATTTCTCGAGATCTAGTAAAAAACAGGGGAATTTCATTTTGCGTTTGTGCGCCTTCTGCTTATCGGAATTGGACAAGGTTTTCTTTTTCGATTTCAGAATAGAATGTGTTTTCTAGATCACTTGAAAAAAAACATTCCATAAATATGTTTTTTTCCCTTAAGGTCTCACCACACAAATTCATTCGCGCATATCATTATAAAGTTTAAGAATAAGAAAGTTAGTCTCTTTTTAAAAAATACGGCTCTTTGCAGCAGCCTCGGTGGCAAATATTACAGATATATCATTTTGCTACCAATTTAAATCGATTCTGTGATGATTTGGTGTAGCAAAGCCATCGAAATGAGGAAAGATAGATCCAACAGGAAGTCCTTGCGCTGGCTGTAAGAAGGCTCTTCTAAAAAACAAGGTCAATTATTTTCTAGGTCGATCAGAGGAGAGTGGGGCAAGAGGTTATTATGGGCTCAAATAAAAAAAATTATGTCAGTTAAACATGCCTTTTTTATTGTTTAGATTGAAAGAGAACAGACTGATGGTTAAAATGATATATAGTTATATTTATATTTCTCCACTTAAAGAGTGCTGGGAGGCCTGAGTGTATGGGTCATATTACATGTAAGTCTATGGGACGGGTATTTGGTGTGGTGAGACGTTAAGGCCATAGCTCCAGAAAACACATTTTCGCGCCTGTGGGATGTTTTACTGCTACTAGACCATTTATTTTGCTCATTTATTATCACCAGGCGGCCAATTCAACGAAAAAATATAATATAGACATGTTTTGTAGCGAATTTAATGAAACCAATCTGATAATGTTCAATTATGGGCCATATACCAAGCATTCTTCCATATAGCACTGAAATAGTTGTAAGTTCAACTTGGTTCTTCCACTTCCCCGCATTTATTTTTTTGTCCTTTGGTATTTATACCTCTTTTGTTTGTGTGTATAATGTTCGTACATCACTATTCTGAAGAAATAAAATCATTCATTGTCTAATTTCAAGACGATTCCCTGAAAAAATAGACCAATTCCATGCAGATGCTTCATGAAAATGGAAAATTATGTTGTACTATAGAAAAACAGGTCATTTCTCGAGATCTAGTAAAAAACAGGGGAATTTCATTTTGCGTTTGTGCGCCTTCTGCTTATCGGAATTGGACAAGGTTTTCTTTTTCGATTTCAGAATAGAATGTGTTTTCTAGATCACTTGAAAAAAACATTCCATAAATATGTTTTTTTCCCTTAAGGTCTCACCACACAAATTCATTCGCGCATATCATTATAAAGTTTAAGAATAAGAAAGTTAGTCTCTTTTTAAAAAATACGGCTCTTTGCAGCAGCCTCGGTGGCAAATATTACAGATATATCATTTTGCTACCAATTTAAATCGATTCTGTGATGATTTGGTGTAGCAAAGCCATCGAAATGAGGAAAGATAGATCCAACAGGAAGTCCTTGCGCTGGCTGTAAGAAGGCTCTTCTAAAAAACAAGGTCAATTATTTTCTAGGTCGATCAGAGGAGAGTGGGGCAAGAGGTTATTATGGGCTCAAATAAAAAAAATTATGTCAGTTAAACATGCCTTTTTTATTGTTTAGATTGAAAGAGAACAGACTGATGGTTAAAATGATATATAGTTATATTTATATTTCTCCACTTAAAGAGTGCTGGGAGGCCTGAGTGTATGGGTCATATTACATGTAAGTCTATGGGACGGGTATTTGGTGTGGTGAGACGTTAAGGCCATAGCTCCAGAAAACACATTTTCGCGCCTGTGGGATGTTTTACTGCTACTAGACCATTTATTTTGCTCATTTATTATCACCAGGCGGCCAATTCAACGAAAAAATATAATATAGACATGTTTTGTAGCGAATTTAATGAAACTAATCTGATAATGTTCAATTATGGGCCATATACCAAGCATTCTTCCATATAGCACTGAAATAGTTGTAAGTTCAACTTGGTTCTTCCACTTCCCCGCATTTATTTTTTTGTCCTTTGGTATTTATACCTCTTTTGTTTGTGTGTATAATGTTCGTACATCACTATTCTGAAGAAATAAAATCATTCATTGTCTAATTTCAAGACGATTCCCTGAAAAAATAGACCAATTCCATGCAGATGCTTCATGAAAATGGAAAATTATGTTGTACTATAGAAAAACAGGTCATTTCTCGAGATCTAGTAAAAAACAGGGGAATTTCATTTTGCGTTTGTGCGCCTTCTGCTTATCGGAATTGGACAAGGTTTTCTTTTTCGATTTCAGAATAGAATGTGTTATCTAGATCACTTGAAAAAAAACATTCCATAAATATGTTTTTTTCCCTTAAGGTCTCACCACACAAATTCATTCGCGCATATCATTATAAAGTTTAAGAATAAGAAAGTTAGTCTCTTTTTAAAAAATACGGCTCTTTGCAGCAGCCTCAGTGGCAAATATTACAGATATATCATTTTGCTACCAATTTAAATCGATTCTGTGATGATTTGGTGTAGCAAAGCCATCGAAATGAGGAAAGATAGATCCAACAGGAAGTCCTTGCGCTGGCTGTAAGAAGGCTCTTCTAAAAAACAAGGTCAATTATTTTCTAGGTCGATCAGAGGAGAGTGGGGCAAGAGGTTATTATGGGCTCAAATAAAAAAATTATGTCAGTTAAACATGCCTTTTTTATTGTTTAGATTGAAAGAGAACAGACTGATGGTTAAAATGATATATAGTTATATTTATATTTCTCCACTTAAAGAGTGCTGGGAGGCCTGAGTGTATGGGTCATATTACATGTAAGTCTATGGGACGGGTATTTGGTGTGGTGAGACGTTAAGGCCATAGCTCCAGAAAACACATTTTCGCGCCTGTGGGATGTTTTACTGCTACTAGACCATTTATTTTGCTCATTTATTATCACCAGGCGGCCAATTCAACGAAAAAATATAATATAGACATGTTTTGTAGCGAATTTAATGAAACTAATCTGATAATGTTCAATTATGGGCCATATACCAAGCATTCTTCCATATAGCACTGAAATAGTTGTAAGTTCAACTTGGTTCTTCCACTTCCCCGCATTTATTTTTTTGTCCTTTGGTATTTATACCTCTTTTGTTTGTGTGTATAATGTTCGTACATCACTATTCTGAAGAAATAAAATCATTCATTGTCTAATTTCAAGACGATTCCCTGAAAAAATAGACCAATTCCATGCAGATGCTTCATGAAAATGGAAAATTATGTTGTACTATAGAAAAACAGGTCATTTCTCGAGATCTAGTAAAAAACAGGGGAATTTCATTTTGCGTTTGTGCGCCTTCTGCTTATCGGAATTGGACAAGGTTTTCTTTTTCGATTTCAGAATAGAATGTGTTTTCTAGATCACTTGAAAAAAAACATTCCATAAATATGTTTTTTTCCCTTAAGGTCTCACCACACAAATTCATTCGCGCATATCATTATAAAGTTTAAGAATAAGAAAGTTAGTCTCTTTTTAAAAAATACGGCTCTTTGCAGCAGCCTCGGTGGCAAATATTACAGATATATCATTTTGCTACCAATTTAAATCGATTCTGTGATGATTTGGTGTAGCAAAGCCATCGAAATGAGGAAAGATAGATCCAACAGGAAGTCCTTGCGCTGGCTGTAAGAAGGCTCTTCTAAAAAACAAGGTCAATTATTTTCTAGGTCGATCAGAGGAGAGTGGGGCAAGAGGTTATTATGGGCTCAAATAAAAAAAATTATGTCAGTTAAACATGCCTTTTTTATTGTTTAGATTGAAAGAGAACAGACTGATGGTTAAAATGATATATAGTTATATTTATATTTCTCCACTTAAAGAGTGCTGGGAGGCCTGAGTGTATGGGTCATATTACATGTAAGTCTATGGGACGGGTATTTGGTGTGGTGAGACGTTAAGGCCATAGCTCCAGAAAACACATTTTCGCGCCTGTGGGATGTTTTACTGCTACTAGACCATTTATTTTGCTCATTTATTATCACCAGGCGGCCAATTCAACGAAAAAATATAATATAGACATGTTTTGTAGCGAATTTAATGAAACTAATCTGATAATGTTCAATTATGGGCCATATACCAAGCATTCTTCCATATAGCACTGAAATAGTTGTAAGTTCAACTTGGTTCTTCCACTTCCCCGCATTTATTTTTTTGTCCTTTGGTATTTATACCTCTTTTGTTTGTGTGTATAATGTTCGTACATCACTATTCTGAAGAAATAAAATCATTCATTGTCTAATTTCAAGACGATTCCCTGAAAAAATAGACCAATTCCATGCAGATGCTTCATGAAAATGGAAAATTATGTTGTACTATAGAAAAACAGGTCATTTCTCGAGATCTAGTAAAAAACAGGGGAATTTCATTTTGCGTTTGTGCGCCTTCTGCTTATCGGAATTGGACAAGGTTTTCTTTTTCGATTTCAGAATAGAATGTGTTTTCTAGATCACTTGAAAAAAAACATTCCATAAATATGTTTTTTTCCCTTAAGGTCTCACCACACAAATTCATTCGCGCATATCATTATAAAGTTTAAGAATAAGAAAGTTAGTCTCTTTTTAAAAAATACGGCTCTTTGCAGCAGCCTCGGTGGCAAATATTACAGATATATCATTTTGCTACCAATTTAAATCGATTCTGTGATGATTTGGTGTAGCAAAGCCATCGAAATGAGGAAAGATAGATCCAACAGGAAGTCCTTGCGCTGGCTGTAAGAAGGCTCTTCTAAAAAACAAGGTCAATTATTTTCTAGGTCGATCAGAGGAGAGTGGGGCAAGAGGTTATTATGGGCTCAAATAAAAAAAATTATGTCAGTTAAACATGCCTTTTTTATTGTTTAGATTGAAAGAGAACAGACTGATGGTTAAAATGATATATAGTTATATTTATATTTCTCCACTTAAAGAGTGCTGGGAGGCCTGAGTGTATGGGTCATATTACATGTAAGTCTATGGGACGGGTATTTGGTGTGGTGAGACGTTAAGGCCATAGCTCCAGAAAACACATTTTCGCGCCTGTGGGATGTTTTACTGCTACTAGACCATTTATTTTGCTCATTTATTATCACCAGGCGGCCAATTCAACGAAAAAATATAATATAGACATGTTTTGTAGCGAATTTAATGAAACTAATCTGATAATGTTCAATTATGGGCCATATACCAAGCATTCTTCCATATAGCACTGAAATAGTTGTAAGTTCAACTTGGTTCTTCCACTTCCCCGCATTTATTTTTTTGTCCTTTGGTATTTATACCTCTTTTGTTTGTGTGTATAATGTTCGTACATCACTATTCTGAAGAAATAAAATCATTCATTGTCTAATTTCAAGACGATTCCCTGAAAAAATAGACCAATTCCATGCAGATGCTTCATGAAAATGGAAAATTATGTTGTACTATAGAAAAACAGGTCATTTCTCGAGATCTAGTAAAAAACAGGGGAATTTCATTTTGCGTTTGTGCGCCTTCTGCTTATCGGAATTGGACAAGGTTTTCTTTTTCGATTTCAGAATAGAATGTGTTTTCTAGATCACTTGAAAAAAAACATTCCATAAATATGTTTTTTTCCCTTAAGGTCTCACCACACAAATTCATTCGCGCATATCATTATAAAGTTTAAGAATAAGAAAGTTAGTCTCTTTTTAAAAAATACGGCTCTTTGCAGCAGCCTCGGTGGCAAATATTACAGATATATCATTTTGCTACCAATTTAAATCGATTCTGTGATGATTTGGTGTAGCAAAGCCATCGAAATGAGGAAAGATAGATCCAACAGGAAGTCCTTGCGCTGGCTGTAAGAAGGCTCTTCTAAAAAACAAGGTCAATTATTTTCTAGGTCGATCAGAGGAGAGTGGGGCAAGAGGTTATTATGGGCTCAAATAAAAAAAATTATGTCAGTTAAACATGCCTTTTTTATTGTTTAGATTGAAAGAGAACAGACTGATGGTTAAAATGATATATAGTTATATTTATATTTCTCCACTTAAAGAGTGCTGGGAGGCCTGAGTGTATGGGTCATATTACATGTAAGTCTATGGGACGGGTATTTGGTGTGGTGAGACGTTAAGGCCATAGCTCCAGAAAACACATTTTCGCGCCTGTGGGATGTTTTACTGCTACTAGACCATTTATTTTGCTCATTTATTATCACCAGGCGGCCAATTCAACGAAAAAATATAATATAGACATGTTTTGTAGCGAATTTAATGAAACTAATCTGATAATGTTCAATTATGGGCCATATACCAAGCATTCTTCCATATAGCACTGAAATAGTTGTAAGTTCAACTTGGTTCTTCCACTTCCCCGCATTTATTTTTTTGTCCTTTGGTATTTATACCTCTTTTGTTTGTGTGTATAATGTTCGTACATCACTATTCTGAAGAAATAAAATCATTCATTGTCTAATTTCAAGACGATTCCCTGAAAAAATAGACCAATTCCATGCAGATGCTTCATGAAAATGGAAAATTATGTTGTACTATAGAAAAACAGGTCATTTCTCGAGATCTAGTAAAAAACAGGGGAATTTCATTTTGCGTTTGTGCGCCTTCTGCTTATCGGAATTGGACAAGGTTTTCTTTTTCGATTTCAGAATAGAATGTGTTTTCTAGATCACTTGAAAAAAAACATTCCATAAATATGTTTTTTTCCCTTAAGGTCTCACCACACAAATTCATTCGCGCATATCATTATAAAGTTTAAGAATAAGAAAGTTAGTCTCTTTTTAAAAAATACGGCTCTTTGCAGCAGCCTCGGTGGCAAATATTACAGATATATCATTTTGCTACCAATTTAAATCGATTCTGTGATGATTTGGTGTAGCAAAGCCATCGAAATGAGGAAAGATAGATCCAACAGGAAGTCCTTGCGCTGGCTGTAAGAAGGCTCTTCTAAAAAACAAGGTCAATTATTTTCTAGGTCGATCAGAGGAGAGTGGGGCAAGAGGTTATTATGGGCTCAAATAAAAAAAATTATGTCAGTTAAACATGCCTTTTTTATTGTTTAGATTGAAAGAGAACAGACTGATGGTTAAAATGATATATAGTTATATTTATATTTCTCCACTTAAAGAGTGCTGGGAGGCCTGAGTGTATGGGTCATATTACATGTAAGTCTATGGGACGGGTATTTGGTGTGGTGAGACGTTAAGGCCATAGCTCCAGAAAACACATTTTCGCGCCTGTGGGATGTTTTACTGCTACTAGACCATTTATTTTGCTCATTTATTATCACCAGGCGGCCAATTCAACGAAAAAATATAATATAGACATGTTTTGTAGCGAATTTAATGAAACCAATCTGATAATGTTCAATTATGGGCCATATACCAAGCATTCTTCCATATAGCACTGAAATAGTTGTAAGTTCAACTTGGTTCTTCCACTTCCCCGCATTTATTTTTTTGTCCTTTGGTATTTATACCTCTTTTGTTTGTGTGTATAATGTTCGTACATCACTATTCTGAAGAAATAAAATCATTCATTGTCTAATTTCAAGACGATTCCCTGAAAAAATAGACCAATTCCATGCAGATGCTTCATGAAAATGGAAAATTATGTTGTACTATAGAAAAACAGGTCATTTCTCGAGATCTAGTAAAAAACAGGGGAATTTCATTTTGCGTTTGTGCGCCTTCTGCTTATCGGAATTGGACAAGGTTTTCTTTTTCGATTTCAGAATAGAATGTGTTTTCTAGATCACTTGAAAAAAAACATTCCATAAATATGTTTTTTTCCCTTAAGGTCTCACCACACAAATTCATTCGCGCATATCATTATAAAGTTTAAGAATAAGAAAGTTAGTCTCTTTTTAAAAAATACGGCTCTTTGCAGCAGCCTCGGTGGCAAATATTACAGATATATCATTTTGCTACCAATTTAAATCGATTCTGTGATGATTTGGTGTAGCAAAGCCATCGAAATGAGGAAAGATAGATCCAACAGGAAGTCCTTGCGCTGGCTGTAAGAAGGCTCTTCTAAAAAACAAGGTCAATTATTTTCTAGGTCGATCAGAGGAGAGTGGGGCAAGAGGTTATTATGGGCTCAAATAAAAAAAATTATGTCAGTTAAACATGCCTTTTTTATTGTTTAGATTGAAAGAGAACAGACTGATGGTTAAAATGATATATAGTTATATTTATATTTCTCCACTTAAAGAGTGCTGGGAGGCCTGAGTGTATGGGTCATATTACATGTAAGTCTATGGGACGGGTATTTGGTGTGGTGAGACGTTAAGGCCATAGCTCCAGAAAACACATTTTCGCGCCTGTGGGATGTTTTACTGCTACTAGACCATTTATTTTGCTCATTTATTATCACCAGGCGGCCAATTCAACGAAAAAATATAATATAGACATGTTTTGTAGCGAATTTAATGAAACCAATCTGATAATGTTCAATTATGGGCCATATACCAAGCATTCTTCCATATAGCACTGAAATAGTTGTAAGTTCAACTTGGTTCTTCCACTTCCCCGCATTTATTTTTTTGTCCTTTGGTATTTATACCTCTTTTGTTTGTGTGTATAATGTTCGTACATCACTATTCTGAAGAAATAAAATCATTCATTGTCTAATTTCAAGACGATTCCCTGAAAAAATAGACCAATTCCATGCAGATGCTTCATGAAAATGGAAAATTATGTTGTACTATAGAAAAACAGGTCATTTCTCGAGATCTAGTAAAAAACAGGGGAATTTCATTTTGCGTTTGTGCGCCTTCTGCTTATCGGAATTGGACAAGGTTTTCTTTTTCGATTTCAGAATAGAATGTGTTTTCTAGATCACTTGAAAAAAAACATTCCATAAATATGTTTTTTTCCCTTAAGGTCTCACCACACAAATTCATTCGCGCATATCATTATAAAGTTTAAGAATAAGAAAGTTAGTCTCTTTTTAAAAAATACGGCTCTTTGCAGCAGCCTCGGTGGCAAATATTACAGATATATCATTTTGCTACCAATTTAAATCGATTCTGTGATGATTTGGTGTAGCAAAGCCATCGAAATGAGGAAAGATAGATCCAACAGGAAGTCCTTGCGCTGGCTGTAAGAAGGCTCTTCTAAAAAACAAGGTCAATTATTTTCTAGGTCGATCAGAGGAGAGTGGGGCAAGAGGTTATTATGGGCTCAAATAAAAAAAATTATGTCAGTTAAACATGCCTTTTTTATTGTTTAGATTGAAAGAGAACAGACTGATGGTTAAAATGATATATAGTTATATTTATATTTCTCCACTTAAAGAGTGCTGGGAGGCCTGAGTGTATGGGTCATATTACATGTAAGTCTATGGGACGGGTATTTGGTGTGGTGAGACGTTAAGGCCATAGCTCCAGAAAACACATTTTCGCGCCTGTGGGATGTTTTACTGCTACTAGACCATTTATTTTGCTCATTTATTATCACCAGGCGGCCAATTCAACGAAAAAATATAATATAGACATGTTTTGTAGCGAATTTAATGAAACCAATCTGATAATGTTCAATTATGGGCCATATACCAAGCATTCTTCCATATAGCACTGAAATAGTTGTAAGTTCAACTTGGTTCTTCCACTTCCCCGCATTTATTTTTTTGTCCTTTGGTATTTATACCTCTTTTGTTTGTGTGTATAATGTTCGTACATCACTATTCTGAAGAAATAAAATCATTCATTGTCTAATTTCAAGACGATTCCCTGAAAAAATAGACCAATTCCATGCAGATGCTTCATGAAAATGGAAAATTATGTTGTACTATAGAAAAACAGGTCATTTCTCGAGATCTAGTAAAAAACAGGGGAATTTCATTTTGCGTTTGTGCGCCTTCTGCTTATCGGAATTGGACAAGGTTTTCTTTTTCGATTTCAGAATAGAATGTGTTTTCTAGATCACTTGAAAAAAAACATTCCATAAATATGTTTTTTTCCCTTAAGGTCTCACCACACAAATTCATTCGCGCATATCATTATAAAGTTTAAGAATAAGAAAGTTAGTCTCTTTTTAAAAAATACGGCTCTTTGCAGCAGCCTCGGTGGCAAATATTACAGATATATCATTTTGCTACCAATTTAAATCGATTCTGTGATGATTTGGTGTAGCAAAGCCATCGAAATGAGGAAAGATAGATCCAACAGGAAGTCCTTGCGCTGGCTGTAAGAAGGCTCTTCTAAAAAACAAGGTCAATTATTTTCTAGGTCGATCAGAGGAGAGTGGGGCAAGAGGTTATTATGGGCTCAAATAAAAAAAATTATGTCAGTTAAACATGCCTTTTTTATTGTTTAGATTGAAAGAGAACAGACTGATGGTTAAAATGATATATAGTTATATTTATATTTCTCCACTTAAAGAGTGCTGGGAGGCCTGAGTGTATGGGTCATATTACATGTAAGTCTATGGGACGGGTATTTGGTGTGGTGAGACGTTATGGATGTTAGTTTTATAATTACTTCAAATCAAAATGGCCGCCAGCGGACATTTAAAACGTTTTTTTTTCGAAAATGTAATCAGTTGATTGCCAAAAATTTGTGAAAATATATACCACATTTAATAAAGACAGCTAGACTGTTTCTTGGTTACTCGCCATAGTAAGCGAGGATTGGAGATATCGGGGATACAGTGTCACCAAACAATTTTATCCATGATATGTAACGACTGTGCAAAATATGAACAATAAGAATTTATACATATGTAGCTGAATGGAAACCAAATAAAGGCGTTGAATTCAGTCACCAGAACTACAATGTATTACAATGTATAAAGTGTTTGAGTAAATGATATTAAAGAAAATATATTCACAAAAATTTTCACTGTTTGGTTATCTTAACCCTAGTAGTGTTGAATCTTTTGTAAATATCTTTCATATATTTTAGGCTGAAAAGTATTATTATTCATGAAAAAAACATCTCCCAAAATTAATAATTTGATTAACTGAGCATCTATCACAAGATATTTCAGTGGTATTTTACTTATTCTGAAATGTGCTTGAAACCGTGTATATATAGGGTCTTAGCATCACAAGGGTTAAAACTTACCACACTTGCATAACCCCCATATATGAGAACATAAATACTATCTTATAATTTGCAAATATGTAGTGACCAAATCAGGAGGCAGAAAAAACTATATTTTACAAATTTATATTCCTGCCAAATATTGTTCACCATTAGTATTTCGTGAACGTTGGGACTGGGTTTTAAAGGGTGTGACTGCCGCTGTGCAGCTGACCGTGCCACAGTCAGCTGCACAGTCAACTTTTACAAGTTAGCTTGAAAATCACACGATTAGATTACATAAGGTCACATAACCACGGTCACCGTGGTTATGTGACCTTATGTAATCTAATCGTGTGATTTTCAAGCTAACTTGTGAAAGTTTTAAGTCCTGGGATTGATATTTAAATCACTCAATGACAATGACTGAATGACAATTGTCAAATATATTTTTACTAGTAAATCAGCAGCAGGATAATAATAAATTAAATGATGACCTGTTGGATTGATAGGGTTAATGAGCCATGCAGTGTCAAGGGGATTAGCCTCAATGGTCGGTCATCCCCTCCAGTTAATTGGTGATCATACCGTTATGTCTTCCTACGACGTTGCGTCATAGTGACTACTAGTCGGGAGAAGTGATGGCAGTCGTTACGTTGAGATAACAAATTAATGTCCCCAGGCCCAAAAAATCAACTTCAAAAAATATTTTCGCGCGAAGTGGTCAAAAATCGGTTTTGCCCGAAAATTCATACTCGCGAAATTAAGGTATATTACAGTAGCTGAATTTCTCACGTTGTCGTCAGACATGATCATTGATTGTAAATTTCCACTTAAATGATTTGGAGGGAATTGTCATTTGATGTAATAGTTATTACATACAGAATACAGAAGATGGTCTCTAAATCAGTGTCCGAGACGGTCGCACAAGACGTTGATTCAATGTTGGTTTAACGTTGGTACAACGTCGTAGACAGTGGACTATCGTTAAACCAACATTGATTCAATGTCTTGTTCTGTTGCTATAGGCCTAATTAACAGCAGGGTTGACAGTAAATTGTTCCTGTACGAGCATTCTATAATTGTCTTAGCGATATTGTGGCAATAAGGGAGGGCGGAATTGTTGCAATACTGGCTGAATATGATGCAGAGCTCTCTGCATGGGAACCGCTGCTGCTACGTTTTGTAATACTGGTAACTGTATATTTGTCTTTAGATCTGTTGCTCCAACTTTTTTGTATTCAGCATATCCTGTAACATACATAAAAAAAATTATGTAGTTCAATGGGAAATATAAAAATTTACAACTTTTAAAAGTCTCATAGTGGGCTCTCTAACGAGGAAATAAATTTTATGTCTGGGCAGCTGCCATTTTGAAATTCAAAGATGACAAAACAAACAATATTTACTGCATAGCTTACCTTGTTCCTGTCTAGCCTTATTTGCTTCCTTCTCTAATTCTTTTATAGCTCTATCATCATCTTCCTGTGAAGGCAAAATATAATAGTTTTTAACACATCTATTTTCTTAAAAAAACACCAAATCAAAATGTTAAAGGTTTGTTATCAATTTCAACCTGAAGAACAAATTGATTGTGTTGTGGGGACTGCTTCGGTTTCATTTGCCAGGGATGATGAGAGGCTGCGCCCCCTGGCGGGCGCTACCGACGACGCTAAGCCACGCGGCGTGCTTCACTCATACACTCACTTGCAATCTACTCAGGGAGCAGAGCGGACCTGTTGTCCCTCTGCTCCCCGGAGCTCTAACCACGAAGCCAAGCCGCCGCGTTCAACATTCCATCATCATCCTGGGATCCATCTGAGAAAGTGCACAGCGAAAATAAACTGTTTAATCAATAAATCATCAAGAACCTCATTTATTGAGTCAATGTCGAGTTATTTGGTTACCGTCGTCCAGGCGGGAGTGGAGATGAGATGATAGGACTGGTATCACTAATCACCTATTGGTGACTAGCCCCAACATCTACAGTGTTGCCCTTTAAATGACCCACATCTTTTAGAATAAAAAAATAGGTTATTACAATCAGGCCACCCATAAAACAAATAAACAATCTTTGTAGTTCAAACTGGTAGGAAATATTGTCATTCAAACCTATGTTTTGTAAGTTTAACTTTTGAAAAGATGACTAACAGTAAGTTTAGGCCCTTAAAATGAACATTTTAATCGCTTTTTCATATTTTTATATAAGAATGAAATAATGAAAAAAGTTACATAAGAATAAACCACCATAAAGTTGATTTTGTTAAAATATAACATTGTTATATATTAAAGGGACTGGCCCACGCTAAAATCATCAAAAAATCGGTGAATTTATTTCGGGTTCTTAATATGACCATATGATGTAAACATGTACATAGACTAGAACTGCAAATTTTTATAATTTTTGTGCCGCGCATTCACCAGTTAGGCTAGATATAGAGATGAAATTCCTGATTTCTAATTATTGACAACCATGTCAAAAATAGGAAATGCGAGAATTTCGTCTCTATATCTAGTCCAACTGATGAATGCGCAGCACAAAAATTATAAAAAATTGCAGTTCTAGTCTATGTACATGTTTACATCATATGGTCATATTAAGAACCCGAAATAAAATCACCGATTTTTTGATGATTTTAGCCTGGGCCAGTCCTTTTAATTTATTCATAAAAAAAATGTGACGTCAATGCTTATATGTGCACATGTGTCACATTACAAAGCCTCAAAGGGATGCATAATTTTTTCTAATGATCGAATCGACATGAAATATGAAAATCAATAAAACTTTTTTTTGGCTTTAAAATTGTTTAAAACAATCGCCTGATATGTCCTAGATTGATTGTTTTTTTCTATTTTTGACAATAATTGATAGATCAGTTGAACAAATAGCTTTAAAGATGAGGTACTCACATCAGGGTTTGTCCATAGAGAACAGGCGGTACAAGTGGCACATGGCTGTCCAGGCTCCCTCACATGCCGACAAAAGTGGTTGTAATCAATCTAAAAGTAATGATTCAATGCTTTGAAAAAGAGACCTGAGGTCAATCCCAGAAAGAAACTTAAAATTATGATTATCTTAATTATCTCTGATTTCCGTCAAAAAAGTGAAGATTGATCTTAACTTTTCTGATGGAAATTAGAGAAAGTTAAGACAATCTTAATTTTAAGATTCTTAGTGAGATGGGCCTCTGAACTAATATTCACATACTGTGTTAAAACTTTGCCAGTGGACTTGCCAGAAGCACCAAGTTTAACCACTGGTTACCACCTCGCAGGGGCAAGTGTCATCGTCACAACCTATGTAACAACAACATTCTGTCCACTATGCCACCAAGTCTGGTCATTTCAGCTCTAGTCCGATCATGTTTTTTTATTAAATAATGTTTAATGTATATAATATTTTAACCCAGTCATTGTGCCTGCAGATCACGTGTTTCCAGAAGATGCCTTTTTATCTTAGTTAACTTAACTAACTTTTTCAATTTTAACATATCATGTCTATATTGTATTTATTTTTTATGTAAAATGACAATTCTTCAGCTTTTTGGCTGCCATGTCTATTGATGTACATATTAGTAAATGGAAACAAGTGATATCCCCACAAGTGGCAGACAGACGGACAGATGACATTACGCTCCCAACCAAATTTTGGCTGAGACCTAAAAACAGAATGACATGTGAGAAACAAGAGATTAACCCTTACAATGCTGAAATATTGGAGATCAACTATAAAAAAGGTCCATTCACACGGATATGTATCAAAAAAGCTTAGAAATGTGTGTAAATATCCATTTCCAACCGGACAGTGAGTGCTGGAAATGCATTATTAAACCATGGAACCCAAAGGGTTTTTTTCAACTTGAAATCATCATAAATGTCTTAGTTAGCTCTTTTTGCTTCATTTGAATACCTATGTTATGGGTAGAGTTGACGACCATTAGAAATATTTTAATTCTTTCAGTGCGGGGATCGTCTTTATATGTTAGGATTTGACGTCTACAGAAAAAAGGACATTTTCAGAGCACTGAGCATTAATTTTGCAAGATGGGCATACATTTTATTTCAGATTGTACTAGTGATAGAAATGGGTTGGAATTTTATAATCAATGTTGTTTCCATGTTGTGCAGCGTCTTCGACGCTGACCCAACATAGAAACAACATTGGATCAGTTATAGTTATTTGGTACATGTATAGCTAACTGATGATCACAGTTAATCAGTTGTGACATACAGAGGGAAATTTGCTATGCTATGCAATGCTATGCAATTCTGCCTATTTACTAGTTAAATTTGTAATTAATTAGCAAAATAATTATACATCACAAATAAAAGGATGCTTAGCAAGAAGCAACTTGGAGTTGAAAATTGTTAATCAATAATTTTCAAACTAATCTTTCCCTGACGTATATTCTCCTAAGTTAGGCACATATAATTATGTACGTGTAAAATAAAAACTTGATAATAACTTGATAATTATTGGTAAGTATTTATCAACGCCTACCACATCTACACTGCAACCATAAAGAATATGCGCATCTTGCGGGACAGTTGAGCACGATACATGTAATATAATCTAGGGCAGGTCAAGACAATTCATTGAGGATCTTTGAATCAGTCTATTATCTATTTTTCAGTTATAATCGAATAATAGAATAAAATAAAACAAATCGTTCATCACAATTGTTGTACCAAACGACCAATTATCGATAATAATTGATCATTTGTCACATCACTAGATTCTACAGATATAATTTTTTTTTACCCAATTGAAGTTGTGGGTCGCACAGCGAGATAAAAGTTTAATTGGGTAAAAATGTAAACTGTAAAATGTCCAAACACTTCACAGATGCATGTTTATTTTGCAGAAACAAATAGTAATGACAGATACATATAAAAACTGAAAAAACACATCAACAGTTAAAGTTCAAAATATATTTTTTTATTTTGGGTAAATTTCCATTTCTGTGACTAATACTCACATCTGCTTGTCGACATATGTAGCACATCGTTGCTCCACATCTACATGTCATTCTGTTGCAGCCATCAGTTTTTGTAAAGCCAGCTTTACATTTGTGACAGTAACGTACTTTAGCCATGGTCATTTTCTCCTCACTAAAAATAAGAGACTGCTACATTGATGATTGCTGATTCCCTCATTAAAAAACATTAAAAACAGACTTAATTTACCTATAGCAAAATGTTTTAGAACGAAAATTTTCCATTAAACTGTCTTACCAATACATGGCAATTTCATCCACTACAAGTCGACAATTGCGACAGCAATTCGCGGCTTGTAGTGGAGGAAGATGACAATGGTAAATTCAGGCTTGCAAGGGTTAAGAGCAACACCTGCTCATTTTGTAGCTACTCTGCCCATAAGAAGTTTATTTGTACATGTAACTCCCGTAGGAGATTGTCTGTTCATAAAGGCAATTTCAAATACTGGTTCTATTAACAATTTAGCAACACACAGGTTGATACTTACTAAGCAAGTCGCAACTTAGTTTCATCTTTCTTTTCAAGTTGCTCACAGGGAATTCCCACATGATCTGCCCAATCTTCCTTGCAGTATCTACAAGTTGCCTGTACAAAAAAGTATAGTTTCGGGTAAAATGATTTAACGAAAAACTATGTTTCACAATAAAAAAATAAAATTCCTTCAGTCTACAATTTACAGTAGTCACAGTACCTTCCGAAAATAGATGTTATATTTGCGGGGGAAATATTAAAGTCTCTGCCTTTCACAATTAAAAGTAGAGTAGAGACAAGAAGATATATTAAAGGCAGTATAAAACTCGACAAGGGAAATCCATCAGAGAATGTTCAGAAAAAATTCTATTAAGATCAGATGAATATTGTCAACTGTAGTGCTTTTACGTTGATTTGTGAAGGAAAGCTACTGGGGATATGCAAATATGTCGATTTTCAACAAGCAGAGTCTTCAAAAACAAATTGTGAAGACCGGATGAACATTAGGGATTGATTTTAAGTCGATTTCTAAGGAAGAGCCAGGCAGCCATCTTGGATATGCAAATCAGCTGATTTTCTAAAGTGACCAGGATCAGATCAATACTGCGACTGTAGAGGGTTTACATGAATTTGCAAGGAAGAACCGATACATTAAGTATTATTTTCATGGTGTCAAAAAATAAAAGACATTTTTTTTACAGAAATACACATACAGTATAAACTTTGTATATAATTTTGTATAAACTTTGTATATAATTTTGTACATTAAGTATCGATTCTACACACACAAAAAAGATACATGAATTAAATCCCTCTAATAGAGGCCCAAAAAGTGAGATATCAGATCAATTATAACATCATATCTTTTAATTGTTTCATATCTTTCCAAAAGTCAGGTTTGGTGAGATAGCCATTACATTTACCCAGAAGAGATATTGACGATGGTATACTGTGACATTGGTAATGAAAATGGTTGAATGCAATGATTGAATGCAATCTGCATTTTCTTCAAAAACACTTGGATGTCAAATATGTATAGGCCGCTCATCAGACCATGACCTGTATTTTACAAGATGCATTTATACACCAAAAATCAAACCTCAGACCATGGTTCCCACACTTTTTCAAATACAAAATTCCAGTACCTTTCAAGGAATTCTCAATATTTTTCAAGGACCATTTTTTGTGAAAAACTGCAACTTTGGGAGTTTTTATTACTCTTTTTATCAAATTTCACACCACGCGTATCAGTGGAATACCAATATTGTAGAAAATATTAAATGCTGGCCTACACTGTTTATCATATTTGTCTTTTGATTTTAAAGACACACTACATTCCCAAACTAAATCGTTATTTAAGTGTAGATTTTTCTTTCACTTAATCACTAGCTGTAGCCGCTGCGCGACGTTTTTCAAGATCAACAGCAAAACATCACAGGTTGATCCCAGTTTAATTATGTTTTTTACAAAAATCAAGGACTTTTCAAGGCCTGGAATTTTCAAATTTTCAAATTCAAGGACTTTTCCCGTTTTCAAGGACCAGTGGAAACCATGTCAGACATATTTAAATATTTATTGCATCAAAGGAATTTCAGAGACAATATGCTTTGACTTGGATATTGACTCAGGGTCTAATGGGGTTTGAGACGACATACTGTCCAAGAACCTGCACTTACCTTACTGCACTTTGGGCATACAAACGCTTGGACACGGGAGTCCAGTTCTACAGTCAAGTCACAACCTGGACATCTGGAACACATATACAATTTTTGAAATCATACATACACATATCAAGAGCACATACAAATAGTGCACACACGCATGAGGCAGCACAAATTTCTTTTTTTATAGTCTATACTTTCTTTCTGCTGAAAAGCAAGAGTGAACAAATACATTTTTAAAATACATTTATTCGCTTATTGCACATTTTTCGGCAGATTATTTTTTCCATTTTTAAATCTAACATCAATATATTACTTCCGAGAACATTTTTCAGATGCTTTTATTTGTTCTTAAATTGAAATAATAACAACAAAAATATGCTTCTAATGTAAAAGATATTGACACAATAATTTTTTTATTACCACTACAGCCACAAGTGCAGATCAAATATTCATTACTTCCACCAAGTCACAGATTCATTGTAATATTAACTGGCATGACCTTAACCCTTTAACCGCCGGTGCCGCATATATTTTCATTTTTTATTAGCACATCAAGTACCACCTTTTAAACATGTTAAAGATAAAATGTGACATCAATGATCAATATTTGAAAACATTTGACCTCCATATTGTCAAATCTGAATAATTTTCACTCACTTGAAGTTGTGGATCGCGTCAGCGAGACACAACTCCAAGTGGGTGAAAATTCAAATTGAATAATTTGGCGGCTTATCAGGCTTACATTGGTGTTCTAGATACATGTTAGAATAGGCTGGAGAAACTTGATTACTTTACGAAGTTGATATTTCACTATACAAAAAAAATATACACAGTCATACATACATACATGTATGTGAAACAATGTGTTGGATGATAACAAACCGAACAAGGTCTTCTAATCCAGCAATATTTAAGGCTTCTTCCTGACATCTCTCTTCATACTTTGTGAACACTTCTTCTGGCAGAGCTTTTTCTAATTGAGCTGGAAATTACCAACACAAAATAAATATTAGAGAAATAGGTTAATGACAATAGCAGAATAAAAAAAGAAGTGGCTGCACTGACAATTTGTTCCAATAATACATTTATTATCGAATTTGAATATTCTCAATAGGGCACGTTTGAAATAACTATGCTAAATTCATAGAGATGTCACTAGTAGTACGCTAACAAAAGACATAAGCAATCCCAGATTCTGGCATACAGCACAGTGCTTAACTGGTGGTCACTATATAAGTTTTGTTAAACTTAATTCTGGCATATGGCCAGATAGGGAATTTTGAGATCACCCATGTGCAGTACGGCTGTAATACTATCAGTAGGTAGCCATGTACAGAAAGAAGGCTAAATATAAATCACAATCACATCCCTATCTCTGACATTGGTTTACAAGCTATACTATGCATAAAATATGTAACACTTACTTCTTGGAAATACTGCATTACATCCATCTGTCATGCATTCCAACCGGGACTAGAACAGAAATAACATAAAATTTACAAGTCTTGCTGTAGTAGCACAAAAATAATTTTTAGCGATTGTAGCATATATATAAATGCCATTGAAAACAAGAGGACTGAAGTCCTATATCATCCCCCGCCATAAATTAGGTTAGACTTTTTGCGGTCACAAATATTTAAAAAGTTGATTTGTGGTGGCCATTTTAAATTTTAGTAAAATCACATGCACATTACCAGATGGTGGGAAATGTGATTGTACAATGTGAATTATTACTGATTTCAATTTTTCAGTTTTTGCGCCCACAAGAAAATATGAAGTCTATCCATGGGGGCCATTTTAAATTTCAGTAAAACCTTGAAAAAATCACTTGCACATCTCCATATCGTGGGAAATGTGATAGTAAAATTTGAATAATTTCTTTCCTTAAGTTTTGTAGTTTTTGCTCCCACAAAAAATTTTGGAGTTGACCTCTTGCGGCCATTTTGAAATTTGGTAGCATCTTTAAAAAAATCACTTGCACATCCCCATGTTGCTAGGAATGTGATGTTAAATTAAAAAAAAATTGACCAAACAAATTTTTTGAGTTTTTACACCCCCCAAAAATTTATAGTTGATCTGTGGTGGCCATTTTGAATTTCAGTAAAACCTTGAAAAAGTCACCTGCACATCTCCATATCATGGGGAATTTTATTAATTTCTGACTTTAAGTTTTAGAGTTTTTGCATCCACAAAAAGTTTTAGAGTTGCCCTCTGGCGGCCATTTTGAATTTTGGTAGCATCTCTAAAAAATCACTTGCACATCCCCATGTTTCTATGAATGTCATGTTAAAATTTCAAAAAGATTTGATCAGTAGTTTTTGCGCCCACAAGAAAACGTGACGCCGGACAGAATCATGGTGCGACTAAAATCCCCCTTCCCCTACGGGCGGGGGATAAAAAGTAAGTCAGATATTACACATATTATAAAAAGTCTACCTTGCCCTGGCCATACACTGCTTCACGGGCATAATTAGACAGACATCCTTCACAAAATAAATGTCCTTCATAACATTGAACCATGTCTTCAAATTCGTAATCGCCAAAACAACAACCACATTCAATGTCATAATTCACGGGTTCAGCATCGTGCAGGCTATCACTGAGAGATTCATTGAAGCTTCCCTATAAAACAAAAACAGTTAATATGGAGATCCCCAGTAAACACAGAACATTTGTATAACATTTGTAACAATGTATATTCGAACATAAAATAATTTGAAAACACTGCTAGAACATACAATTTTCATTTCAAAATGCTTGTACATTTATATGTGGGGATATAGCATGTAACTGGTAATTTGATCTAATTCAACATTTAGGGATTTTTTTATATCAGCTACGTACAATAGTAATAAATAAAATTCAGCCAGTTGAGAAAGACTTACATCTATGTTTGCCTGAATAGATCTCTGTACAAAATCACATTCATTCTGTAGACGTGGAACCAGATCTTTATCTAAGCGCTGTCTGTGTCTACCAGATTTTAACAGTTTACATGGTAAAGATCTGTCTTTACCATCTGTTGGTTGAAAAAAAAAACTGGAAATTTATTATTTATTAAACTGGAATTCAAAATTTACATTTGAATTAATAGTGTGATTTACCATATTCCAAATACATGAATTGATGCTCAATAAAATAACTTCCAAACAAAAAGACACCCAAGAATAGACAACAGTGTAGCATTTTAATACTCTTTACCTTCCACAATTAAAAGTTTATCGCCAATGCAGTAATGATGGGGATATATAATAAAAGTGCCATTGTGGCTATTTTATATATTCAAATTAGCCAATTTTCTAAGGGAAATCCATCAGAAAATGATCAGAAAAAAATGTCCTGCAGCTCAGATAATTATTGGCAAATGTAGACTGTTTAGGTTGATTTGTCTTTTAAAATATTTTCATGGTTCTTTTTATACACATGCGATAGTTGGACAACATCATTCTAAATACCATATTTATTCTAATAAATAACCATATTCCAATATATGCCCACCACCTCTGATTTGGAGCCAAAATCGGCGACCACAAAGTACTCAGCCCCCCCCCCCATCTAACTTCACTCACCAATCACAGTTTGGCCAAAGTTTTCTTTACTTAAGGTGATTTCCTTATTCCCAAATATGAGATAATCAGTGTACACTAGAAATAATTTTTTTGTGGATTGTTTGTCCCATGACTGTTACGTGTAAAGAAAGAATGGCTAAAAAATAGGGACATGTGTGAAAACTATGCCTCAATGAATTAATGTGCAAACTCAATTGCAAAAACATGTTTTGTGTTCATTAGACTACCATGGGATTCCCTGTCTGTCTGCCACCAGTTGCTGCAAAGCTGTATCATTATCCTGACCCTTTAAGCGCTGAATTAATTTGTAAAAAAACAATAAAACCAAAGGGTTTTTTTCACCTTGAAATCATCATAAATGTCTTAGTTAGCTCTTTCCGATTCATTTAAATACCTATGTTAGGGGTCTATGGCCATTAGAAATATTTTTACTCTTACCGTGTGGGAATCTGACGTCTGTAGACGTCAGATTCTGTCGACTAAAGTTTATCCCCGCGCTGTGAGTGTTAAACCTTTAGCTGGGCCCATGTAGGCCTCCTTAAACTGGCCGAAATAGTATCACCAAATTCGTTCAATCCGGCTAGACCCGGCCCTAATATTTGAGTTTATGGCCATGACGCTGTTGGACTATGCAGCTTGCATAATAAATGTATGGCCTTGCAGCCATGACACACATTTTAGATGCAATTGCAGCTTTCTGCGCATGTGCTGCGTTTACTTCACATTTGAGTATTGTCTGTTTAGACTGACTGCCAAGATGGCGTGTCTATGGTTATTTTTAGAATATCGTAGACAATCGTCCTGTCTAGGGACATGCACAGCCTCAGGGGTATTCTAATTAACGGCTGGGCGATTATTAAAATAAAGACGGCATACAAGATATAATTTACATAGGTTCATTTTTATTCACCTATCTTGAACATCACAGGGTGGATGCCTGACATTTCTTCTTTAAATTTGAAACACAAGTCACTGCTATTAGATCCACAAGCAGCACCATCATCACACTTGTTGACATCTGAAAAAATAGCAGTTTAAATCACTGTTATTGGGAATGAAATGAGTCCATGTCTACATCAAAACTTGCAAAAGTTTGGTCTCAAATAAAACAAATAGTAATTTCCCCCCACTTGAAGTTGTTGGTCTCAGTATGGAGTGGGTGAAAATTTAAATTCTATAAATTAGTGCTTCAAACATGAAACATCGAAAATAAACTATTCTGTTGACTGTATTTTACTTCAAACAATTGTGTCAAACTCTACCTATATCATAAGGAATGAATCACGGGTGTGAATTAGCTGAATTTGCAACGTGATCGGCAGATTCAATATTAGATTGGTTACAGGTAGACTCTTGACATGTGGGAATTTTACTTTTTAACAGACCACCAGACTAACACTGAAAATTTGTTGTCCATCAGAAGCCATTAATGAAATTAGGTTGTCAATTTGCCATGTACATTAAAGATGTAAATCAGGCAAATTGTTTTAACCCTTTCACCACCAAAGTCCGCTTTGTGTGCTCAATGCGCACAAAAGTTAAGTGTACTAGAACTGTGGTGAAAACCGCATATTTTGTATAGTAAGTTGAAATTTTCAGAGCATATCCCTAGCTGAAACCACATTTTTTGTTTTATAGTAATGGTCCAGCTATCTGGAACGGTTTGCCAGATATCAGCCATATTAAATAAATAAAGCTCTTTTGGCCAAGAGAATGTCATAACCCCCAAATGGCACATCTACAACCAATATGAAAGCAAAGCACAAAATAACATGTCCGTATTGCATCTTATTTTACTACACGAAATTGGGCCTGTGCTACCAAATTGGTTTGAGCATTGCAACAGTTGCTACACAAACATTTTAGTTGTAATTTTCGTAGGCCATATTTCCTGTCTATCTTGTTCATTTTAGAAAATGTCTCGTTGGCATGCGTCCCAACCCGCACATGTGTTTCAGAGCAGATCCTGCGCGACATAACTGTGTGCTATAAATAGTTCAGTCACAATCATGTTACACACAGCAGCTTTTCCATAAAACTGTTGTAGATTACGTTATACATGCATAGTGCATTGTGGTATTAAACATGTTATACTAGGCATTAAAAATAGCCATCAATTGATGGCAGGACCTCTCAGCCATAGGCTCTGTCCATCAATATCAAGAAATAACTAGATTTGCCCGGCTTGCGTCTCCACCCGCCACACATAGTACATAAATTATAGAGAAATACAGTACTGTCACCAAATTTTTATGTAAACCACGTGAAAATGTGATTTCAGAATCACACCAAAATCGAATCAGCATATGGCTAGGGTAAGTTGCTTCCTTAGAACAAATCGATGAAGCAGTTCAAGCTCTTCAGAGTAACATGTGATTCGTCAGCCATCTTGAATTTTGTTGAAAAAATGAAAAAAGAGTAAACAATTCTCCTGACTCAGGGCCAGTGAGCATACACAAAAGATCAAATTTAAGCTGTATAACCATATTGCCAAATTTTGATAATAGCCAAAATGAGCAAAACTGAAATATCAGCTAAAATCCTGAAATTTTTTTATTATCATAATCACAGAAAAAGCTAATCAGCACACATCCAGTGTAGGGTTATTCCTTTGAACCAAACATGAAAAAAATCCATGAAGCAGTTCAAGCTCTAGAGAGTGACTTAGGCTTTTGGCGGCCATCTTGGATTTTGTTGAAGAAGCTGGAAAACACCAAAAAAAATTATCAGGCAAATTCCCTAGGGCTAATATGCATACTACAAATATTTAGAAATAATCCAATCAGGGGTGTATAGCTATATTACCAAATTTTGATGATAGCCAAAATGACCAAAACTGAAAAATCCGCTAAAATTCTGAAAGGTAAAAAAATCAATGTTTTTATTATCGGAATCACACCAAAAACAAATCAGTACATGTGTAGCGTAAGGTCTTTCTGTTAAACCAAACATAAAACAAATCCAGGAAGCGGTTCAAACTCTAGAGAGGGACATAGGATTTTGGCGGCCATCTTGGATATTGCTGAAGAAGCAAAAAACCGCAAAAAAAATCATCGGGTAAATTCCATAGGGCCAATATGCATACTGAAAATATTTAGAAATACTCTGAGAAGAAGTGTATAGCTAATAAACAAATTTTGAAGAAAACCAAAATAAACAAAACTGAAAAATCAGCTAAAATTCTGAAATATAAAAAATCATAGTTTTTATTGTCAGAATCACACCAAAAACTAATCAGCACATGTGAAGAGTAGGGTCTTTCATTTAAACCAAACATGAAACAAATCCATAAAGCGGTTCAAGCTCTAGAGAGCGACAGGATTTTGGCGGCCATCTTGGATTTTGTTGAAAAAGCTGAAAAACTCCGAAAAAAAATGACAGGGCAAATTTCCTAGGGCCAATATGCATACTGCAAATAGTTAGAAATAATCCGAGTAAGGTTGTATGGCTATATTACCAAATTTTGATGATGGCCAAAATGAGCAAAACAGAAATATCAGCTAAAATACTAAAACGTAAAAAAATCAAAGTTTTTATTATCAGAATCACACCAAAAGCTTTTCAGCTCACAGCCAGAGTAAGGTCTTTCCTTTAAACCAAACATGAAACAAATCGGTGAAGCGGTTCAAGCTCTAGCGTGCGCCATAGGATTTTGGCGGCCATCTTGGATTTTGTTGAAGAAACTGAAAAACGCAAAAAAAAAATTACCAGACAAATTCCCCAGGGCCAGTATGCATACTGCAAATATTTGGAAATAATCCGAGTAGGGGTTTTCGAGTGAGAGCAGAAACAAGTGGCAGCGGCGCCGGGCGGACTCAGCAAAAACAATAAGTCTCCATCACCACATAGTGGGTGGAGACTTAATGAGAAATAAATGACCCCCAAAACCAACTTGTCAATTTTTTTTTAAATGGCTGCGGCAGCATTTTTTTTTTTAATGGATTAATCCCAAAAGTATTTGAGATCATCAGAAATACCTAGAGAACAACCAAACCAAATTTAAATGTAATCCAACCAACGGTTCATAAGTTATCGTGTCCACAAGCTTTTCAGACAGCCATTTTGGAAAACTGCTACTTATCGCTTGGTGCCAAAAAAATATATGGGATGAATTGCCCAGGTACATAGGTCATGTCTGTACATCAATATCAAGAAATAATAAGAAAAAAATGACCCCACTACCACCATGTCAATTTTTTTTTTAAATGTCTGCGGCAGCCATTTTGTTTTTAATGGATTCATCCTAAAAGTTAATCAGATCCTTATTGAATTGCCCAGGCACATAGGTCTGTAAAAAATAAACAAAGCTCATCACTTTTTAGTAAGAGCTGAATTTCTGACTGCCCGCTAGCCCGACCGCCAGCCTCTGGTGATCGCTATACCCCAGTTTTAATGGCTGAGGGGTAAAATGGCTGAGGGGTGAAAATGTAAATTTTTATACTACAGACATGTTCTTTGTACCTAAAATAATCAGCTGTTTACGACTGCCCACTCAAACACAGAGTGTGCACAGAACCCTGCCATCACTATCACTGACTGTCAGACTATATATACTTGCTAGGCCTAGAACGTTAGCCTCATACTTTATAAGACTGATTGGCTGTCCCTACTATGTAAAATCAGCATGCACATTTCTCGCTATTTAAACGAAACACGCCTAGGACACAGATGTAGGTCATCCAGTGTGGTTTTCCGTGGTCATTGTTCCAAAGCAGTACATTTATATTAGTTCTATAACATGTAGTCAAGCTTAGCACTCATGTCTCTTTCAAACTTAGACTGATTAATGCTAATGTCTCTGTGTCAGTTGCAACACTGTCATAAAGACAGATACAGTGAAGCCATGGGTGTCTGAACTGGATCCTTCAAAAATGTGCAATACAGCTGTTTTTGTGTTAAATTACCTTTAAACTTTAATTTGTGAATTATTTCCATTAGCATGGCTTAGCATAGGGTTGAAAGTTAACTAGAACCTATGCTTAATCAGTAATGCATTAAAAAAACCAGACCACCAGACTATTCCATCTTATAGGCCTAAACTGCAGTCAAATGCCTTTTCAGAACATTTATAGAATTATGTTGATGATATTCACTGTATTAATCGCAGTTTGTTTAGTAATTTCATCCACAATTATGATTATCAGATAGTGTTGACAACAAAAAATAATGTCATTGCTATTCCAATTCAATTATGTATAGCAATACTTGCTATATTTTGTGCTACATGGGTTTCTGAGATATGCATAGGAAATGAAAAGACGAACGAACAGACAAATGGACGAATATCCGAGGCGACGCCATAAACCCAGTTCCAACTTTAATGGGCGGAAGATAAAAAAATGTGTTGGTGGATGACGAGGGCAGTCAGATGGGCCTGGTAACAAGAAGGGTTAAATTTAAAATTTGAGTTTCACCTGTAAATACTCACACGAAATCACACCAGCTTCTAGTAAACCTTCCAATAAAATTTTGCGAGTGGCGGCATAATGCCAGTTGCACCATATTACTAACACACGCAGATTAGTCACAGATACCTGGAACAGAAAAAGATGTTTACACTTTCCAAACCATTGCAGCTAAAGTTAAACAAATTTGATCATTAGTATCATCACACCTCGGAAATACAAAAAAATCTGAGTGTTGACTCTTAGCATCAAAATTTCTACTACAAAAAAAATATAAAATTTCACAATGCATCAATTCATTTGTCCTTTAAACACTTGCTGGTGGGCCAATATCAATTATTATATGCTCTGAGATCTCTGAGTGTTGCTACAAAATTCAAAATATCAGAAATTTCTGTGAAACAGCATGCTTGATCAGGATGCTTGGTCAAAACTGGGAAATTGATGTATGTTAAAAAATTGTTGTAAAATAGAAGTATGTGAATAATATCAATATGTACTTCCTAAAGCAAAATGTGTGTATTTTAACTCTCCTTCAAACTCCACTCCCGAATATGAATCTTTTTGTAAATTCAACACCTGAATATATACAGATTAACCCTTACAGCGCGGGGATTGACTTTATTTGTCAGAATCTGATGTCTGTAGACGTCAGATTCTGACGACTAAAGTCGATCCCCGCACTGTAGGAGTACAACTATTTCTAATGGCCATAGACACACAACACAGGTATTCAAATGAATCAGAAAGAGCTAACGAAGACATTTGTGATGATTTCAAAATGGAAAAACCCTTTGGTCTCCATGGATTTTACAAAAGAATTCAGCGCTTTAAGGGTTAAAACATGGGGAAAGAGGGAAACCCAGAAGTCACAAACATAACCTGGACATGGAATGATGAACTGTATCTATTTTTCTTTCATTTGAATATGGATTAGCTAACACAATTTCCGTCTTCAAATGACTAGGAAATGTATTTCATGAAAAATAAACATATCTATTGGATAGTTTGATTAGATGAACATCCACTACATCTACTGGATCCTGCTTGGAAATGCATATACATGCAGATTTGGCAGCACATATGGATATGTAGATAAAACATAACTCACTTGTCTGAATTCGTTCTGAAGTAGCAGAAGACATTGTTCTTGATAAATCTTTGGAAGTTCTATTGTCTGGTCAATGACATACATGTCCTTTTCTTCACACACCTAAAATTAATAAACACTGCTACTATGTTTTTTATAGAAATAAATTATGGCCTACAAGCATTAATAAGCTGAGAACTGGCGGTCAACTGTGAGAGTGGGGGATATACGGTACCTATTAAATGTGTTACCTCCACGCAACAAATCGTTATTGTCCTCCTTGTTGTGATCTTGCACAAGCAAAACATCGCACCGGTGAGTTGTAAGACAGGAACAATCATCGAAAGATCTACGTGTCATTCCTCAATCACAGAATCATCATCACGGATCATCCTATACGGCGGTGTAATATGATCGGTGTAATATGATCGTCATATAGCGCTGTACAGCAGAATCATTATTACAGCGATTAAACAAGATCTTCATATTATATACCATGGTATAACAAGATAGTCATATAGCCAACCGCGGTATAACAAGATCATCATATAGCGTGGTATAACAGAATTATCATAGAGTCTATACTGCGGATCGTTACTTTTTATTTTATTTTGAACAGTAGCAGTCAAAAGGTTAATCTGACACGTGGCCAGTAGTCGCGCCTGTCTATATTGTGGCCGCGAATATGGAGGTGTGCAATATCACTACATGCAAGGATGACTGGTCAGCACATGTGAATGTGTACGCAGGGAATAATTTGTCTGGTGTAGCGGTGCAGTTTGCTACGCAATTTTGGGCAAATGCTACACAATAATATGTTGGTGTAGCAGTTCTTCGTATGGAGAATAGTAGCTTGGCACATACCAGTATGCTAAACTGCTACACAATTTTTCTGAAGCAAATTATTCCCTGGTACGGGTGTGTAGCGCAGACTCGCGTGATCAAGACTAAAAAATACAGGCACTTTTAGTTATTAGGTCAAATTTAACCTGAAAATCGGGGTAACGATCCGCGTTATAACGGGATTCTACTGTATTGACAAACCAAGACGTACTGGTAATATGATTATTATTATTTATTTCTATTAAGACTGACCGAGATTAATCTAGTATTTAGATTGCTTTGCGTGCTATCACGTGACGGCACGCATAGCATTGATTCGTTTAGACGAGAATCACACTAAAGAATTGGCTTATATTGTGGATACAAAGTGGGCTGAAAATATTTTTTCAATCACTGAAAATTTGCATACCTTATAGGATATTACAATTGGATGTAAATATTGTTTAATTGTGCCAAACCTGAATTTTTTGCAAATTGACAGATTTTTTTCTCTTGCATCTGCTTCTCACATACTGGACTTCCTCTGTGAGTTCAGGCATGAGAGAAATATTTTTGTACTTTCTCTCTTTCTTTAGAATTGTTATTTCCATGTCTCTATGCTGAACATCATCTGTATGAATTGACATTATTAGGCATCAAAACAAAAAAGTACAATAGATAAAATCAAATAATCTTGGAAATGTCAGGTGGAGATGACAGAGAGCTCTCAAGCTGAAACATGTCATGATGGGGCTCTGGCAGTGTGCTGTATTTTACTTGCTGAGCTATCTTGTTACAGTCAAGTCATATTGTACTTGCTCTGTTTTTTGTTAATCATCCTGTCATGAAAAAAACTGCAGAGTATGCTTGCTGAATGAATGAAGACAGACAACAGAGCAACATTTCCTTGTCTCTATCCTGTAAAAAATACCCAAGAGTTTTACCCAGGATCAAATTTCACAACTAGAAAAACATTAAAAGCATTCCTGGAATGTGTCTCAGTAAGGTATTGCCTGGTCACTCTCTCAAAACATTGTCACCAAAGTACTTATGGAAAGCTACTTCAATCATTTAAATAAAACAATGCCTCCACCCAACAGTCCAGCAAGAAAAAACATAGCATTAAGCACAGGGATATACAGTAAGGGTTTAAACTCAAATGGACAGGGAGTATATTGTCATAATGTCTAATGATGGCATGCCACCTAATGTAACCTGGTATCTAGATCTAACAATGATGTCTTAACTAAGGCTTACCTGCTAGAATAGGAAGCATGATTTTTCCGGGTTGCATCATAGACATCCTATAGGTCACGCCATAATGCAAAGGTAGATCATTTGATGACTCCTCGACTATTGAAAAAAACATGTAATAGGTACATGCAAGAGGAACGATGTAGCATAATTATCTAACACTTCAATTCCAAAAAAAATGTTTTTGGTGTAAATTTTGTACTCTATGATGTGCTGATCAGTGATCCATATTCTCATCCATGTATGGTATAATTTTCCCAAAACGAGGATAAATTCACAAATTAATATTTATCTCTCATCTTTGAAAGTCATTCATTGCAGTATTGTATCAATAAATACTTAAATGTGTCAGTTTTGATGGTACTGAGTTATCAATGAAATGCATTATGTTATTTTTATTGTGTTTTATCCCTTGCACGTAATTTAGGGGAATTGAAGTAATAAAAAATTACCCTTTAATTAACCAATCAATAGTTTTCATGAAGTGAAATTGGATAGTGATGTAAATAGAGTTGTTCTGTTGTTGTTCATTGAGTTGTTTATGTTGTCTTGTCGAGACACAACAAAGTGACACAACCTGCTCCAATGGAATTATAATCACTGGCATATGCGTAATAAGTGTATATTACGATATGTTCTTCAAGTCAGCCACTACCCAGTTTCAGCAGAATATACCATAGGCGAATTAGAGACAATTATTCTTTGAAAAATGAAATACATATAGTTTGTCCAATTAGTACTAATAAAATACAGAAAGCCAGTAATTTAAGCTTCAGTTTTATTGCCAGGATAAAGTTTCTTCAAAATGTGATCAAATTATAATTATTACCCCTTAACACTTGCAAGGCTGAATCATATTTGTTTTAAAACCATAGAGACTAAAGGTTTTTTCAATTTGAAATCATCATAAATATCTTGGTTAGTTCTTTCCGCTTCATTTGAATACCTATGTTATGGGCCTACGGCAATATAAATATGTTAAATGTTTAAGTGCGGGGACTGTCTTTATATGTCGTCTACAGACGTCAGTCCCCGCGCTGAAAGGGTTAAAATGCTATTTATCTATAGCTGTTCTCACCCTTTATATTTCCCTTACAAACAAGAAAATTTAAAGGAGAAATAAGCATTGAATTGGTTAGATAGACAAACGTTTTTATTCAAATTATACATATACGTAAGGAAATTTAACATACTTCAAGTGGGTCCCGGTAGTGAAAAACAAGTTTAAGTGGGTACAAAATTTAATTCTATGGCTGTGGGAGTAAATAAACTGCAAAATCTCACACATCAAATACTGCGTTGTGGCTTTATTCCCATCCTTTATAATTCTATAACTCCACACTTTAACCCTTTAAGCCCTCAAAATGCATTAAAGCATCATTTCACATTAATTTTCCTACAACTAGTGGTTTTAGAATGAAAATTCCCATGAAACAGGTTTACCAATACATGGCAATTTTCTTCAATTTTCCACCCACATCAAATCATCTTTATCCACTACAAGTCGAGAATTACGGCAGCAATTCGCGTCCGCGACTTGTAGTGGATGGAGATTCAGGCTTGAAAGGGCTAAGGGCTAAGTAACATAAAAAGTAGGAAATCTTGAAAAAGCTGCCACACAAAAATCAAATAGGCCAAGGCAATGTGTTTAAATAGTGGTCGACAATGCCTGAAATTCAGGCATTGTCCACCACTATTTAAACAGGCTGAATGTCATATCATGTTCAGGTAAAACTGGACCCCGACATGGCAGATCTAATAAATACATACTGTCATTAACCATCGTGGTAATACACATACCTAAAGCACAACAAGCCTTTTTCATGCCTCTGTGGATGACTCGGTGGGTTGGTGCATACTGGAAAGAGCAGATCACTGCTATTCTCCTGATGTCTACAGCAGACAGCTTCAAAAAGCAAGATAAATCAAGTAATTAACACTTGTCCTGCTGAAATGTCTGTTCCTATTTTTTGTTCATTCGAAGCTTGAATTGCTAGCAGAATTTCTAGCTTGAAAAATATTGATATATAAGAAAAAACAGACGTCTCCAATATTGAAATATTGGATTAACTAAGCATCTACAGAAAATTATTTTATAAAATTTAGTGATATTTTTATTGATTTAAAACATGCTTATACAAGTGGTTCTAGCAGCGGAAGGGTTAACCCTGAAGGGCTAAATTAAATTATTTAAATTTCCAATGTCATTACAATGCTTGTTATCACCATAAAATCAATCAGTCAATGAAGATAAATATGTGATTTACTTACAATCTATAAAACTCACCACTCTGTTGAAAGGCTTTAATATATTTTCTATCTGCAGAGAGATGATTATTGTCTCAAGTTAGTTACTTATTATAGAGAATACACACCTTTTTGTACTCATTCTGTAAAATTACAAGGCACTGTGAGCGATAATTCTCATCTTTCCGAATATTTGTATTAATCTTGAAAAAATTTGTTGATCCATTTTCCTGAAAAAAAGTACGATATTGGTAAGTAGAGAGTCATTGTTATTACCTCATGATAATATATTACATGTCAAGGTAAAAATTTCCAGGCTAAGTTTAAAACAAACAGACATTATAATTCTACTTCGCCTCAACATGTAATATTCCTATATAAAAATATGTGTGGGTATGTATGAGTAATGTAAAACCTAACCTCATCAACATCATCATCATCAAGATCAAGATCATCGTCATCACTTTTATCACCATCAGATTCTGAACTCTAAAAAAAATCAAAAAAGGTAGTAAATCAATTTATTGTGTAATATTATTTATTTTTAGATGTTTTCAGTGAAGATTTATCTTGCCCTTTAACCCTTTCAGTTCGGAGACCGTCTTTATAAGTCAGAATCGGACATCTGTAGACGTTAGATTCTGACGTATAAAGACAATCCCGCACTGAAAGAATTAAAATATGTATAATGGACGTAGACCCATAACATAGGTATTCAAATGAAACATAAAGAGCTAACTAAGACATTTATAATGATTTCAAATTGAAATAAATCCTTTGGTCTCCATGATCTATATACCAAATTAATTCAGCGCTGTAAGGGTTAACCTATTTACAGCTTTATCCCAAAAATTGAAATAAGTTTTACTAAAAAGTGCTCTCATCAGCTTGATATTGAGGCCAGACTTATTTATTATATGTTTTACGGGCCTGCCGTCATTGATTTAACCAAAATAAAATAAAATTGCTATTTTGATATTTATATTTTTTTTTTTTCCCGTCGACGACGATGCCGATTTTAAATACCTCAACGTGTTATTCCACAATTTTCTGCTCCTGAAAACTCACCATGTTTTTCAGTCCTGAGAACAGACACACACAACTATCCACAGCCTATAAAGCAGTCCAGCGTGCCTACCGGATGCTGAGGTCATTCCCAGAAACCGCTCTTATATCTGTATTATCCACCCCCTCCAAGAGTTATGCTTTTCAACAGTCTGCATTTTTAAAATATATCTGGATTTTAATTTGATTCCGAATCCCGACATTGCATCCTGGCAATTTCCGCCCGTAAAACATATAATAAAAAAAGTCTGGCCTAACCTTAACATAACAGTTATTTGCCCTGTTAATCAACCCATGAAAAAAGTTACTTGCCCTGTTTTTTTGGCAGATTCAATAAATCAGAAAAAAAAAATTAATTGATAAAAGCTGTGACCCATACATGTGATCATTATATCACCTTGACAAAAAGGTTGTATCTGCCACTCGGTAAGCCGATCAAATCACTCCAATTAAATTAACCCTTAGAACACAGATGTCGACTACAGTAGACATTCTGCCATTTTATAAGCACCTGTATAACCAATTGTTAAAAATGAAATATGCTTTCAATTTTAAAACACAGATATATGTTGGGACGTAAATTTCACAAATAACGCAAATTTTCAGTCACTTGAAGTTGTGGATCGCGGTAGCGAGACACAACTTCAAGTGGCTGAAATTTTTTTTTTAAAGCTCAGTGTCGAGTAATTTTCACCAACTTGAGTTATGGGTGGCAATAGCAAGACACAAATTGAAGTGGATGAAAATTTCAATCAGATATTATGGTGATGATACGAAAGGCATATTTTGGCACTTTTAAAATTGACCTTTTGATCTTGTAGATGACCTTAAAGTATTAAAAATAACCAGGAAAAAATAGTCAGGAATGGATTCTTGAATCAATATCACATCGAAAAGAGGTATCATACTTGTTCGTTTCTTTATTTTTCGAAAAATCATATTTTCGGATATACATGTATATACAATGACCTTCACTTTGAAGGTCACTCAAGGTCACCAGAGGTCAGTGCCAAGGTGGTTCCGTACCTGATTGTGATCCCCTGGGTTCAAATTTATATCATGCCAAATTTCATGCTTTATTCACAAAATGCACAATTGATCTGATATTATGGGCTTAATAGCCCTACTATGATGTGAAAGGTACAAATAGCACAGCAAGCACGAGGCATTGACCCAATATTATTTTAATGTTGGGCCGACGTTGTATACTTTTTTTTAAAATAACTGTTTTGGTGTCCGCTGGCAGATACAACAGACTGGATTGGCAGAAATACTCGTGAACATAGCATGCCATCTAAGCTTTTTGACCATTACTTAAAATAAGACTAGAAGTCAAACTAAAGCAATTCGTATTTGATATTTTATTGTAAAAAAATAGTTGCTGTAAAGTGCTTGTCATATGGTCATAACTAATAAAATAGAGTAGAAATAAAATTTATTTTAACTTACAGTAGAGCTCCAAAATATAATGTTTCTCCTAATATGATATCTATAGTTATATAAAAGACTGTTCACCTTTTCATCACTACTATCAGAATCAGAAGAGTAGTCCACGATGTCCAGGTTATTGAAGGTTCTAGACTGTAAAAAGCAAATAAAAAAGAATATTATTTATAAACCAACTACATTTGACATTAAAATGAAAGCACTGTAAACAAATTATGAACTAGCCATATCTGACATTAAAATGAGTGTGCATACACTTTATCTACAAGCGATACATCATACTAGATATAGCACACAAAAAAAAGAATCAGCCTACGGGTATTGCCATATTTCACATTTCCCCTCCCTTCCCTCACAAGTTAATATTATTTTGTAACATATCCTCACCATGTCAATTCTTTCAAAAATAAGGCTATTGTCAAATGACTGTCACCAGCTATTGTTTTTTCCAAAGAGTCTTCCCAAAAGTTGAATGATCCCTGATGTTATTTATGAAAATAAAGTTAATCCTTGCAGCTTCTGCAACTGCTACAATGTTGCAAAATATTGTTGATAAAAATTAAAGTATTCATTTTAAATTTCTTGATCACAATGATGTAGAGACCAGAGTACAGAAAAAGCATTTTAGCTTGGTGCTACCATAAAACTACAAATAAATGTCCAATGTAGATCATCAAAATAAAAACAATTGTCATTGAATATTTGAAAAAATGTAACCATTTCAGCGACATCATCCGCGGAGCAAATAGAAATATCCATATCTGAATCTGATGACTGACTAGATGGTTTTTCTTTTTGGAGCTGTTTTTTTGTGATTCCATGATCTTTACAAGCGCCAGAAGTAGATGCACCTGAAGATATAACATTTTAAATTTACATGGTATAATACATTTTCAGACTAATATCAAGCCCTTCCTTTAACAATATAATGAGATAACATATTATCACAAACAAAGAACTGGCAAAATGTAACTTGAATTAACAATTTAATAATAACTTCACTCCTCTTGAGAACAAGCCAGTCAGCCACCATAATCCCCCCCCCCCCCAACGTGGGGTGCATGCCTCCATGAACTCTCACATTTTCTTTTACAGTAATGGTCTAGCTATCAAGCACAGTTCGCCATGTATGTTAAAGATATTAAATTAAATGACGACTGTAAGTTATTTGATCAAGTTGAAATATTTCTGGGCATGTACCTGCCTGAGACTCCACATTTTGTTTTATAGTAATGGTCTGACTATTTGGCACGTTTTGCGAGATACATGTATCGGGCCTATTAAAGTTAATAAACGCTGATAGTCTGTCATTTTGCATTTGATAGAGTTGCAATTTTTCAGGGCATATCCCTAACTGAAACTGCACATCTCATAGTAATGGTCCAGCTATCTGGCACGGTTTACCAGAGATTACGCACATTAAAGCCAATAATAGTCGCAAGCAAACCATCTAGTCACAATGTTTAAGGTTATAACCCTCACTGAAACCGCACATTTTGCTTTATAGTAATGGTCTAGAAATCTGGCACAGTTTGCCAGATAGCAAGCATATTAAAGTTAATAATGTGTGAAACAACCCAGAAAATACACATCCACACCCCCCAAGTGATGTGTGTGTGCAATATGAAAGAAATACCCCCATATGGGTTTCCAAGATCTGCTCCAGAAATTAAAATGCGGACAGACGAACTGCTGGACTGACAACCGAGGCGACACCATGAACCCCGCCCCTCAAATTCGTTGGCAGGGTATAAAAACATTTTTCTCATGTGAAACACACTTCACAATTCATTTTACGATAGAGTTACCAGGTACCTGTATTAGCTCTGTTCAAAGTTGAATGTGTTGAGCCGGCATATTCCTTTGGACGTGCACCTCCATGCTGTAAAAAAAACAGATGAACTTTGTGGAGGTCAAAACTCATTTAGCAACCCTAAAAATGAGAAATAAATCCCTCTAAAATTATTCGACCACCATATAAATATGTTAATTTCGTGGGAACTAAGGTAAGAAAATCATGGGTGAAAAAAATGTTAGTTCTCAAGATATTCAAAAAGGAAACCATTCTGCCCAATATATATCTCAATAATCAAGCGAAAAAACCCCTTATCATTGTTCAGTAAACTGAAGATGACGATGGCTGTGAAATCATGCGGGCCATAGAATGAGAGCCCAAAAGCATTCTTGCAAGCGTCAGCTGCTATCTAATGAACGCATAAATCAGATCTATAGCAGTAAAGACATTTTAATTTTACTTTCAATTTTCCAAAATCATTTATTAAGAGTAATTTACAAAATAGATGAGGACCCCCGCAAAAACATAATCATTTACTAACAATTTTACCATACATGTATCAAGCCATTTGAACAAGAGATAATTCAGAAAAAAAGTTCACAACCTATCAAAACCAAGACATTGAAAAAATATTTATAGAAATAATAGGCCACCATCTACAGTATGGTTCCAGCATTAAACCAACACTTGATCAACATCTTGAGTTTGCTGGGTATGAGCTAATAATGTGACGTACATCTTTGCTGCTTGATGGTATAACTGATGTTTTTGTAAATATGCCTGGATGTAGTTTCTGTGGTGCTTCCAATTCTCTCCTTTGCAGTAAATTTACCAATTTTACCAATTCTTCCTGTATAGCAAACAAAACAGATGACTGAATGAATGAGCTACACTTATTAGCTCAGATATCAGAAACTACACTGTCTAGTGATAAATTTTCAACAAAGTAAATAGATGAAAATGTAATAAAACAAGACTAAAGAAGCCCTGGCACTCTCCCCCCAAATTAAAATTTATTGAAGCAGTCTGAAAAGTAGATCCGGAGATATGCTCCGGGAATGAAATTGTCCACAGACGGCCCAACAGACCAAGGGCCCAATAACGCAACATCATTCCTTCTCTCCTTTGACATTAACGTCTGACCGGCTGCCCGAGGCAGGTTAAAAAGGCCCAGGTCGGATAAACTTCCCACACCGGCCGCCCAGTGGTCGGGTAAAGTTTTCATAGTTTTAGCCCTACGTACCACTTCCAGGTCTAGTTAAAAGTCACCAGGGCAAGCAAAAATCACAGTTTACCTGCCCTGTTGTCTAGTATAAAACAATCCTATTGTCAATGGCTGTGACCTTGCTTAGGTTAGGGGTCTTGTCAAGTTAAAAAAAATCCAAAAATCCGAGAAAAACTCGGATTAGTCAGACCCCCCACACCCACCCACCTATCTAATTTTTTTTTTTTTAACATTTGGAAACATGAAAACAACACACAAAAACACAAAAAACACAAAAATTCCAAAACAAATTAAAATCCAAGTTGGATGACTTGACTCACCCACCCACTTCCGAGTTTTTCTCGGATTTTTGAATTTTTTTCAACTTGACAAAACCCCTTATTGAATTCACATAAAAATATTGTTATCCTATGTTATTTTTTTCAAGAGTTATAGGAGAAAGAACAAGACTACATAGCTCCCGCTCCGAATTAGAATTTGATTTAAGCAATTTTGTGCAGGATTATTAATGTAGTCCTAGGCTAGGTTAAAAATCAAGACGCAAGACAACTAGGTCTAAGAGGAAGATAAGAACTAGACAGTCTGTCAGAGATTGCAAACCTCCATTGAAATTAATGATCTTAATCAGTATCCCGGTAATGGTCTACCTATCTGGCATGGTTTACCCAATATCAGGCCAATCGAGGTAAATAATGGCTGATTTACGGTCATTTTGAATTCGATAGAGACTAGTTAAAAAATTTCAAGGTGCATCGTCCCCCGAAACCTCACATTTTATTTTATAGTGATGGACTAGTCTCTAACACAGTTTGCAAAATATTCGGCATGTGAAAGTAAATAATGGCCGATAGGCAGGCGGCTATTTTCAGTTTGATCGAGTCTAAATTTTTCAAGATGCATCCTCTCCTGAAATTTCACATTTTGTTTTAAAGTAATGGTCTAGCCATCTAGCACGGTTTACCAAATAACGGCCATGTGAAAGTGAATAATGGCCTAAAGGCAGCCATTTTGAATTTGATCAAGTCTAAATTTTTAAAGATGCATCCTCTCCTGAAATCTCACATTTTGTTTTATAGTAATGGTCTAGCAATCTAGTACGGTTTATTAAATAATGGCCATGTGAAAGTGAATAATGGCCGATAGGCGGCCATTTTAAATTTGAACGAGTCAATTTTTTTCAAGATGTATCCTCTCCTGAAATCTCACATTTTGTTTTATAGTAATGGTCTAGCTATCTAACACGGTTTACCAAATAACAGCAATGTGAAAGTAAATAGTGGCCGATAGGCGGCCATTTTAAATTTTATGAGTTTTAAAGTTTTTAAAAGGCATCCTCCCCGGAAACGTCACATTTTGTTTTATAGTAATGGTCTAGCTATCTAGCACGGTTTACCTGATATCAGGCCTTTTGAGGTAAATAATGCTGATTTTCGGCCATTTTGAATTCGTAAGTTAAAAAATTTCAGGGTGCATCCTCCCCTGAAAAACTCACATTTTGCTTTATAGTAATGGTCTAGCCATCTAGCACGGTTTACCAAATATCAGCCATGTGAAAATGAATAATGGCCAAAAAGGCGGCCATTTTGAATTTGAATAAGTCAACATTTTTCAAGGTGCATCCTCATCTGAAATCTCATATTTCGTTTTATAGTAATGGTCTAGCCATCTAGCACGGTTTACCAAATAACGGCCATGTGAAAGTGAATAATGGCCGAAAGGCGGCCATTTTGAATTTGTTCAAGTCAAATTTTTTCAAGATGCATTCTCTTCTGAAATCTCACATTTTGTTTTATAGTAATGGTTTAGCTATCTAGCACGGTTTACCAAATATGAGGCCTGTCGAGGTGAATAATGGCCGATAGGCGGCCATTTTGAATTTCTATCGACTTGAAATTTTTTAAGATGCATCCTCTCCTGAAAGCTTACAATTTGTTTTATAGTAATGATGTAACTATCTTGAGCGGTTTTCATGATATTCCGCAATATCAGGCCTGTCGAGGTGAATAATGGCCGATGGGCGGCCATTTTGACTTTTATCGACTTGAAATTTTTCAAGATGTATCCTCTCCTGAAACCTTTCAATTTGTTTTATAGTAATGGTGTAGCTATCTTGAGCGGTTTTCATGATATTCCGCAAAATATTTCAGTTGGATTTACCGTTGTTATAAATTAGGTCAAAGTGCTGGGTCAACTTTAAGGTCAAGGTCTAAAAACCTGAAAAGGCACAACTCGGGACCTTAGAGAACATGTATGTGCAATATGACTGTAATCGGCCCAGTACTTTTCGAGATCTGCTCTGGAAACGAAGTGTGTGTCAAAACGTCTAAATAGGTCATAGTTCTGAACCAAAAGTAGGTCAAAGTTCATATACCATAAAAGGCACAACTAGACCCCCTAGAGGTGTTGTGTGCAAAATTTGAAGATAATCGGACAAGTACTTTCAGAGATATGCTCCGGAAACGAAATGTTCACGGACGGCCCAACGCCGTAACATCATCATTTTCTCCGCTGCGACCTTGCATATTGAATGTTGATTAAAAATATTTTAACCTGTCTATTATCCACCTGGAAGTAACCCACATACCAAAAATTGTTATCCTAGCCTTTTTTCTTGCAAAGTTATAGGCAAAAGAAGAGGTAAAAACCAGAACGGTGGTAGAATCCATAGCTCCCTCCATCTCACCTACGGTGATGACGGGAGCTAAAAAAACGGACGGAGGCCGATTCACTAGCCTACTTCGTCGTACCTTCAGTGACGGTGGAAATAATTATGTCATGACTTATCAATATAATTCACCTCCTCTAAACGTGTACCTGATACCATGCCCTCTCTACCCAACACTATGCTTTGTCAACCTGACACCATGCCCTGTTTACCTAACACCATGCCCTCTCTACCTGATAAAATGCCCTCTATACCTGACACCATGCCCTCTCTACCTAACACCATGTCCTTTCTACCGAACAGCATGTCCCCTATAATACCGAACACTATGTTTTGTCAGCCTGACACCATGCCCTCTCTACCTAACACTATGTCCTCTCTACCCAACACTATGCTTTGTCAACCTAACACCATGCCCTCTCTACCTAACACTATGTCCTCTCTACCCAACACTATGCTTTGTCAAACTGACACCATGCCCTCTCTACCTAACACTATGTCCTCTCTACCCAACACTATGCTTTGTCAACCTGACACCATGCCCTCTCTACCTAACACTATGTCCTCTCTACCCAACACTATGCTTTGTCAACCTGACACCATGCCCTCTCTACCTAACACTATGTCCTCTCTACCCAACACTATGCTTTGTCAACCTAACACCATGCCCTCTTCACCTAACACTATGTCCTCTCTACCCAACACTATGCTTTGTCAACCTGACACCATGCCCTCTCTACCTAAAACTATGTCCTCTCTACCCAACACTATGCTTTGTCAACCTGACACCATGCCCTTTCTACCTAACACTATGTCCTCTCTACCCAACACTATGCTTTGTCAACCTAACACCATGCCCTCTCTACCTAACACTATGTCCTCTCTACCCAACACTATGCTTTGTCATACTGACACCATGCCCTCTCTACCTAACACTATGTCCTCTCTACCCAACACTATGCTTTGCCAACCTGACACCATGCCCTCTCCACCTAACACTATGTCCTCTCTACCCAACACCATGCTTTGTCAACCTGACACCATGCCCTCTCTAACTAACACTATGTCCTCTCTACCCAACACTATGCTTTGTCAACCTAACACCATGCCCTCTTCACCTAACACTATGTCCTCTCTACCCAACACTATGCTTTGTCATACTGACACCATGCCCTCTCTACATAACACTATGTCCTCTCTACCCAACACTATGCTTTGCCAACCTGACACCATGCCCTCTCTACCTAACACTATGTCCTCTCTACCCAACACCATGCTTTGTCAACCTGACACCATGCCCTCTCTACCTAACACTATGTCCTCTCTACCCAACACTATGCTTTGTCAACCTAACACCATGCCCTCTCTACCTAACACTATGTCCTCTCTACCCAACACTATGCTTTGTCAACCTGACACCATGCCCTCTCTACCTAAAACTATGTCCTCTCTACCCAACACTATGCTTTGTCAACCTGACACCATGCCCTCTTCACCTAACACTATGTCCTCTCTACTCAACACTATGCTTTGTCAAACTGACACCATGACCTCTCTACCTAACACTATGTCCTCTCTACCCAACACTATGCTTTGTCAACCTGACACCATGCCCTCTCTACCTAACACTATGTCCTCTCTACCCAACACTATGCTTTGTCAACCTGACACCATGCCCTCTCTACCTAACACTATGTCCTCTCTACCCAACACTATGCTTTGTCAACCTGACACCATGGCCTCTCTACCTAACACTATGTCCTCTCTACCCAACACTATGCTTTGTCAACCTAACACCATGCCCTCTTTACCTAACACCATGTCCCCTATACCCAGCACTCTGCTTTGTCAACCTGACACCATGCCCTCTCTACCTAACACTATGTCCTCTCTACCCAACACTATGCTTTGTCAACCTAACACCATGCCCTCTCTACCCAACACCATGTCCTCTCAGCGTTAGAAATAAGTGGGTTCCGTGCGTGTGGGAGAACAAAAGTTTCACTTGGTTAACCATACTTAGCTTGTACGGTTTTCCGACAGATAGCCGTTAAATTTTACTTGTTAAAGCATACAAATTGCAGTCGATGACAATGGCGCACTACAGTGTGTAGTGTTTCATTTTGTTCAATAATAGTATAGTGAGACCTATTGGGTATTAGCTTTTTAAGACAGAGTTAATATGGGAAACTTTTTATATCATTTTATACAGATAAAGTGTATGGCAACGCCTATGCATGATGTCAGGATTTTTTAAGAACAACCTTCATTTATTGCGGACAACTTCCATTCATTGTGGACAACCAAATAGTGACAAATGGTTGTCTGCAGGACAACCTGTCTTTCACACCTTATCGTGAACGCTGCCTCTCTACCCAACATCATGCCCTCTCTACCCAACACTAAGCTGTTATAACCTGACACCATGCACTCTCCACCATATACCATGCCCTATCCACCTAACACCATGCCCTCTCTACCCAACACCATGTTGGGTAGAGAGGACATGGTGTTAGATAGAGAAGACATGGTGTTAGGTAGAGAGGACATGGTGTTAGGTAGAGAGGAAGTAGATGGGACATGGTGTTAGGTAAAGAGGGCATGGTGTTGGGTAGAGAGGACATGGTGTTAGGTAAAGAGGGCATGGTGTTGGGTAGAGAGGACATGGTGTTGGGTAGAGAGGACATGGTGTTAGGTAAAGAGGGCATGGTGTTGGGTAGAGAGGGCATGGTGTTGGGAAGAGAGGACATGGTGCTAGGTAAAGAGGGCATGGTGGTGGGTAGAGAGGACATGGTGTTGGGTAGAGAGGACATGGTGTTAGGTAGAGAGGATGTAGATAGGACATGGTGTTAGGTAAAGAGGACATGGTGTTGGGTAGAGACTCAGAGGACATGGTGTTGGGTAGAGAGAACATGGTGTTGGGCAGAGAGGGCATGGTGTTGGGAAGAGAGGACATGGTGTTGGGTAGAGGGCATTGTGTTGAGTAGAGAGGGCATGGTGTTGGGAAGAGAGGACATGGTGTTGGGTAGAGAGGACATGGTGTTGGGTAGAGAGGGCATGGTGTTGGGTAGAGAGGGCATGGTGTTGGGAAGAGAGGACATGGTGTTGGGTAGAGAGGGCATTGTGTTGAGTAGAGAGGGCATGGTGTTGGGAAGAGAGGACATGGTGTTGGGAAGAGAGGACATGGTGTTGGGTAGAGAGGATATGGTGTTGGGTAGAGAGAACATGGTGTTGGGTAGAGGGGACATGGTGTTGGGTAGAGAGGACATGGTGTTGGGTGGAGAGGGCATGGTGTTAGGTAGAGGACATGGTGTATGGTAGAAAGGGCATGGTGTTAGGTAGAAAGGGCATGGTGTTGGGAAGAGAGGACATGGTGTTGAGAATGTAAGCAAACACAATTTGTGTGGAATGTAGTAAAAAACATAGGCTATTAATGCTATATTTATAGATCGGCGAAATTGAAAGATGCTAACAAGATCGATTGAGAATTATTAAAAATCAAATAAAACATGATGTTGAAACATCTCATTTTTGTCTTCGCCGCTGTGGCAAATAGACATCACAAATCTTTCGCCACATGGCAAATATCTTCGTTTTTGGCGATGTGGCGAGCGGCAAGAGCCAACACTGCTTTGCAACTATTGTGTCTGATAGAGATAGCGAGGTATTAAGTAGAGATGACTAGACATGATGTCAGGTATAGAGGGCATAGTATTAGGTAAAGAGGGCATGGTGCTAGGTAGAGAGTGCATGGTGTAAGGTAGAGAGGACATGGTGTTACATGTAGGTGGCTAGGACATGGTGTTAGGTGGGAAGGGCATGGTGTTAGGTGGATATGGCTTGGTGTCATGTGGATAGGGCATTGTGTGAGGTGGATAGGGCATGGTGTTAGGTAGAAAAGGAATGGCGTCATGTAGAGAGGGCATGTTGTCAAGTAGAGAGGGCATGTTGTCAGGTAGAGAGGGCATGGTGTTGTGTAGAGAGGACATGGTGTTGGGTAGAGAGAACATGGTGTTGGGTAGAGAGGCCATGGTGTTGGGTAGAGAGGACATGTGTTAGGTAGAGGGGACATGATGTTAGGTAGAGAGGACATTGTGTTGGGTAGAGAGGACATGGTGTTGGGTGGAGGGGACATGGTGGGACACCATGTCCCCTCTACCCAACACCATGTCCTCTCTACCTAACACAATGTCCTCTCTACCTAGCACCATGCCCTCTTTACCTAATACTATGCCCTCTATACCTGACACCATGTCTAGTCATCTCTACTTAATACCTCACTATCTCTATCAGAAGTTACTATTATTTTGAAAAAGTTTATCAGTGCTTGGGAGTTTTTCATAAAGTTTGTGGTTATTCGCTTAATCTGTTATTGAAAACTAGGCCTAAATCATGGACTGGTTTTGAACTTCAACGTCAGGTAATACCTTTCTCTGGTAAGATGCAATTATATCAATAGGCCTACTACTACTAGTATCATTCATCACAAATAATTTTAATACTGGTACATGATTACATTGTGGCTACAAGAAAGAAAATGTGGCAGAAACTTTTCAGTGGCTAAGACATAATTCATCCTACCGCCAACACTGGCGAAGTATAAGCCAGAATGAACTTACTGTGCAATTGTGTTCATCACCCTCCATGGAAACGACATTTCTTTCTACTAAACTCCCAATGTCTCTGCTTAGCTCAAACTTACATCCCACGTCATTTCTTTCAGCTAAAACCTGTACATTTCTACTATCATGGGTCAGAACTCCAGCAGCAATTTTTTCAGGAATTACGATTTGCATCATAACAAATGAGCGATCTATTTTCAATTTTCCTTTACCAGCACGAAGCATAATGTTGTTCAGTTTTTCATCAACATATCTGCAATAAACAAAAGCAATTGTCTTTTATACAGATCAATAGAAGTACACTTTAACTGAATTGTGTTCCATAAAATTTGAAAATTGAGATGAGCCATGATAAAAATTTGAAAATCAGTAATTGCCATGGACTTGGTCAAATGATAGGTGAAAAAAGGTCTTCTGTCAAAGAGCTCAGAAAAGGCTTTCGTTGATTGGCAAGAAAACCTATTATATTATAATTGACCTAAATATTAAATATTCAACAATTATGCAAATTAAAAAAATCCACTAAATACAGATATTTGGTCTTTAGATCCTTCATTTGGGCAAAAAAGGACTTGTTGAGGTCAGCATGGACTGTATTGCTGCTTGCATGTATCGTGGCATCCTGGTCAGTTGCTTCTAAAACCTAAATCAAAATCTCAGTCTGACAGCCATCCACTGTGTGAGGCCCTTTTGAGTTTAGCGTTAGGGGGCGGACACGTAAATCACACTTAAAGTGGTAGTTTTTCAATGGAAATCATCCTAAGACGACAAGGCAAGATGATCCTTGCCAGTGGCGATCAATTCCCTATGCAACCTAGTTGGCAAAAATACCGTACAAGCACTCAAACATCCCTAGGCTGATGTAGTGACTCTAAATATCCACAAATCTGACACAACTGCTGCCAAAACCCTATGCCAATAATATAAGATCAATGATAAAATCAAGATGGCCGCTATATTCTCGGTTTGGATCGCACATGAAAACAGACCATGCCAATAGAATCGCAGATCTCGAAAATCTATCTAAGCCAGGTTTCAAGGCATTTAACCGAAAATAGACGCGCAGACACCAAAAACCTCTATAAACCAGGTTTCAACTTGAGCGCTGGCCTGTGAGCCAGTTTAACTTACGAGTGGTCCGTCTGGCCAGCGGATATTTTCATACTGGATCTCAGACAAAATGTGTTCCTGACGTCTTGTGGTTTGTGAGTTGGTGCAATGCTGTATTTCCGTGGGTTTACACCATCTCAGTATATCACACTGGTATCGCTCCTCTCGTATCCCAGCGGTATTGTGGCCTATCGTGAAGTGATAATTCAACAAAATTTAAAGCTGTTCCAAGCTGTTTCAAACAGGCGGAACCTCAACTAAAATATGCACCCTCATACCCCAAATTCACTTTGGATGCGGGCAGTCTAGATGTAATTTTCCAAGAATAGGAGAATTTATTTTTCTCTGAGATTGAAAGTTTCACTTGTTGCGTAGTTGTTGATGAAGCAGTGATTAGGAACAGCTATTAACAATCCCAACTTAAAAGTGGTGACACGAATCACACGTCAATGGGTGTAATGTTAAACGTTCTGTAGTACCTATTGAAGATCACTACATTAGAGACGTGTTGGCAAAAAATATTGTCCATTCAATTAAAAATCAAGCCTGGAGAAAGGCGGAATGCCCCGAATTTACTTTGGAGGCGGGCGGTCTAGATGTTATTTTCCAAGAATAGGAGAATTTATTTTTCTCTGAGATCGAAAGTTTCACTTGTTGCGTAGTTGTTGATGAAGCAGTGATTAGGAACAGCTATTAACGATCGCAACTTAAAAGTGGTGACACGAATCACACGTCAATAGGTGTAATGTTAAACGTTCTGTAGTACCTATTGAAGATCACTACATTAGAGACGTGTTGGCAAAAAATATTGTCCATTCAATTAAAAATCAAGCCTGGAGAAAGGTGGAATTATAATGATAATGTTGCTACTTAAATGGCGCCATTTTTTCCACAAGTAGGCTACTAAAATGAAATTTGAGATCTGCCCTATACCTTTGCCTATTTAACTGTCTGAATGAAAACGATATCCACCTTTCACAAAGGCCAATGACATGCTTATCCAGCAGACACAATAATATGATCCTATTACTCGCATTGGGCCAGCATTAAACCAACACAGTGTGAGTGGGTCATATATGCTAGTGCACATAATGCGATTTCTATTACAGACGAATATTTGATTAAAGCATTGTTGATACAAATTTAAAAAAAATCCCTGCTGTGTAAAGTTATTATTTTAAATTGGACTATTAAATATTTCTAATGTTCTATACATGTATTTGAAGGAAAAATGGTCGCCAGGTGGCGGCCGTTTTGATTATCGTTGGAAAGCTGAAAATCTAATCAGGTCATCTCCATACTCATGGGTAACTTCACGTATTGGATTGATTGGTATTGGATAGATCCAATAATTATTTGTAAATTAAAAAATCAAGACCGCCCCCATAGCCTCGTTTTTGGTCACACAAAAAAAAAACGAACAATGTCAGCAGACTCGTAGACCCCAAAAACCTACCTATATATACCAGGTTTCAAGGGAAATCTGAAAAAAAATAGTAAAAAAAAAATTGTCATCGGATGGAGGCCATTTTTATTTTTGGTGGAAATCTGAAAATCTAATCAAGTGATCTCCATACTCATGGCTAACTTCATGTAAAAAATTGGAGAGATCCGATAATTATTTTTCAAGTTATCGCATCAACAAGAATTTTTTTTTAATCTTCTACCTTGACTTTTAACCTAGGGTAAAAAAAAATGCTGGGAGGGGTTGAAGTTTGTATGAATTATGAATTCAGTGTGTTGCACCATGAAGGTGTAGTAGCCAAAAGACTGCATGCGGCAGCGTAGACGGTGCACGAGGGGGACGACAATACCCGTTCTAGCCAAACAGGCCGAGGGGTGAAAACTCACCCTCTACAATTGTTATTAGCATGCAAAGCAAATCTTAGAGCTGTTTTACACAAGCTTGATACATATATACACACAATGAAGCAAAAAGGAGTGAGCAATGTATGTGACAACTCAGTTGTGATAACGATGTGGGTTGTGAAGTTTGGGTGATAAACCAGGACTGATAAACTGTAGCATTCATCATTCCAAATAAGTGCACTCCTGTCTTTGCTAGGCCTCTGCTGGGTATATGTGTAGACAATAATAGTCAATATTGTTGTTATAAATTCATGTTGAGACAATTTCAACAAGCATTCGTGATATTAATAGACAACTTAGGAGTTTCATCTTACTGCACACCAACTTCATTTCCTAGAACAATAGCTGAATTTCCATTCATGCTTGACGTCACATCATCTGTGAAAGATAAAAAAAGAAAGATGAAGATTCAGTTGAAACAATTTAAATAAATTTTGGGCTTTTAATGCTTTTCAGGACTAGAATAATATTTTTTCAGCTAGACAGCAAGATTAGTAACCAGCCCTAAAAGCAGCCTAAAGCTGGTACAGAAGCACTTGATAACAATATTTTTATTATCAGCAAATTTCACAAAAAAAATTGTGTGCATTATATATTATAGTGAAATCAATGCTTCCCTCTTGCATTATCATTGGAGCACCACCACTATGATTTGTAAGGCACCACCCGAAAAAATACAAACATAAATTTTCAATGAGTAGATCAGTGATTTTTCAAATAATAAAAAACAAATTTTCCCCATCCCCCTGATACTCCACCCCAAGAGAACATTACCTTCAAAACCTGTCGGCGACAAAATTAAGCACAGATAATAGACAGAGATAAATATACATTTTTGACATTCAAAATAAAGAATGGTTGACTCGGAACAAATTTGATCGAGTTGATTTTTTACAAGGTGCATCCTTCCGCAAGGCCACATATTTTGGTTTATAGTAATGGTTTAGATTTCTTGCACACTTTTCCAGATATTATTCATATAAAATTCAATAATTGCCGCTAGTTGGCCATTTGATCAAGTTGAAATTTTTAATGGCATATCTCTCCCTGAAGCAGCAATTTTTTTTATTGTAAAGGAATAGTTATTTGGCACTGTTTTCCAGATATTATTCATATTCAAGTCAATAATGGCCGCATGTCAGCCATTTCGAATTTTATAGAGTTGAAATTTTTCAGGGCATATCCCTCTCTCGAGTCGCAGATTTGCTTTATAGTAATGGTGTACAGTGCTGGTGATATGAGGTGTGTGATCACACCCACACGCCATCACACGCCTAAAACAAAGTTGAGGTGTAGGAAAAACAGCACGCATCGTACAATGTATCGATACAGAGGCAACACTTCGTGGAATGCAAATCACACTCCTTGATCACCCTCCTTGCTCATTCAAGGAGTGTGATTTTTCACACACCGCTATTTTTCAAACCACCAGCACTGGGTGTAGCTATCTGGCACAGTTTTTCAGATATTACGCATATTGAAGACAATAATTACCGCAAGTCGGTCATTTTTAATTTGATCAAGCAAAAAATTTTCAACCCACATCTTTGAAACCGCACATTTTCTTCTATAGTTATGGACTAGCTATCTGTCATGGTTTTCCAGGGACGGTACTACAATAATTAAAGAAATATGCGATTAGAAAAATCAAGGTCATAGAAATGAAATGAATCGGGCTTTAGGCCACTTTTGTGCACATATAGGCTAAATTGGGCCATGAAAAGCTCCTGAGGATGGTGAGATGACACTGCCCTCCAGACACGGGATTTGAAATTCGAGCCTTGGCGTCCTGAGGCCGAGCACGCTACCTCTCGGTCATGGAGGCTCCCCACAAATTTTACAAGTGGATGGGGAAGAATTGTTTTTGTTTCTTTCAAACTGCCGAGACCGGGAAACGGACCCCTAACTCTAACGTGAAAAGCAGCTGTGCTAACCACTACCCTGGGGCCCCCGTCCCAAGGTCATAGAGGTCACAGAAAGGTCAAATGTGAACTCAATCAAGGTTTAGTCATATTTAAATGTGAAGTGTACTGTGTGTTCTAGTGACACAACAATATTATAGTGCTAAAAGTGGTAGACAGATGAGCAGACACGCCCCAAGACAACAATTGGCATCTGCCCAAAATTTGGCTGAAATCTAAAAACTAGACACATCCCGATAATAACTGTGATGCTTAACCAATTGTAAACTTGAAGTTTATTACTAGTGAACCACACCTGTTTTAATACAGACAATACATCCTGAATTATGAACAAGCTCGTTTATTTGCCATCCTCCTCTCCCAATCACTGAAACAGAAGTATTTTTATTGAAACAATAATAGAAGAATATTGGTATGCAAGGGTTCAGAAGCAATCAGATCTGTTCGCGACAAACTACTGTATATGTATATCATTTACTGACCAGTAAATGCTATACATTGACAGTACAGTTTGTCGCGAACAGATCTGAACCCTTCTGAACCCTTGGATTGAAACAATGATATTTTATAAGCTGTTCACGAATTAGGTATATTTTGAAAAAATTATAGCAGATATACCCTTACTTGAAAATGAAATATTCAAATGACCAGTGAAGCCTTAAAAACTAACACCTTCCAAAAATGACAGAACCTAGACCATTATTTGTGTGTCAAATCTCAGACATAGGCTTATGGAAGAATATGTTATAAATCGTCATCTTGGTATTAAAGGGCATATTTGCCACTTTTCAAAGCGGCAGATACGAACCTTTAAAACCAAAGTGATGTAATGATGTGTTAAAGAATACTGTTTTTGATGTACAGCTTATAGCTTCAGAGGTCCATGCAGAAGAAAAGTTCAGTAGCCATTACTGCAGAATTGTTATGTTTAAATATTCAAAGTTATTTGTTTTCTGAGATATCGGCAAACATATTTTAGTAATGGTGGTCCTATTGGCATATAATAAATGTCTTGTGGCCATAGAGACCCAACATTTCATGTGCCTTAGATATCAATAGGTAAAAATCAACATGAAGTGTGCAAAGTTTCAAACAACATTATCCCTACATATGCTTTTCACAATTTCACCACCAGGCTAAATTTGGCATTTTACAGACTGGCTATCATAGAAAACAGAAGACCCAAAAAAATTTTCTAAACTTCTAGATATTGAAGACTAAACACAAGCTGTTTCTCAATATATAATCAAACATCAGCTTATTATGGGCAAACTACACTGTACATCCCCCTGGGGGAGACGAGTTGCCATGTAGCATTATTTTTATGTATAGAAAATGAAAACATGTAGTATCATATCCAAGTTAATGAAAGGCACCAAAATCTGAAGCCTATAGACATCAGAATGAGGATTACCGAACTGAAATAACTTTACAATCAATGGCAGTAGACCAATAACAAAGATATTCAAATAAAGCGGGAAGACATTTATGATGATTTCAAATTGAAAAAAAAATATTGTCTCTTCGGTTTATACAAAAATATTTTAGCGTTGTAACCTTTCAAGCCTGACTTAACCATTGTCATCTTCATCCACTACAAGCTGCGAATTATTGTCACAATTCTCAACTTCTACTTGTCTTGTAGTGGATGAAGATGATTAGATGTGGTTTAAAAATTAAAGAAAATTGACATGTATTAGTTAACCAGTTTCATGGAAATTCTAGTTCTAAAATCCCTAGTTGTAGGAAAATTAGGTCTGTTTTCAGGGATATAAAATGATGCTTTAATGCATCATGAGGGCTTAAAGGGTTATTGCTGAGCTCACCTCTTCCAATAGTGTCCTGATAAAGCGGGTATTTTCTAAAGTAAGCCTTGCGCATGATGTACTTGTATCCACTAGAGATAAAAAACAACAATGAGCAACATAAATTACAGTTTCACAAGATCATCAAGACAACTTATTTTCAGGTCATCACCACACAAAAGAAAAAAATAACAAGACTACATAAGTCCAGGAGCTCCCGCGACGAATTAGAATTTGATTTAAGCAATTTTGTATAGGGTTATTAATGTAGTCCTAGTCTAGGTCAAAAATCAAGACGCAAGACAACTAGGTCTAAGAAGCCCAGTCTAAGAGTAAGATAAGAACTAGACAGTCTGTCAGAGATTGCAAACCTCCATTGAAATTAATGATCCTAATCAGTATCCCAGTAATGGTCTACCTATCTGGCATGGTTTACCCGATATCAGGCCAATCGAGTTAACTAATAGCTGATTTACGGTCATTTTGAATTCGATATAAATTAGTTAAAAACTTAGGGTGCATCCTCCCCCGAAACCTCAAATTTTGTTTTATAGTAATGTACTAACATCTAACACAGTTTGCTAAATATTGGGCATGTGAAAGTAAATAATGGCCGATAGGGGGCCATTTTGAATTTGAACGAGTCAGAATTTTTCAAGATGCATCCTCAGCTGAAATCTCACATTTCATTCTATAGTAATCGTCTAGCTATCTAGCACGGTTTACCAAATATCGGCCATGTGAAAGTGAATAATGGCCTAAAGGCGGCCATTTTGAATTCGATCAAGTCAAAATTTTCCAAGATGCATCCTCAGCTGAAATCTCACATTTCATTCTATAGTAATGGTCTAGCCATCTAGCACGGTTTACCAAATATCGCCCATGTGAAAGTGAATAATGGCCGATAGGAGGCCATTTTGAATTTGATCAAGTCAAAATTTTTCAAGATGCATCCTCTCCTGAAATCTCACATTTTGTTTTATAGTAATGGTCTAGCCATCTAGTACCGTTACTAAAAACCGGCTATGTGAAAGTGAATAATGGCCGATAGGCGGCCATTTTGAATTTGATCAAGTCAATTTTTTTCAAGATGCATCCTCTCTTGTAATCTCACATTTTGTTTTATAGTAATGGTCCAGCTATCTAACACGGTTTACCAAATATCAGCAATGTGCAAGTAAATAGTGGCCGATAGGCGGCCATTTTGAATTCGATTGAGTTGAAAGTTTTTAAAAGGCATCCTCTCTCGAAAGGTCACATTTTGTTTTAAAGTAATGGTCTAGCTATCTAGCACGGTTTACCTGATATCAGGCCTATCGAGGTAAATAATGCTGATTGTCCGCCATTTTGAATTCGTAAGTTAAAAATTTTCAGGGTGCATCCTACCCCGAAAACTCACACTTTGTTTTATAGTAATCAGGTAATGGTCTAGCCATCTAGCACGGTTTACCAAATATCAGCCATGTAAAAATGAATGATGGCCGAAAAGGCGGCCATTTTAAATTTGATCAAGTCAATTTTTTTCAAGATGCATCCTCATCTGAAATCTCACATTTCGTTTTACAGTAATGGTCTAGCCATCTAGCACGGTTGACCAAATAACGGCCATGTGAAAGTGAATAATGGCCGATAAGCGGCCATTTTGAATTTTATCGAGTCGAATTTTTCCAAGATGCATCCTCTCCTGAAATCACACATTTTGTTTTATAGTAATGGTCTAGCCATCTAGCACGGTTTACCAAATAACGGCCATGTGAAAGTGAATAATGGCTGATTGGCGGCCATTTTGAACTTTGACAAAATGATTTTTTCCAAAATACATCCTCTCCTGAAGCCTTACAATTTAATTTAAAGTAATGGTGTAGATATCTTGAGTGGTTTTCATGATATTCCACAATATCAGGCCTGTCGAGGTGAATAATGGCTGATAGGCGGCCATTTTGAATTTTATCAACTTCACTTTTTTCAGGATGCATCCTCTCCTGAAACCTTACAATTTATTTGATATTAATGGTGTAGCTATCTTAAGCGGTTTTCATGATATTCCGCAATATCAGGCCTGTCGAGGTGAATAATGGCCGATAGGCGGCCATTTTTAATTTTATCAACTTGAAATTTTTCAAGATGCATCCTCTCCTGAAACCTCACAATTTGTTTTATAGTAATGGTGTAGCTATCTTGAGCGGTTTTCATGATATTCCGCAAAATCTTTCAGTCGGATTTACCGATGTTATAAATTAGGTCAAAGTGCTGGGTCAACTTCAAGGTCAAGGTCCAAAAACCTGAAAAGGCACAACTAGGGACCTTAGAGAACATGTATGTGCAATATGACTGTCATCGGCCCAGTACTTTTCGAGATCCGCTCCGGAAACGAAGTGCGCGTCAAAACGTCTAAATAGGTCATAGTTCCGAACCAGAAGCAGGTCAAAGTTCAAATACCCCAAAAGGCACAACTAGACCCCCTAGGGGTGTTGTGTGTAAAATTTGAAGACAATCGGACAAGTACTTTCAGAGATATGCTCCGGAAACGAATTGTTTACGGACGGCCCAACGGCCCAACCCCGTCACATCATCATTTTCTCCTCTGCAACCTTGCGTATTGAATTCAGATTAAAAATATTTTAACCCGTCCATTAGCCACCTGGAAGTAACCCACATACTAAAAATTATTATCCTAGCTTATTTTCTCACAAAGTTATAGGCAAAAGAAGAGGCCAAAAAAAAACGGAGGTAGAATCCATAGCTCCCTTCGCTCACCTACGGTGACGGCGGGAGCTAACAAAATAGCCTTATGTCAGTTTTCTCTATTTACAAATGGTTATGTGGCTGTGAACTTCACTGACATGCTGTTGCAAGAACAAGTAGCTGTCACAATTAGCTGTCAATAATGGGTTGTCCCAGTTCATACTGGATTTGAACACCCACCTACCACCCCAATAAGAAAGGAGGGGACATCAGAAGTTTCGAAGCAAAGCCATTCCGTTTCAGCTATGAAATTGGAACTGTACCTACATACTGGTATATATCTCTGTCTGATGTGATGATTCATAAATTTACATAGAAAAAATAAAACAAGGCAATGTATAATATTTATCTCAACAGTAATGTTCAAGTATTTATTTAAAAAAAAAAATAATAATAATTATATTTTTAAAAGCAATCAACAGTTATTGCTAATCAGTGGATTAGTTACCCCTCTTCGCGTATGCGATGGGGGGAAAAAATGGGTAAAAATTAGACATACGTTGCTGTATTTTCAGTCGTGAAATTTTCAGATATCAACTTCAACTTCAATGTCGGTTCTGAAAAAAAAATACAAAAAGTGCAAAGCTATATGTATAGAAATGTCACTGGAGACTCAAGTAGACCACTCCTATTTGATGACAGTGAACATGAGCTGTTTGAGTGTTAGCACTATACACATCGCCAAACAGTAAACAATTTACTTTGTGGCTTAAAGTAATTAGACCTCATTTGTCACAGCTAATTGAATGTGACGAAAGGTTGACTGTAACAAGAAACTATTATGAGTCATGAGTCCACAGCTAGTGACATATACTGAAATATGTATGAAATCTTTTGATTACCGTAATTGCTAGACTATACAGCGCTATTTTTTTCAATTTTTAACTGTCCGCGCAGTATACATTTAGAGACCTGTGCGGGCAGTCCGCTACGCGAGGGTTTGCGCAATCCGCAGGCCCCAGCGGCTAACTTGTTCCATTAGCCTTGCGGGCCGGGCTGCCATGACGCGAACTCCTGCGGGCCGCGGGTAGCCCTAGCGCGGGCCTAGAAATGTGTTGTGTTAGTCACATGCATGGGTAAACACAGACCACCCCCCTTCTCAGAGGTGCAAACACATATTCTTCCATCTGACGCTGGACCAGCATTAGATGAATGTGTCGTGGTGGCATGGCTGAACCCATTGAAGCCTCACAGTGCGCGGATTTAGATAGAACGATAAAAATAGTTACTATATATGTATATGTTGTTCTATATGGTAGCAAGGGTGATGGTAGTTTTTTATATTCTCGCAATCAAACTGATAATTAATTGAATATCATGCAAGATTGATAGGGTTAACAAGCCACAATATGGTCAGTCAGCCCCAAATAATCAGTGACCGTGACGATAACGTAATGTCTGAAAGTGTAATAACAATAATTGGTACAGAGAGGTGACTATATAATGTTTCTGGAACAAAAAAAAAAAGAGACATTTTTCAGCAAATTAAGAGACTGAGAAATGGTGAAAAACAGTGGTTTTGCATGAAAATTGATATCCACAAAATCAAAGTATGCACTACAGCATAAAATAGATTGCTTAAAATTATGATAAATCACTACCAAGGCTTGAGAGAGATATTTCACTAAATTAATTTAAATAATTGAATGAGATCAATATCACTCATAAAACTTTTGCAAAATGAGACTTGAAGAACTAGGGTATTTTTTCAAATGACGCAGGGTTCCGAATACCAAGTAACCCACTCGCCATTGGCTCATTGTTTTTTGCTGTGAGCTAAACAAGTTGACACAAAGGTAGCCCACATTTAGACTATCCTTTAGAACTTGAATGTATGAACAAGAACCCTGCGGTTCTGAACATTATTGAGTTATTTTTTGACTGACTGAAGTTGATATTAAAGCAATGGGCCATGCATGCATGTAAAACTGTAATCACAACAAATTTATATCTTCCGCCAATAACTACTTTAGATTGCAAAAACTTGCTTAAAAATAATTAGATGCACAAGTGCAAGATGTTTTCTTTGTTGTATATTAAAATACTGTGCAAGCACTCCTAACACCCCGTCCCGGATGTAGTGATTTGTCTTAAAAATCGAGTAATAAATATTATAAATCTAACTTATATGATGTTTTTTAATAAATCGTGTTATAAGATATCATAGTTAACACTGATATTACATTATTCATAGGATAACTACCAAGCCTCTATAAGCAGGGTTCAATACGCTCCGATAAACACAACAACTTAATCCTTGTACTTACAACTGCAATCATCAACACCAGACTACATGAAAGTATAACCAGCGCCAATACACAGTGCCGCACTGCAGACCCACGCAAGACGATGACCCAATGCTGGTTCAATTTTGGCCCACCGTCTATGGCGTCTAACCAACATCTCGTGCTTGCTGGGGTCACACCCTTGCGGTCATCAAGTCGTCATACATCATACTGACTGCTCAGTGTATTTTGCTTCGTTATGTTGCACATTCGTACAGGCCCTGGTCAGCGAGGGTGTCATACATGCACTACCGGAACTTAAATGACGAGGTAAATGACTACGGTATATTATATACTCGTAATTCAATAAAATTAGAGCAACATACTTCATTATGATATAAATATATATATATTGCATAAAATAACCTGCTCCAGTATTAATGAGTGCCCATGGTAGTACTGTTTTGACAAGAACTTTTAAATTGACAAGAATCGTTGTAGTTGCAACATTGACCTAATGCTGGGTTAACATTGGCACAACATCTTCGACGCTGGCCCACCATTGGATCAATGTCTCGTGTTTGCTGGGTACGAACATAACACCTTACAATATAAGCGAAAATGCTACAATTGTAAGCATGGTAATACATAGCGCTGACCGACCTATATGAGGGGGTCCGTTGTCTCCAAGGGTATGTGAAAATGACAAAAAGGTGGTAGATTTAATTCTTCTCGCTACTCACCATTTTTGGTAGATGACTAGGCCTACATGATTATATTATAACAAAGCAAAATAAAAAGATAGTGGTTTTTTTTAGTTATTGATACTAGTATATCTGTATGGATACGTAGTTTGTTATAAAAATGATTTTATTTCAAATTAGAATATATTAAAAATACAAGATTCTTCATGATTATTTTGAATATATAGTACAATGAGCGACCACTAGCTATGAAAAACGTCGACTCCGTGTCTGAGATATATGGTCGGTCAGTGATCTGATGCACTATCATATCTTCACTGCTTATCGACGGTTGCCACAATAAGTATGCGTTTCATTTGCTCTGTTGTTATTTAATACTTACAATAAATGACATATGTGGTACAGTAATAACAGACAAACAATTCAAGCAATTCTGCATCACAAATAACAGCAATTGAGCTTTAATAATAACAGTGGTTGAGATCAATATTATTTAGCATACTATATACACAATCCCAAATGCAAATCGTTTGTAGTGCAATAGCACAGACTATAAATTCAAACTATTCCTGCATCATAAATAACAGAGATCGAAGCTCAAGTAGTAGAGATCAATTTTATTTGGCCTACTATTATATACACAATCCCAAATACAAATCGTAACAGAGATGACATGATAGGCACATCAACACAAACAAGAAAGTGAATTGATCCCTGCATCATAAATAACAGATTGAGCTTCAACTATTATTCACAATCCCAAAAACAAATCGTAACAGAGTTGACAATAACACAGACAAGCAATTCAGACTATTCTGTGAAACGCAGTGACGTCACTCGGTGAAAACAAGGTTATATAACACCCCCTCCCCCATACTTCATTCTGTGAAACGTAGTGACGTCACTCGATGAAAACACGGTTATATAAGAACACTCCCCCATACTTCTTTGTATTAGCCAGCTCGGTGAAAACAAAGGAGGTCGAGGTCATTGAGTTTCACATAATTCCAGGATCCTTAAAAACAAGTGATATGGGTTCAATAATATAAGGGATTGAGAAATCTTACTAAAAAAATGCATCCAACATACATGTGTGAAATAAATATGAAACAGCATTGAGGTTTAATATTCAACCCACAAAGAAAAATATTACAACACTATTTTCAAACAAATTATCAAATTGACATGAATATTCAGAAAATGTATGGTCCCTATTGTCTATTTCACTAAGTTTTGACTGATTATTTACAAAAAAAACGTCACCCGGGGGGACCTCTACAGTGAATTTGGCCTTGAAAATACATAACTGACAATTTAATGGTGTGAGTCAATTAGAAAGACATAATCATTGAAAGTAGTGTCTAGAAGGAGTCGGATTTAGGCACACTGTAGGCCTAGACTTTTAACAAAAATCCGACTGCCTTCCCCCCCCCCCCACCACCCACAGGTTCATGTATATCCTATAGCAACGTCCGGCAAATGTATTATATCTTCCATAATACACATAACAATTCCCTATATTTATCAACTTTGTTGTAGAAGTGAGAATCTCTGGCTAATTGATTATATTTATGAGATCAGTTTTTTGTATGCTTAGCTACATGTATATAAAAAAACTCGCTCTGCAGTAGGCCTAGTATGCCTATCACATTATGTTAAAATATGCAAATTAGCAGCCTCACATCAACCAATGGTGGCCAGTTTACCAAATCAATGAGGCCGGATTTAAGCGGGGGTCGAATTTAGGACGACCTGCTCTATATCTGGGTGGCCTAATGCATAGTTTATATGAAGTGTCGAATCGAGTGACGGTAGGGTGTCGAATCGCGGACGGTAGCGTCCTTGATTCGACAGGAAGAACAAAATCATGACGTCACCCAACGCATCGCTAATTCTCCTAAATTATCAGCCACAAAAAAAATTAACTGCCGTGATTTACTTAATATCGGTCGATGAAGGGTCGCATAATAATCAATTTGTAATATATCCAATCATTTTTGTGTAATTACACAAGAACAGCATTCCCAAAATGTGTCGATAACCGGACGGGGTACCAGGGTTTCCCCCAGAAATAAATGTAAGCGTGGTAGCTTTTGAGAATAATATGAAAATTTGAGAGCGCGAATTACGCGAGCTATTGTGTTTGCCTGAAGGGCGAACACAAAGTAGGGGGGTGAGTCCCCCCAAATTTTTTTTTAAATATAAGGTGTCTTTTGGTGCTTTCTGAGGATATCTAAAATAGATTTCACATATTTTTTTTGTTGAAAAAATAAATAAATTGGAAATATTTCATTTATAATTTTATGAATTAAATTTTTTTCAAAGTAATGGGGGGCCTACAAAATAAAACACATTATTATGCATGGGCCTATATTTCTAGTGTTATATTATTTTAGGTTTTTTTTTTAATATATCCATCGCCACTCTCACTGATTTTTACTGCCACTAACATTTGGTGCTTTCTAGATATCTAGAATAGATTTCGCTTTTTTTTTGTTAAAAAAATTAATAAATTGAAAATATTTCATGTATAATTTCATGAATTATAATTTTAGGTCCAATCATTGCCACTATTTACATGCATACATGTTGACTCATGGTTGGTTCAATGCTGGCTTGACATCGCACACGATGGCCAGTACTGAGCCAGCATACATGCAGTATACTCCCAGGGTTTGCTAGAATTATGCCTATAAAACAAAGCTTACACCATAGAGATGTATGGATAACATGTACAATAGGAACTACAGTAGATTCTGTCACCAACGACCTTGCTTCTGCCAGACAAAAAAAGTCGTTAATGACAGAAAGTCGCTGGTCACAGGAATGAGTTTTGCTGTAAAATTTGCGGGTGCGGCGGCTAGTTCAATGTCGGGCTAATGACATTTACCCACCACTGATCGGTAGTTATTGTGGATCAAAGAACGCGGTTGCGGCAACATTACAATGCCTGTTCTAATATCACTGATTATGACTGTGTTTTTCAGAATGGCTGCTAGCTATGCTAATAACGCTAACAGAGCACACGTTCTGACCCTTAACAGGCATGGGGCGTTGTATATTCACATTAAATGTGTCACTATAGGACAGATGATGTAGCCTTGGTGAAACAAAAAAATAACTGGTGAAACAAAAAGGGAACAGTTATTCATTACTGATGAATAATACACATGTGTGTTTACACTAACAAGAGCATTATGCCCACACTAGGACGTTTGTACCGTCCCCGTCCCAGCAGACACAATACGTTGAATCAATGTTGGTTTAACGTTGGTCCACCGTCTACGATGCTAGACCAACGTTAATCCACCATCTTGTGTCTGCTGGCTATATGTGGCCGGACCACGCTCATATAGGACGTTCGCTACGTGTGAATAAACACGCGTGGACGGCTCATAAGGGCAGTGTATTGTATTAACAGATTAAGATGACTGGGGGATTAGTAATGTCCAGACGCGATGTTGTTCTAATGTTGGCCAACCCTGCATCAATATCTCGTGCCAGTTGTATAGTCACCCAGTAAACACGAGACATTGACCCAATGTTGTTTTATTGCGGGCCGACTTCGAAAACAGTGGGCCAACGTTAAAACAACATTGGGTCAACGTCTTGTGTTTGCTGGTCAATGATATAGACAATATATATAGACAATATTATTTGTATAATTAATCATGGCGTATCTTCTTATTACATCCCCTGAACAATTTAATACGATTGTATTTTAAAACATGTTAAATTCGCGCTATGCGAAATAAATTTTTTGATATACTTTTTGATTAATGGGAGCATTAAATTGATTAATAGGGCATATATTTAGTTGATCATTGGACATGAAGGGTTAGATGATTTCCTACCGGCGCGGGGTGATATTGCTGTGCAGTACCATCAACGGTCTGAGGTAGATAGGCCTCTTGCGACAACAGCCTGATCTTCCAGCGTTATACCTCTCTGTTAACCATGATATCCACACAGTCAGATCTGACATGCAGTGGTTTGCTCATGAATGTTTCCAAAAGTCGTATGACGAAAAAAGTTGAGGTCGTTGGACACAAGTAATATAATGACCTTCTGCCAGATATTTGAGGTCGCAAGTCGCGTTAGACAGAAAGTCGTTGATCACAGGTCGTTAACTATAGAAAAATGATCCGCGCAGGAAGTCGTTGGAGACAAAAGGTCGTTGGTGGCAGGGTCATTGATGATAGGATCTACTGTACTAGTACCGTACATTGGCCACTGTTGATTTAGTGTTGGGTCAACGGCATAGGCAGTAGAACAACTGTGCTGAACGTGCGCATGTTCAGTCACACTAAGTTATAGCGATTCCTTGTCAGACAAGACACGCACGTCTCTAAACCAGTCAGTATCCAAAAACCAGTTCATAATTCTGCGGGCCATCTATGTGTAAACTCAACTATTTTATTTTATCAGGCATATTTCATTGTATGTTCCCGATTATGTCTTTATTGCAATAAGGGATATTTGAAAATACAAAATAATAAGAATGTGAACTCAATCTCCCAATTTCTAAGATTCATTATCATACACAAATATCGCACAAGGAAAATTAATTTTAGCGGGATTATTGTGTATAGGACAGGGCCAGGGTGCACAGGCTACTTAATTCCAGGGGATATCTATTGCTGTTAAGGGAGGATCCCGTAACCTGAAACCAACCTTTTAATGATGGCATTGAAACCCGCGTTATAGGCCTCACAAGGTAACTTTCTATTAATGTCAGCTTCTGTGGCATATCATGCATTATGTCTCGATCTATTAATTAACTTAATTTCATCACTCACCATGTGGGCCTACACTTTTTTTAAATGTACAAATAAAAAATAATAAAAAATATCAAATTTGTTTCTCTTAAATATCATTAATAGATTACGGACAATGACTGTACTAGACATATTTAAATGATCTTGTAAAACGGTTGTTGGAAAAGTATCGCACTCATGGATAGCCCTGCTTATCCTCGGAACACTCAGCACACGGCGGGCAGGCGATATTACCGATAATACTAATTCACCACAACAATGTTGGGCTAGCGTCATAATTGGTGGCACAACATTGTTTCAACATTGGGTCAATGTCTCATGTTTGTTGCGGTCACAGTACATGCAGTAGACAGCGTGCTGACCAGGACCACGTGTGATAACCATTGCGCGCGCTCAGAAAGCCCATACACTATACACCTCTCTGCTAAGGCTTACCCAGCGCTAGTTCTAGTGGCTGCCATCTGTAGTTTTACGGCAAGCGTAGCGGCAACTATTAAAGGGTATCAGTAAATCAATAAAGCGTAGCAGCATTTTGTAAGCATAGTGGCAAAAAAGTAAAGCGTAGCGGGGCCGCTACGCTATATCGCTTTAGGGGAAACCCTGGGTACGTCAACAGTTAAAGTATGTCCGACGGTGGAGAATGGCCAAAATGAGTTAGCTTTTTGGTATCCAGTTCAAAAATACCACATGCAACCTATCAAAAATGATATTTACCTGTTCTATGTTCCATTTGGCATTTAAATTATCCATTAAATTTATGTTATCCAACATACTACCGTTTTAATCCTCCTTTTAAACTTTTTGCCGACAGCTTTCAATTGTCACGGCTGCAACTTTAAATGTGATACCTTGAACCATGGAAGCGTGTCTATAGCAACCTTCCTGAACGGATCATTCTAAATTTTTTGGAGGGGCAGGGTTTAATTTGTTTTGAAAATATTGTGTAGCAATTTTTAACCAAGCTCCAATTTCATTTAGTTTTTTCTATCATTGAAGATGAAATATTTCGCTAATCAATTTCAAGTTTGATTAGCAATTCACCTAAGTTGTGTAGCTTTTCGCTACGGATACTGAACAAATTGAACCCTGAGGGGTGCTTTTAATTCACCAAGCACTAGCTGACATGCGCGCTTGACTCTTGCAGTACAAGCTAAGCACGTTCTTTGCGAGCGCCGAAGCCGATATAGCGCTATTAATATGGACTAAAATAAGCCACAAAAACAGCCGACCATTGGGGTTAATTGCAACTACACTGAACACCCCCGTTGGTTTTCTGAAGTGAGCTCGTCCAGATAGTGAGCGATAAAATGCGTAGTTTACCATCGGCGCTTATGGCGTTAAAGAGGCGAGATTAAAAAGGTTGATTAATAAATTAAGTGCGCGAGTATTGGCAGTTTTTTTAAAAAAATAAATGCCAAATGGGATTTTTAATACACCGATATACAGGGTGGGGGGTATACTATTTTTATAATTTATAATGCAATATTGAGTAAATAAGGGGAAAAAAGCTAACTTTTATTTTGGACAATTCCCCACCGTCAGACAGACTATACCCGGATTCACCTTTCACCGTGGTAGATGCTTTTTCGCTCTCATATCAATATTTACCGTTTTTAGTCAATTTTTTTTACATATTCACTTACTTTGTATGATGGGGCGATTTTATTTTCAGACGATTATTCAATTCAGTGTGATTACTGGCTGTGAAGTGAGAAAATAAAAAAACATCTCCCCAAAATTCCGCCCAGCATGTTTGTTGATCTTTCCTCTTGTGCACATGGGCTGTTATCCTGGTACTTTGGCTCAGCCCACTCATTGGAAAAGGTGCCGAGGGTTATCTCCCGGCTGGGTGGCGCGGGGGTCTACATTCTCAATTTCTATACCAATGGCGTATTAAACAAACGGGTCATTCTCATGCTACGCTAGCAACTTAAGCATTCGAAATGGAAATAGTTTGGATAACTATTTAATGTAATTCTTAAGTGAATAGACTATGACAATCAACGCTTGTTTTGCACGCATGGTAGCACACACAAAATATATATATAATATATTTCTATGGATTTATCAGATAAAGGCATCTAGGCCTATTTGCCGTGATGCACTCTCCAAAATGTGCCTGTTCCCGTTGTAGCCTAAACTTCCAAGCACATTTGGGACTATATAAGGCCTATCTGGTATCAATTATGTGCCTTTATAATAGGTTTTAGCTTTTTATGTAGCTCATTTTATGATTATGAGAAAAGTAGCAGACTTTAATTCATATTTTTGTATACATAGGGCCTACCGGCTATACCGGTAAGACAAATATGGGAACTATCAGAAACTGTTATAGCCTGCATGAATAACAAAATGACCGGTAACGAGGCCCTAGATCTATGTATAAAACAATTTTTGGATTGACATTTTTTATAAGGAAAAGTTAGGCCCTAGGGAGATAATATTGATTATAATAGGCCTATATAAATTATTAGGCCCATACCTACATTTTATTTCTCATATTAATTAGAACACCCCCCTGTACGTGATTAGAGGGGGGTGGTGGAGTATTAGATTAGGCTATTATTTAATTATCATATATAGTGTAGACTACATGCTATATCGTGGGTTTTATTTTCAAATCAGGGGTGCACTGAGCGTTTTTTTTTTATTATGGGCATTATTAGATTGAATACGGTATAACTAAACCACAAACTAAATCACAAAGAAATTCCTGACTGTACACTTATCTTATACACGTGTGATTCCCTTTATATAAACTCAATTTTTATCATATACATATGGTGGTCCGAGCGTGATAAACAGTGAGATATCAGAGTGACTAAAAATACCACTGTGTTGGAAAGCGAAAGACACTTGAAGATGCGACACTGTAGGCTAGCCCCAGTGGCTGAAACAGGTTTCAGCCACAGAGTGACTGCATACAAAATCGTGGGACATTTCTTTGACTGTCATATCGCAAAATACGGGCCATGATCAGGTCGAAAATAGTTTTTTAAGAATCAGCAACATTTCAGTTCCATGCCGGCATGCTCAGCTCAGAGGTCGCACAGTCACTAAAAAGTTATGGACATTTATCGGACCTTGGTGTCGCGTTTGCTCTCAGTCACCGCCTTGTTGAATTTTTTCGGGTAAAGCAAATACATCAATCCACGGCGTGGGAGGGGACGACAAGGCTAACACTAGGCCTGCAAGAGAGGCTCCAGAAACCCAGATGACAAAAACAGTGATTTACAAGCAAGACAGAATTATCATTTATTTTCAAAGAAAAGGAAGAGATAAAAAACTAATAGCGAATGGTACAAATTTGACATTTTCAGGGAACCACCGGGGCGCGGATATATAATCCAGCCCCTCCGCCTCCCGGAGATTGAATAGTGCCCCCCCCCTAACAGTTATGTTGACCATAATTATATATAGTTAATTTAATACTAACTAATAAATTAAAAGAAACTAGCCCACCACCCAATTTTAGCCAAATTCAAACTTTGCAAGGAGTATCAAGATTCTTTCAGTTTATGTTATTTTTTATTGTTGAAATGCTTTAATCTAATGATATTTTAGCAATTACAACTTTTAATGTACCAGGCAAGTTTCGACTTTTGTAGGTGGACTGGTACCTTTAGCCCCAGTAGCTGAAACAGGTTTCAGCCACAGATTGACCCCGTGCAAAATTGGACGATCATATCAAAGACTTGCCCTCGAATAATCAGGTCAAAAATAGTTTTTTTCATAGAATCAGTAACATTTCAGTTACATGCCCGCATGCTCAGCCCACAGCCCGCGCAGTCATTGAAAAGTCTTAATGGACATTTTTCAGACCTTGGGGTCGAGATTACTTTTAATGATTTAGGCCAGGCTCTCTGGTATTTTTGCCTCTCTCGCTTTTCATAATCATGATAATTGCTGCTTTTCTTGGCTCTATTGTAATTTCTTCACTCTCCATTTCGCTTTCCAGCCTTTTGTGACTGAAAAAAATTGCGTCGCCGAATTATAGCCCTGTTTCATTTGCAGTAGAGGATGTGAACCGTGTGAGGTGCGATTATAATGCTCATCAGTTATTGGACTTATATCCATTTATGCTTGGTCATCAATAATCAAAGACATTATAAATATATTTTTAACCGTTTAGGCTACATGTCAACTTTGACATATTGGTCATTTTGTTTTCTTTATTTCTTTATAAGTTTTTTGATGCGGCGCAAATTGGTTATAAATACGTTTCTGTCGTCATTATCCCACGAATTTGAACAGTTTGGGTCACTGCATGTGTGTACCAAGGAAATATATCGGCCGCAGCGGGACTCGAACCCGATACACCCGTGCCCTGAGTTAGCCAATGAGCCTGGCGCCACAATATACCAATAATTTGTATTGTCAACATCAATCAATCACCTATATTATATAGGCTATGTCGGTCACTTATTAAGTGAATTTCTGGCGATATATATAGGCCTATACCCAGCAAACTTATGAGACGTTGGACCAATTTGCAACGCTGGTTTACCGTTGGACCAGCGTTGCAAACAGTAAACCATCGTTGGGCAACGTCTCATGTTTGCTGGGATAGGGCCCATGCGTCATCACCAAATAGGCGTGTTTTTTTATCTTAATATAAAAGCTATTGAATTCAACATCTATAAGTAGGCTAGATATCTTAATTCAATTGGTGTAGAGCTATTTTGTTATGTTTATGATGAAATTCTTCATTACCAGTAGGCCTAGCCTATATTGCACCATTGTAGAAAATAGTTTCATTCTATTCACTTATCTTGTTCAACATTTTGCTAATTGTTGCTTACCAGTGAGTTATACATAAGCCTATACTATATTAAATCTAATCAAATCATTAAAGTCTATAAAATGTTTATATACAAACATATCAACTTTATACAGTGATAATATAAATAAATAAAGTAAGGCACCTTACATTATATTGGCATGAAATTATTGTTTGAAAGGAAGTGAAATGAAATCAATGATTATGTTCACTTCTCATTTACCATGTTCACATTGAGTAATAGCCTACATCTGTGATTGACGATAAATAGGTAAATATTATTTTACAACAACATTCAACTATTGAAACTGATAATTGAAAAGTAATTGCGCGATCAAATTGCACATGGAGGTAATGTTACCCACTCTTCAGGAGCCCCAGCCACCCCTCACCTGCAAGGCGGTGCTGATCAGTTCATGCTGGTACCAGCATACACAATAGGCTAAGTGGATCACAGAGCCTGATTATTATACAACGCACCTGCATACCTAACAATTAAAACAACCTGCTAAACCCGTCAGGCTTAATTGACTTGTCCACGTGTACGCGTGTGAACGGCTGCAGTGAACATAACTTGTTTATTTGGTTGAGTGGCGGACCGTAACTATATCAAGTAATATTTTAACCCTTTCCATCTGTGGCATTATTCAAACTAATCAAATGAAAATAAGTTGTGTTATGGTAGAACATATGTTTTATACTGACTCAAAGTTTTAGGTCAATATTGTGAGTACTTTCCACGTTAATAGCGAATCAGTAACACCATATGATCCCCCTAAAATGCGATTTTTAATGTGAATGCCACTATAGTATAGTCTAGGCTAGTCTAGATCTAAATAAATCCCATTTTACATTCTAGAATTTTTACATCAATTATATTTATACGCCATACTGGTGCGTAGGGTCTACTGCCGTACGACCTACGGCTACGGTCAGAGTCTGGCTTTAGTTAAGGCCTATCTGTTAAATACTTGATTCAAAGACTCATTTCACATATTATCGCCCATTGCATTGATTCTGTGGAAACTGCCACTGCGGCGGCACTGGAAAAATGAAACCGTGACAATCACAATGTCAATGATAAAAGAAAAAAACACTGTCAACAGCTACAATAAGCGAGATTCCTCACTGTGGTTTACGTATCGCCCATTGAGGTTAATATAATAAGCCATGTTTTCTTTGATTTGTATTATTTCTCAAAACGCGCTGTGCTGTGTAAGTGTGTTGTCAAAAATGCAAAAGCAACTACATCGATGAGTGGAGTATGTTTCATCTGGCACATACATCATCCCCGGGGCCAGGTGACGTTGGGAGCATTCATTGTACTAGTATCACCTAATCCCTGACAGATGAAGTTTGCCAAGTGTGCAGCGAGCCCTTCATCCCTTCCAAGGATGAGGTATAGCCAGTGTGCAGTGAGCCCCTCATCCCTCCTGAGAGATGAAGTTTACCCAGTGTGCGGCGAGCCCCTCATCCCTTCTAAGGATGAGGTTTAGCCAGTGTGCAGTGAACCCCTCATCCCTCGCTTACCCAGTGTACAGTGAGCCCCTCATCCCTGACACTGCCTAAGGCTAACAGATGAGGTATACACAGTGTGCAGTGGGCCCCTCGTCCCTAACTTTCCCTGAAAGATGAGGCTTACCCAGTGTGCAACCAGCCCCTCATCTATCCTAAGGATGAGGTTTAGCCAGTGTGCAGTGGCCCCTCATCCCTGACTGAACCTGAAAGATGAAGTTTATCTAGTGTGCAACCAGCCCCTCATCACTAAGAGATGAAGTTTACCAGTGTGCAGTGGGCCCTTCATCTCTCTTGAGGGAGGAGGTTTACCCAGTGTGCAGTGAGCCCCTCATCCCTCCTAAGAGATGAGGTTTACCTAGTGTGCAGTGGGCCCCTCATTCCTCTTGAGAGAGGAGGTTTACCTAGTGTGCAGTGGGCCCCTCATCCCTCCTGAAAGAGGAGGTTTACCGAGTGTGCAGTGGGCCCTTCATCCCTCTTAAGAGGAGGTTTACCGAGTGTGCAGTGGGCCCCTCATCCCTCCCGAGAGAGGAAGTTTACCTAGTGTGCAGTGGGCCCTTCATCTCTCTTGAGAGAGGATGTTTACCGAATGTGCAGTGGGCCCCTCATCCCTCCTGAGAGAGGAAATTTACCTGGTGTGCAGTGGGCCCTTCACCCCTCTTGAGAGAGGATGTTTACCGAGTGTGCAGTGAGCCCCTCATCCCTCCTGAGAGAGGAGGTTTACCTAGTGTGCAGTGGGCCCTTCATCTCTCTTGAGAGAGGAGGTTTACCGAATGTGCAGTGGGCCCCTCATCCCTCCTGAGAGATGAGGTTCACCTAATGTGCAGTGGGCCATTCATTCCTCTTGACAGAGGAGGTTTGCCTAGTGTGCAGTGGGCCCCTCATAACTCCTAAAAGAGGAGGTTTACCTAGTGTGCAGTGGGCCCCTCATCCCTCCTGAGAGATGAGGTTCACCTAATGTGCAGTGAGCCCTTTATTCCTCTTGAGAGAGGAGGTTTGCCTAGTGTGCAGTGGGCCCCTCATAACTCCTGAAAGAGGAGGTTTACCTAGTGTGCAGTGGGCCCTTCATCCCTCTTGAGAGAGGATGTTTACCGAATGTGCAGTGGGCCCCTCATCCCTCCTGAGAGAGGAAATTTACCTAGTGTGCAGTGGGCCCTTCATCCCTCTTGAGAGAGGATGTTTACCGAGTGTGCAGTGAGCCCCTCATCCCTCCTGAGAGAGGAGGTTTACCTAGTGTGCAGTGGGCCCTTCATCTCTCTTGGGAGAGGAGGTTTACCGAATGTGCAGTGGGCCCCTCATCCCTCCTGAGAGATGAGGTTCACCTAATGTGCAGTGGGCCCTTCATTCCTCTTGACAGAGGAGGTTTGCCTAGTGTGCAGTGGGCCCCTCATAACTCCTAAAAGAGGAGGTTTACCTAGTGTGCAGTGGGCCCCTCATCCCTCCTGAAAGATGAGGTTCACCTAATGTGCAGTGGGCCCTTCATCCCTTTTGAGAGAGAATGTTTACCGAGTGTGCAGTGAGCCCCTCATCCCTCCTGAGAGAGGAGGTTTACCTAGTGTGCAGTGGGCCCTTTATCTCTCTTGAGAGAGGAGGTTTACCGAATGTGCAGTGGGCCCCTCATCCCTCCTGAGAGATGAGGTTCACCTGATGTGCAGTGGGCCCCTCATCCCTACTGAGAGAGGTAGTTTACCTAGTGTGCAGTGGGCCCTTCATCCGTCTTGAGAGCGGATGTTTACCGAGTGTGCAGTGGGCCCTTCATCTCTCTTGAGAGAGAGGAGGTTTACCGAATGTGCAGTGGGCCCCTCATCCCTCCTGAGAGACGAGGCTCACCTAATGTGCAGTGGGCCCCTTATCCCTACTGAGAGAGGTAGTTTACCTAGTGTGCAGTGAGCCCTTCATTCTTCTTGAGAGAGGATGTTTACCGAGTGTGCAGTGAGCCCCTCATCCCTCCTGTCAGATGAAGTTTGCCGAGTGTGCAGCGAGCCCTTCATCCCTTCCAAGGATGAGGTATAGCCAGTGTGCAGTGAGCCCCTCATCCCTCCTGAGAGAGGAGGTTTACCTAGTGTGCAACCAGCCCCTCATCCCTGACTTGGCCTGAGAGTTAACCCTTTATGGACTACACTATCATGTTTATTTTATTTTAACCTACTGATGCCTTAGAGCATCATAAATGTTATTTATTAACCCTCTATAGGCTAGAGTATTACGTGTATTAACCCTCTGAGGTTAACCCAGAGAGTCAATAGTATCACGTGTCTCAAATATTAACACTACTTGGACTAGACTATTATATTTCTTCTATATTAACCTTTTGATGCCTAGAGTATCACATTTCTCATTTATTAACCGTCTGTTGACTAGACTATCGCGAGTATTAACCCTCTGTGGTCTAGAGTACGGTATCAGGTTTCTAATATATTCACCTTCTGTGGACTACACTATCATGTTTATCTTATTTCAACCCACTGATGCCTAGAGCATCACACTGTATATGTTATTTATTAACCCTCTACAGGCTAGGTTACCCTGTGTATTACCCCTCTGACTCGGAGGTCCAGAAAGTCTATAATATCATGTGTCTCAAATATTAACCCTCTGTGGACTAGACTACCATATTTCTTCTATATGAACCTTCTGATGTCTAGAGTATAACATGTTTCATCTAATTACCCATTGTTGACTAGACTATCGCATGTATTAACCCTCTGTGGTCTAAGGAATCACGTGTCTAATGTGTTAACACTCTGTGGACTTCACTATCATGTTTATCTTCTTTTAACATACTGATGCCTATAGCATCACATATGTTATTTATTAACCTTACAGAGGCTAGAATATCACGTATATTAACCCTCTGGGGCCTAGAGAGTCAATAGTATCACCTGTCTCATGTATTAATTTACCCTCTGTTGATAAGATTATTATATTCATTTTACATTAACCTTTTCATGCCTAGAATATCACGTATCTCGTGTAATAACCCTCTGTGGGCTAGTCTATCATATTTCTCCAATGTTAACCTTCTGATGCCTAGATTATCAAAATATTGCTTAACATATCTTAACATTTCGAAGCCTAGAGTATGATATTTCTTATTTATTAACCCTTTGCAGACTAGATTAATAAATGATTAACCCTCTGGGGTCTAGAATGTCACGTATCTTATTATAATCCTCTGTGTACTAGATTATCATATTTCTGTTATATTAATATTCTGATTCATACAGTACACGTGCTGTCCACATGTTTTATTTACCAACCCTCTGCGGACTAGAGTATTACATGTCTCTAGGGGCTATAGACTCTCATGATTTATGTCTCAACACTGTGCATGTTGGACAATTATATGTCACATATTATATTAACCTTCTGGGGGTTATGCTATCACGTTGCTCATGTGTAACCTTATGTGGTCCAGAGTTTCACGTGTGTTATTTATTTAACTCTCTGTGGACTAGGCTATCATATTTCTGTAATGTTAACTTTCGCATGTCTTATATATTACCCCTCTGGAGGCTAGATAATCACATATATAGCAAGTTTAGATCATTATGTGTTTCATGTATTAACCCCCTGTGGACTATATTACCATTTGTCTTCTATGTTAACCTTTTAATGCCTAGAGTATCATGTCATATTTATTAAGCCTCTACGGACCAGACAATCACATTTCTTTATAATAACCTTCTCATACCTAGAGTATTATATGTTTTTATTGACCCTTTGCGAACTACAATAACACATGTATTAACCCTCTGCTTATATTTAGTTTATGTTAGCCTTCTTATGCCCGGAGTATCATTCTAAACCCTCTGCAGACTAACGTAACACGTATGTATCAACCCTATGCAGTATCGTGTGGCTCATGTATTAAACTCTCTTTGGACTAAGCCAAATTTCTTCTATATTAACTTTCTGATGCTAGAGTACCACATGATATATTTAATAACCCTCTGGAGGCTAGAGTATCGCGTGTCCTAACTCCCTGGGAGGTCTAGAATGTCGAGAGGATCACGTGTCTAAACTATTAACCTTCTGTGGGCTACATTATCGTATTTATCTTATTTTAACCTTCTGATTCCTGGAGCATCATATATATTTTTTTAAACCCTAGAGCTAGAGTATTGCGTGTATTACCGTTTATGGTCTAAAGTATCACTTGTCTCATGTATTAACGTACTCTGTGGAATAGATTATTATATTTATTCTATATAATAAGTTCCTGATGCCTAGATTATCACGTGTCTCATGTATTAACTCTTATCATATGTCTTTAATATTAGCCATCTGCGGCCCAGAGTATCATATCTCTATTTCTACTAGCGTAACACATGTATTAACCCTCTGTGGTCTAGAATATCATCTGTCTCATGTAATAACCCTTTGTGGACCAGACCAACATGTTTCATCTATATTACCTTCAAAAGATAAAGTATCACATGTTTATTTAGTAACCATCTGAAGGATTGAGTAACACGTGTATTAACCCTCTGGAGTCTAGGTGCTATCTATCTAGGTACTATCAGGTACTTGCTAAAATGAGTAGATCGTCATCCCAATGAACACGATTCAATGTCACGCTCGTCTCACCTAATATCTTGACCACCCGAATAGTCGCACTAATTTTCATCAGGGGTATTTTATCTTCTGATGACTGCACAGATTTTCAGATGTGTTTGAGCAACATATTGGAAGGGGCACTGACAATAGGTTTGTTTTAATAATATTTAGATTAATAGTCCCATCTCATCAGCTGTCAATAGCGGTAATAAAACTGACTTTTTGTCTACACGCGTAAAGGCCGGCCATTTAATACCAGGAGGGGGGGGGGGGTATGCTATGTAATTAAAGAATAATTTGTTCACAAAGTTGGCACCAAAAAATAGTTTGTTCTATAAAGTGTGAGAAAAAAATAGTTTGTTCTTTTATGTGTGAGAAAAATAGATTGTTGACAGCCAGCAGATCTTTCCAAATATGTCGTTAACTGCCAAAGAATGACAAAAAATCCCTCGCTCTGCTCTGTCAAGTGTTCAACACATATAGGTATTTTTAATTTACGGGATTAAACATGTCCTGGAAAAAAAGTTTGTCACTGTCATCTCAGGAAAAAAATTGTTTGTTTTTGTAATTGTATACATGTAAACAAAATGTATGTGTCAGAACTTTATTTATACATTTTCTACTTTTTCAGTTATGGCTGACAAGTTGCTTCAGAGCAACTGGACCTGTTAGCTCTGTTTCAATATTACCAAAATAATAAAACAATTATGATATTTAAAACTTTGATTTATTTTAAAGTATTTTGCCGAGATTCTCTCTATCTCCCATTTATCAACCTAGCTTGTCTAGTATTCTTGTCAATGGATCTAAACTTTAGGCCTAGGTAAGCCTAAGTTTCGTAAATATCTGCCTTGAAAATTCATCCGTCTAAAATATATTTCACTTTTGTAGCATTTGCGGGGTCTAGCTACAAAAGGTTAATATGTCATATAGGGGTCTACATGAAATTGTAGCACTAGATGGTTAATATGGGAGAAATTTCATAATCTATCCACCAGAAGTTTATTATGTAAGACATATGATTCTAAGCATCAGAAGGCTAACATAGGAGAAATATGATACTCTAGTCCACAGAGGTTTGATACTTGAGACATGTGATACTATAGACACCGGAAAAAAATAAAACACTTGATAATCCAGCCTCTATACAGTTAAAGCGACACAATCAGGCTAAAATCATAAAAAAATCTTTATTTTATTTTTGCTTCTTAATAAGTACATAACATGTGAACATGTCCATAGACTAGAATTGCCTAAGTTTCCTACATTGTGTTGCGCATGTACCAGTTAGGCGAGAAATAAGGACGAAATTTAATTTCGGACATGCATGTCCAAAATAAGAAATACGGGGATAACTTATAAAGGGGGCTTTCCGCACCCTTGCTACGCTGCCACAGCAACCCAAAATTTAAAAGACTTCCGCAATTCTAGTCTATGGACATGTTCACATATTATGGACATATCTTGAGAAGCCAAAATAAAATTAATGATTTTTTGATGAGTTTAGCCTGATTGTGTCGGCTTTAATACAGAAGACATGTAATACTCTAGGCCACAGAAGGTCAACATTAGATAAATATAATAGTCTAGTCGCAGAAGATTAATATTTAAGACACGTGATACCCGAGACCCCAGAGAATTAGTACATGTGTTACTCTAGTCCGCAGAGGGTTAGTAAATAAAACATATGATACCCTAGGTATGAGAAGGTTATATGGAAGAAATATGGTAATCTAGTCCACAGAGAGTTAATACACGAGACACATGATACTATCGACCCTCTGGAGCGCAGAGGCTTATTACACGTCAAACTCTAGCCTGTAGAGGATTAATTTAATAACATTAATGATGCTCTAGGCATCAGTAGGTTAAAATAAATTAAACATGATAGTTCAGTCCACACAGGGTGAATATATTAGTAACGTGCTACTCTGGACCACAGAGGGTTAATAATTGCGAGAGTTTAGTCAACGAGGGTTAATAAATAGAAAATGTGATACTCCAGACATCAGAAGGTTAGTATAGAAGAAATATAATAGTCTAGTCCACATAGGGTTAATATTGGAGACCCATGATATTATCGAACCTCTGGACCTCATAGGGTTATTACACGTAAAAAATCTAGCTTATACAGGGTTAATAAATAACATTTACGATGCTCTAGGCATGAGTAGGTTAAAATAAAATAAACATGATAGTGTAGTCCACAAAGAGTTAACACATTAGAAACGTAGATACTCTAGACCACAGAGGGTTAATACTTGCGATAGTCCAGTCAACAGAGCGTTAATAAATACGAAATGTGATACTCCAGACATCAAAAGGTTAACATAAAAAAAAAATAGTCTAGTCCACATAGGGTTAATGTTTGAGACACGTAATACTATTGACTCTCTTGACCTGAGAGGGTTGATACACGTCAAACTCTAGCCTATAGAGGGTTAATAAATAACATTTATGATGCTCTAAGCATCAGTAGGTTAGAATAAGATAAACATGATAGTGTAGTCCACAGAGGGTTAATACATTAGAAACGGGATACTCTAGACCACAGAGGGTTAATAAGTGTGATACTCTAGTCCAAGAGGGTTAATAAATAAGACATGTGATACTCTAGGCATCAGAAGGTTACCATAGAGAAAATATGGTAGTCTAGTCCACAGAGGGTTAATACATGTGATTTGTCATACTCTAGACCCCGGAGAGTTAATACATGTGAAACTCTAGAATGGAGAGTGCTAATACATAAGACATGTGATACTCTAGGCATCGAAATGTTATTTTAGGAAAACTCTGATAATCTCATCTCTTGGGCACGAGGGGCTCACTGCACACTGTGTAAACTTCACCCTGGGAGAGTGAACGGCTCGATACACACTGGGTGAACCTCATCTTTCAGGCCCAGTTATGGATGAGGGGCCCACTGCACACTGGCTAAGCATCATCCTTAGGATGGACGAGGGGCTCACTGCACACTGGGTAAACCTCATATTGCAGGCAGTGTCAGGGATGAGGGGCTCACTGCACACTGGGTAAACCACATCTCTCAGGAGGGATGAGGGGCCCACTACACACTGGGTAAACCTCCTCTCTCAAGAGGGATGAGGGGCCCACTGCGCACTAGGTGAACCTCCTCTCTCAGGAGGGGCGAAGGGCCCACTGCACACTGGGTAAACCTCCTCTCTCAGGAGGGATGAAGGGCCCACTGCACACTGGGTAAACCTCTTCTCTCAAGAGGGATAAGGAGCCCACTGCACACTGGGTAAACCTCCTCTCTCAAGAGGGATGAAGGGCCCACTGCACACTGGGTAAAACCTCCTCTCTCAGGAGGAATAAGGGGTCCACTGCACACTGGCTAAACCTGCTCTCTCAAGAGGGATGAAGGGCCCACTGCACACTAGGTAAACCTCCTCTCTCAGGAGGGTTGAGGGGCCCACTGCACACTAGGTAAACCTCCTCTCTCAGGAGGGATGAAGGGCCCACTGCACACTAGGTAGACCTCCTCTCTCAGGAGGGATGAAGGGTCCACTACACACTGGGTAATCCTCCTTTCTCAAGAAGGATGAAGGGCCCACTGCACACTGGGTAAACCTCTTCTCTCAGGAGAGATGAAGGGCCCACTGCACACTAGGTAAACCTCCTCTCTCAGGAGGGATGAGGGGCCCACTGCACACTAGGTAAACCTCCTCTCTCAGGAGGGGCGAAGGGCCCACTGCACACTGGGTAAACTTCCTCGCTCAGGAGGGATGAGGGGCCCACTGCACACTGGGTAAACCTCCTCTCTCAGGAGGGATGAAGGGCCCACTGCACACTAGGTAGACCTCCTCTCTCAGGAGGGATGAAGGGTACACTGCACACTGGGTAACCCTCCTCTCTCAAGAAGGATGAAGGGCCCACTGCACACTGGGTAAACCTCCTCTCCCAGGAGGGATGAAGGGCCCACTGCACACTAAGTAAACTTCCTCTCTCAGGAGGGATGAGGGGCCCACTGCACACTGGGTAAACCTCCTCTCTCAAGAAGGATGAAGGGCCCACTGCACACTGGGTAAACCTCCTCTCTCAGGAGGGATGAGGGGCCCACTGCACACTAGGTAAACCTCCTCTCTCAAAAAGGATGAAAGGCCCACTGCACACTGGGTAAACCTCCTCTCTCAGGAGGGATGAAGGGCCCACTGCACACTAGGTAAACCTCCTCTCTCAGGAGGGGCGAAGGGCCCACTGCACACTGGGTAATCCTCCTCGCTCAGGAGGGATGAGGTGCCCACTGCACACTAGGTAAACCTCCTCTCTCAGGAGGGATGAGGGGCCCACTGCACACTGGGTAAACCTCCTCTCTCAGGAGGGATAAGGGTCCACTGCACACTGGCTAAAGCTCATCTCTCAAGAGGGATGAAGGGCCCACTGCACACTGGGTAGGGCCTAAACCTCCTCTCTCAGGAGGGATGAAGGGCCCACTGCACACTGGGTAAATCTTCTCTAAAGAGGGATGAAGGGCCCACTGCACACTGGGTAAACCTCTTCACTCAGGAGGGATGAGGGGCCCACTGCACACTAGGTAAACCTCCTCTCTCAGGAGGGATAAGGGGCCCACTGCACACTGGGTGGGTAAACCTCCTCTCTCAGGAGGGATGAGGGGCCCACTGCACACTCGGTAAACCTCCTCTCTCAGGAGGGATAAGGGGCCCACTGCACACTGGCTAAACCTCATCTCTCAAGAGGGATGAAGGGCCCACTGCACACTGGGTAAACCTCCTCTCTCAGGAGGGATGAAGGGCCCACTGCACACTGGGTAAACCTCCTCTCTCAAGAAGGATGAAGGGCCCACTGCACACTGGGTAAACCTCCTCTCTCAGGAGGGATGAAGGGCCCACTGCACACTAGGTAAACCTCCTCTCTCAGGAGGGATGAGGGGCTCACTGCACACTGGGTAAACCTCCTCTCTCAGGCGGGGCACGCCACACACTGTATGGGTAAACCTCTGCATTATAATAAATGCTCCCTACACTAAGATGTGGGCCTGTGCATTGGCCCATCGGGGCCGCATGACGAGTAACTGTGGATGATCTCACGATCGATGTACCTGCCTGTCCAAAAATGAAATTGGGCGCCCAACACCGGAAATGATTAGATCTATTTCGTCCTTCAACAACACGTATGCGGCATTTGCTCTCAAGCTCGGACAAATCAAAATATGCTCATGTGACACAGCCACAGAAATCAAAACAGGAGAAAAAATAATTTGGCTTGTAATTCTCAGTATTAGCCTATTTTAAGTAGGGTCTAGGTACATTCAAAAAAATTCATTTTGAGGGTTTATTCGTGTTTTTTTTCAGGATTTATGCGAATTTGTGAGACACTGCAATAAAAGACATATTTTTTCTATGAGTAGGCCTATGTTTGTTTGTTAATTTTACTCACTATTACTATAGCAGAAACTACAGTCTGTCCGACAGTGGAGGATGGTCTAAAATGAAAGTTAGCTTTTCGGTATCCAGTCAGTCAATTCTCAAGCGATTTTCATGAAATTTTGTAAACCCTATTTTCCAGTAATTTGGCATCGATCCTGACAATTTCGTAGAAAAATATTTGCTAGATCAAAAGTTAGACCATTTGACATGTAGTAAATGTCTATTTATGACGCTCCTCTATAACATGTATAAAACCATTAACTTCATTCCGGTTTATTCTCAGAATTGCGTTACATGTCAAATGGTCTAACTTTTGTTACTGTATGGAATTTGGCGAAATTTTCAGGGTTGTTGCCAAAAGACTAGATAATAATGGTTGCAAAATTTCGTGACAATCGCTTGAGAATTGACTGACTGGATACCAAAAAGCTAACTTTTATTTTGAACCATCCTCCACCGTTGGACAGACTGTAGAACTAGAAGGGTCCAGTTTTTTGTGAACAAAAAACTGGAGATGTACGTCTCCCCGCCAGCAGCATAACCATAAAGGTTGATATAGATGTAGTGTCAATGGCCTTTGTAATTAATAGATAATAGTTATTAAATGGCTCCTGTAGACAGTAGAGACAATAACTTTATATAAAGTTCTTGGTAGAGACTAGGCCTATGTATTAAGCGGAATTTATTATTACGTTTTGGTGCGAAACACTTGTCAACACTCCCAGCAAACAACACGTTGAGGTCTCACCACACAAATTCATTCGCGCATATCATCATAAAGTTTAAGAATAAGAAAGTTAGTCTTTTTTTAAAAAGTGTGGCTTTTTGCAGCAGCTCCTGTGGTGATTTTTACGGATATATCGTTTTGATACCAATTTAAATTGATTCTGTGATGTTTTGTTGTAGCAAAAGCATCAAAATTATAAAAGATAGATCTAACAAGAAGTCCTCGTGCTAGCTGCAACAAGGCTCTTCTAAAAAACGAGGTCAATTTTTTTCTAGGTCGCCTGCGGGAGAGTGGGGCAAGAGTTTATTCTAGGCTAAAATAGCAGAAAAGCAAGCAGATTCACATACCTTTTTTATTTTGTATTTTGAAATAGAACAGGCGACCGGTTAAAATGTTACATAGGGTTATTTACATTTTCCCATTTTAGGAGTGCTGGGAGGCCTGAGCGTATGGGTCAAAATACATGTAAGTCTATGGGACGGGTATTATATGTGGTGAGACGTTGACCCAATGCTGGTCAGTTGCTGGCCCATTATCTGCGACGCTGGCTCAACATCAAACCAGCAGACGTGGTTCAACGCCTCGTGTTTGCTGGGCTGCGTTCAGCCCAGAAAACACAAAAAATATTGTCCTACGTGGAGTGTTTTGTAATGTTTTAAAAATCTGAGAAACTACAAGTAAGAGACTATCTGTTCAAATGAACATAATTCTCCCGCATAAAATATGTTAGATCTTGAGTTGTAGGCCTGCCGAATCATCCCCAATTGCAAAACTACATGAGTCTCAGCATTATGATTCTTTTTACACTATTGTAATTTCTGGAGAGTGGATGATTGAACAAACATTGACCCTTTGTTGTTTTAATGTTGGACCAACGTCGTCGCCAGTGGCCCCGCATATGAAGTATAACCATGTTGTGACATCTGCCTTCATTATACCCAGCAAACACGTTGAAACAATACTGGGCTAATTCTGAGCTAACGTGTTTGACAATGGACCAACGTTAACAGTGGCGTGCCAAGGGTTATTGGAACGGGGGGAGCATATTTTTTTCTGGGGGGGGGGGGGGGGTGTTCCCTTGCAATCTGAAGTATTTAGAAGGCTTATTGATCGGCTGGGGAAACTTTAATTTGCCCATATACTATGTAAAAAGAAAGAGCCATCTAAAAAATAACACATTTATTATAAACGAAAATTTCCATAATATAATTTGAAAAGAAAAGTCCATGTCGGGGGTAGGTGTGCATTTAATTTAATGTTAGTTGTCCTTCTACGAGTTATCAGAACACTGATCAATATAATAATCAAACAAACATATGAGGTGTCACGTTATACATGTAGGCCTATATCTCTTCCATTTTCTCGCCTGTAAATAATAAATTATGGCACTTTGTAAATAATTCAGTTTCAGACAATAAAATCACACTCATTTTTACACACGATCGATTTATATTTCCAATTTAATGGTGTTTATGTTTTATGCTTCTGTTTCGTGTTACCTATTCTGCAATTTAGCTAAATTATTAATCACTGTGAATAATAAATAGTTACCATAATTCCTACTTCACAGTGAATGAAAATTACCCAAATTTATAAAATACATAAATTGTAATATCTTAATTAGAAAACCCAAGGGCAGGCACACTGATTTTTATGGGTAGAGATATTTTATATTGAAATGATGTTAATAAACATATAGGGCACTGGAATGTAAAGGGTTAAAAGTTTTCCACAGCTTTTCACAACAATAACATTAGTATGGAAAATGACTACTCTCCATAACATATCTATAAGGGGCGAAACCATTCCTTTGAAGTAGTAACAAATCCACAGGAACCGGCGTATGACAGCAGGAGCATCCAATGCTGATTTAATGCTGGTCAGTGGGCCAACATTGAACCGGCATTGCTTCAACTTCCCTGCTCGACATAATCAGTGATAACGCACAGACACAAAACTGATGTGACGAACAAATGAGCGGTGAGAAGGAAAGCAATATATCTCTCCTCTATAGAGTGAAGACATAATGAAGCCATCATTGTAGAATTAAAAGCATTATTTGTTTTGAATGGCACTTTTATCACCTTTTCCGGAGGTTCCTATCATTAGATTTCTCACAATTACCAAAAATGGTGCCAGCTCTTGCCTTCAATTAAGTAATTGTTTCAACAAGTGTTTGAAGAGGAAAGTGGAACAGGCATGCTGTGGCCCCTTCTGATAAATGTTTTTACATGGAAGCTTTTTTTTAAATTTTTGTAAAAATATGCAAAAAAAAATAAAAATAGATTATGTCCACTGCCCAATGAGGCAGTTCTGGAGGACATCATCAAGACCGTTTGGACAGAACAATGTGGGAATCTCTAAGAATTGAGATACCTGCGGAAGGCATGAACAGGCATGCTGTAGCCCCTTTTGATAATTTTTTTTACGCAGGAGCCATTTTTAAATTTTTGTAAAAATATGCAAAAAAATACAAATAGACTATGTCCACTGCCAAATGAGGAAGTTCTGAGTTCTGGAGGACATCATCAAGACCGTTGGACAGAACAATGTGGGAATCCCCAAGAATTGAGATACCTGGGGAAGGCTGCACTAGTTTGCCCAGGGTGAAACCTGACTGAAGTTTTGTTGGTCTACCCTGCACTTCCTCATAGGGCGCACAGAAGGTAAAAAGGAAAGTTTGATAGCCATAAGGATGAGAATCCATTACAAATTTTCTTCTTCTATGACCCCCTCGTGGACTAAAAAAACAACAACAACAAAACTGGGGGCGGAACCTATGCCCAAGTTTCTGATTGTTATGTAGTATATTTGCTACTGTCACTGTATTGCGGGGTACTCGCTGGGTGCCCTGATGTATCTATAAACTAAAACTCAACAGCGGCATCATCTCAGTAGTTAACTTTAGCTGCTTCAAAAAGTGTCTGGGAGATGTTTTGGATTCTGTATCCCTTTAACAATTTGCAACATTGAGGTGCCATCTTTTGAACGTTTTTATCATTTAGCTTAGATTTTGATCTAGCACAGAATTTTTCTTGCTCAGTGAAAACTGTGGAATGTGGTCATATATTTCTTTTAGCATGTCGGCAGTTACGAAAAAAGGCTCAGCATAATTTTATCGGACTTTTAAAATTTATTGAATATACCTAGTCTAGAATTAGACTCCTCCGTCTTGGATGTTTATCTCACATGGCATCTTTTTAGACCAGTGAAAACAATCAAATGTTGTCAAATAATCTATTGCCTATGTCTACAATTATGAAAAATGGTCAGCATAAATGCATAAGGCCTTTTAAAAAACATTACGAATCACCATTTTAGGTGAATATATACAATATAAGGGTCATTCCGTGTCTTTTAGCTAATCTGCATGAATTTATGAGATCTGTGAGACAAAATTTGTTTTATGTTCTTCTATGGTAATACGATAAAATCTATAACCGAGAAAAATAACTGATTCAATATCTCTACCAATTATTTTTCAATTTAACATGCAATGTGCCAAAATACACGAATTTGCAGACAAATGCATTGTTGTCCGATGTCTAGCATCTGGAACATCGACTGCTCTCATGGGACATCCATTTGGACATACCCCTGAGTTATTCTGTGGCATAATTGTTTTGTACAACGGAATTCATTCATAAACAAACATTAACCCTTTCCATGCCCAATAATTCAGCCCCTGCCGATTACTACAATGCCTAATTACTCTAGCATAATGGTTATTTTGGCTAAAAAAAACTAATTAAGATTCATCAGTAGGCCTACAGAACATCATTCATAGTGAACTCCCATATTTGTAGCTGGCAATGTATGGTGGGACGGGTTGGGGTTGCACTTTACTGGGGTTGAACGAAAAGGTCATGCCGAGGTCATGTCAAGGTCATATGAAGGTCAATCTCGATAAAAACTACAACAAATTGCAATTTTATGCCTTCAAACTTGATTTATGCGTGAGCTAAGTGTTATATATGACTGTAGTTGTATCATTCAGGGTCAAGCACCATTTCAGAAGGTGTCGCAAGTAGTTTTAAGGTACCCGAGGAGTACCCGAGTAGTGATAGCCCCTTCGGATTTGCCTAACTTTCACCTTCGGATAAATTCACTATTCAATTCCCCCTTCTCCAGGACTAAAATTGAATGCCAAAAGTGACCAAATATAGTAGTGTTGAACTATGCCTTGAATTGCAACAAATTTACATATGACTGTGTGGAAAGGGTAACACGGGTTGGAGTTCTACTATACTGAGGTGGTGTGCAAAGGTCATTCCAAGGTCATATCAAGGTCATATAAAGGTCAAACTCGATAAAAAATACGAAAAATACCGTTTTATGCCTTCCAACTTTATTTATGCGTGAGCTAAGTGATATATATACATGACTGTAGTTGGATCATTCAGGGTCAAGCACTATTTCTGAAAGTCAGTGTCTTATGTAGTCCTAGGGTGATAACGGTACCTGAGGAGTGAAATTATTCGTGCGGTACGAGATTCCGAAAAGCATAGTCGTTGCGCTACCCGGGAGCTCTCATAACACATATTCAGAACAAGAGGTCACGCCAGTGAGACAGACGCTGAATAATGCTGACTAATGAGGCTGCACCTTTGATCTCGTATCTCCGAAGATATAGGCTCTATATGAGTTACCGAATTGAATTGAATTAAATACAATAGCAGTTCGAATTAAATGTTTACATTTCTTTCACCTAACAACTGGAACAGTTAACATATTTGTGTTGGAGGATCTGAGCAGTCTTGAATTTTTAACTGGGACTAGATAATTAAAGAGATATGTAGGTTGGTGAAAAAGCGAGGCTTTAAAAATGATGGTACAGAGTTTGAAACGTATGCGGTATTCCACTAGTTGCCAATGAAGAAAATTTAAGAGAGACTTAGATCTGCTAGAACGAGACACTTTACAGACTACACGTGCCAGTCAATTCTGTACCCACTGCAATCTTTTAATGTCTCTGTCAGAAAGATTGTACAAATGGGAATTGTAATAGTCATGATGACCAGTAACTAGAGCACATGCAACAGATTTTGCAGCTTGTGGGCTAAGGTACTTCCTAATACGCCGAAAGTCACGAATGTGATAGAAGCATATTTTGCAAGTCTGAGAGATTTGTTGTTTGAAGTTAAAATTACAATAAAAAATAAATCCCAAATTTCTAACGAATAATTTTGGAAGTGTGTAATGGTCAAGTAATAATATAGGGAATAGATCTTTGAACTTTTCTCTTTGTTTTGTATAACTGATTATGATAAACTCGGTTTTACTTGGATTTACTTTAGCTTCGAATTTGTCATCCAAGTGAAAACATCAGTAACTCAGGATTTCAAATCAGTCAGGGATTTTAAAGCTTCAGAACTGGATAGAGAAATATATAAATTAGCGTGTCATCGGCATAGAGATGATGTTCTACGTCATGCTCAGCGATGACGTGACTGAGGGGAGCAGTATATAAGGTAAAAGGTCCAAGCAAAACAATCTCCTCTGAAACGTATTATTTATCTGTGTCAATTCAGAAACGCTCTTAATTCATCAATTTCCTTGAAAACATGTTAAACTTAACAAAATGTTTGATAAAAATGACCACCCCCCCCCCTCTGCCGCATCGGTGGGCAATAATACATCTATTTTAAATACATTAAGGGACTGGCCCAGGCTAAAATCATCAAAAAAATCGGTGATTTTATTTTGGCTTCTTAATATGACCATATGATGTAAACATGTCCATAGACTAGAACTGCAAAAGTTTTTAAATTTTTCTGCTGCGCATTCAACAGTTTGACTAGATATAGAGACGAAATTCTTGATATCTAATTATTGACAACCATGTCAAAAATTAGAAATACGGGAATTTCGTCACTATATCTAGTCCAACTGGTGAATGCGCAGCAGAAAAATTAAAAAACTTTTGCAGTTCTAGTTTATGGACACGTTTACATCATATGGTCATATTAAGCAGCCAAAATAAAATCACCGATTTTTTATGATTTTAGTCTGGGCCAGTCCCTTTAATGCTTTTCGCGTTGTTCGTATTCAACTTAGCAACATTATTTTTCGGTCAGCTTAACAAAGTTTCTGAGTTGACCAGTCAACTCAAAAACGTTGCTGAGTTCACTAAATTTTGCTTCCTGTCTCATTAATGTAATTAGGACTGAAATGGCAACTCCATGAATGTAAAATGCAATTTAAAAAGTTGTTATTAATAAATTAGATTGAGAGTATTTGCTTGTGTAGACGTTTTTACAAAAACAAAACAACGTTTCTGAGTTGAACTCAAAAACGTTGCTGAGTTGATTGAATTATGTTTTTTTGTCTCACTATTGCAATTAAAACTGAAATTTTAAATCTATCAATGTAAAATGCAGTTGAAAAGATGTTTCAAATTAAATTGAGTGATTTGTGAATCAAATTTACTCTCATTATATTTTCATCCATATGTTGGCCGATGGCCTACGAAATAAATGTTCAGCATTAGGCCTATTACGACTTCATTTCCATTTTGTCTTCAATAATAGGGGCCTAAATCAAAATAGGGCTTTCAAGTGTTGAGAGATCACGTAGATGTGCATAAAACAATAACGTCAACTCAGCAACTTTACAAAATTTCAAAATCAAATCCATATATGTAACATTGTTGAAACTGCCCAGCCCGGGGATCAAACCACCAACCCTTGCATCGTGATGCCTGAGCGCTACAAATCTAGCCAAAGAGGCGACTTATTCGCCAGAGTAGTAATCACTCCAGTCTGCCATACACACACCCGACTACACATATCTATCTTTTATTAACCTCCACACTGGGAGAGTATATACATTTATTTTATCAATACACATTTTGAAAATTAATATAACTAAGTGAACACGTGAATATACATATATTTAAGCAGTTGTTAGCAATTCAAAGGTGACAAATGGTAGTTAAAAAAACATAGTATGTACAATTCAACTATTTGAAATTGTAGTATAGTTTAGTTATGGTGTAAGAAATTATGCACGTATTTGTTTAACATTCAGTCACATAAGCCTATTTGGACTTTTAACTCATATCAGTCTGGACCGTTTTGACATTGGACGTCTGTGTGGACTGGCCATTTTTGTGATTTTGAAACATATTCTGATACTCCAAATGGAAATTTAAAATGATGACATTTAAAATTCCCATACACCACAGAAACACACATCCAATATATAATCAGAATACATCTTATTTAATTGACTAATATGATGTTGCCATGGCAACCGACAGCCATTTTTTAATATGCTAATTAGGTGGTCAAATTTTCGAAAATATTGTTTAGAAAAGGTATTTTTGAGATCCACGGAGATTAAGGGGAACACTATATTAATCACATAAAATATATTAAAATATATCACAGACTGTTCTGAGAAGCATTCAATAGATTTATAGCACAAATTAATAGGGTAAATGCGTTATTATCATGGGATATAGTTATCTTTCTAAATTCCCTGAGGGGCATACAAAATTTCATATCTTGGAGTGTTTTGTAATGTTTTAAAAATCTGAGAAACTACAAGTAAGAGACTATCTGTTCAAATGAACAGAATTCTCCCGCATAAAATATGTTAGATCTTGAGTTGTAGGCCTGCCGAATCATCCCCAATTGCAAAACTACATGAGTCTCAGCATTATGATTCTTTTTACACTATTGTAATTTCTGGAGAGTGGATGATTGAACAAACGTTGACCCTTTGTTGTTTTAATGTTGGACCAACGTCGTCGCCAGTGGCCCCGCATATGAAGTATAACCATGTTGTGACATCTGCCTTCATTATACCCAGCAAACACGTTGAAACAATACTGGGCTAATTCTGAGCTAACGTGTTTGACAATGGACCAACGTTAACAGTGGCGTGCCAAGGGTTATTGGAACGGGGGGAGCATATTTTTTTCTGGGGGGGGGGGGGTGTTCCCTTGCAATCTGAAGTATTTAGAAGGCTTATTGATCGGCTGGGGAAACTTTAATTTGCCCATATACTATGTAAAAAGAAAGAGCCATCTAAAAAATAACACATTTATTATAAACGAAAATTTCCATAATATAATTTGAAAAGAAAAGTCCATGTCGGGGGTAGGTGTGCATTTAATTTAATGTTAGTTGTCCTTCTACGAGTTATCAGAACACTGATCAATATAATAATCAAACAAACATATGAGGTGTCACGTTATACATGTAGGCCTATATCTCTTCCATTTTCTCGCCTGTAAATAATAAATTATGGCACTTTGTAAATAATTCAGTTTCAGACAATAAAATCACACTCATTTTTACACACGATCGATTTATATTTCCAATTTAATGGTGTTTATGTTTTATGCTTCTGTTTCTTGTTACCTATTCTGCAATTTAGCTAAATTATTAATCACTGTGAATAATAAATAGTTACCATAATTCCTACTTCACAGTGAATGAAAATTACCCAAATTTATAAAATACATAAATTGTAATATCTTAATTAGAAAACCCAAGGGCAGGCATACTGATTTTTATGGGTAGAGATATTTTATATTGAAATGATGTTGATAAACATATAGGGCACTGGAATGTAAAGGGTTAAAAGTTTTCCACAGCTTTTCACAACAATAACATTAGTATGGAAAATGACTACTCTCCATAACATATCTATAAGGGGCGAAACCATTCCTTTGAAGTAGTAACAAATCCACAGGAACCGGCGTATGACAGCAGGAGCATCCAATGCTGATTTAATGCTGGTCAGTGGGCCAACATTGAACCGGCATTGCTTCAACTTCCCTGCTCGACATAATCAGTGATAACGCACGGACACAAAACTGATGTGACGAACAAATGAGCGGTGAGAAGGAAAGCAATATATCTGTCCTCTATAGAGTGAAGACATAATGAAGCCATCATTGTAGAATTAAAAGCATTATTTGTTTTGAAGGGCACTTTTATCACCTTTTCCGGAGGTTCCTATCATTAGATTTCTCACAATTACCAAAAATGGTGCCAGCTCTTGCCTTCAATTAAGTAATTGTTTCAACAAGTGTTTGAAGAGGAAAGTGGAACAGGCATGCTGTGGCCCCTTCTGATAAATGTTTTTACACGGAAGCTATTTTTTAATTTTTTTTTTAAAATATGCAAAAAAATAAAAATAGATTATGTCCACTGCCCAATGAGGCAGTCCTGGAGGACATCATCAAGACCGTTTGGACAGAACAATGTGGGAATCTCTAAGAATTGAGATACCTGCGGAAGGCATGAACAGGCATGCTGTAGCCCCTTTTGATAATTTTTTTTACGCAGGAGCCATTTTTAAATTTTTGTAAAAATATGCAAAAAAATACAAAGAGACTATGTCCACTGCCAAATGAGGAAGTTCTGAGTTCTGGAGGACATCATCAAGACCGTTGGACAGAACAATGTGGGAATCCCCAAGAATTGAGATACCTGGGGAAGGCTGCACTAGTTTGCCCAGGGTGAAACCTGACTGAAATTTTGTTAGTCTACCCTGCACTTCCTCATGGGGCGCACAGAAGGTAAAAAGGAAAGTTTGATAGCCATAAGGATGAGAATCCATTACAAATTTTCTTCTTCCATGACCCCCTCGTGGACTAAAAAAACAACAACAAAAAAACTGGGGGCGGAACCTATGCCCAAGTTTCTGATTGTTATGTAGTATATTTGCTACTGTCACTGTATTGCGGGGTACTCGCTGGGTGCCCTGATGTATCTATAAACTAAAACTCAACAGCGGCATCATCTCAGTAGTTATCTTTAGCTGCTTCAAAAAGTGTCTGGAAGATGTTTTGGATTCTGTATCCCTTTAACAATTTGCAACATTGAGGTGCCATCTTTTGAACGTTTTTATCATTTAGCTTAGATTTTGATCTAGCACAGAATTTTTCTTGCTCAGTGAAAACTGTGGAATGTGGTCATATATTTCTTTTAGCATGTCGGCAGTTACGAAAAAAGTCTCAGCATAATTTTATCGGACTTTTAAAATTTATTGAATATACCTAGTCTAGAATTAGACTCCTCCGTCTTGGATGTTTATCTCACATGGCATCTTTTTAGACCAGTGAAAACAATCAAATGTTGTCAAATAATCTATTGCCTATGTCTACAATTATGAAAAATGGTCAGCATAAATGCATAAGGCCTTTTAAAAAACATTACGAATCACCATTTTAGGTGAATGGTTTGACGACCATGGGACTTGTACTTTTGTAGAAGTCTACCTTCTTCCTACAATAACCCTTCAGTACTAAATTATTTCCTTTCTTTTGATCAGCTAGTCTTGTTCTGATTATAACCGGGATGAACTGACTAAGCCAGATCGTGATGGGACGAAGTCATTCGATATCACTGCCGGATGTTGATTTTTGGCAGTGGCAAAATTAGTTACGCTTGAATAAGTTTACACAATTCACAAATTGTCTCCTTTTAAACATGTTTTCGGCGAAAGGCAATGTTTACATTTTAGGTAATTTAATTGTTGAAGGTACAAGGTAGATATTGATATATGTTTTATTTCCAATCAATCGTAGATTGATTGTAATTTCGGGGTAACTAACTCGCCCACGTTTAGTTTTAACTTTTAGGAAGCCATGAATGATAGCTTCCTCCCATCCCTGTCTGATTATTTTGTCCAGCTGATATTGTGTAGTAGGCAAAGTTTATCGCCACGCAATAAATATAATTTTATACAGTTAATCTGAGGAATGTAATTAAATAGTCGGGTAAAATTATCAGCTTATAGAACCTTATTTTTGGATGCTCAGCATGTTTCGCGACATCCACATTCAGTCTCCACCCCCCGCGTCTCGGGCTTTTCTATAAATAGCCGCTGTTCACAGCCCTCTCCAGTCGGACGGCTGGAGGTGTATGCATCTCGTTGTCCTACTCAACAGCAAAGTAATGGAGGCCCTAGACTAGTTGGACTTGTTACTTGTACTGCAGGGTTGCAGCTAAAACTCAGCCCTACAGTACAGTGCTACCCTGTCCCACTCCCTGTCCTGTGTAGTCAACCATAAGTTGACTATACAGCTAAGTCCCGCCAATATAGTTAATCTTGTTGAGTATTGTGTTGTGTGCCAGTATAAGCACATAGGTTTAGTTTACAATTGAAAGTTACTGAGGTGTTTTGAGCAGAGCTCACATCTATGTCTATGATAACTTGCCCTTATTTTATATGTCCATAGATCATACTATGTTTAGTACACAATAATTGTCTTTTATACACCATAATCAGTGCGGCCACTTTTGTCCTAGGTCTAAACTTCTATAAGTTCTAATTTAGTATTATAAAGTCCAAACAGTGCTATTAACTACATTAGGTCAGCAATCTGACAGTTTAACCTAGACTTATATATATTTTATATATATGATTATGAGAGTGTAAATACAGCCAAATAATCAGTTTGACTGCCACAATTACACTCGCTTAAAGGTCCCAGGAGAAACGGCTTATTATTGCTAGTATTATATTCCTTATATATCAAACAACACCAAAACGGCCCAATCATATCATAAAATATCAACTTTATGTGTAAAAAAGGAGTTTATTTCAATGTTATGTCTGTGGATTTCTGTCAATCTCCGACCAACGTGGTACCGCAACTGACCACCAGGGATAGTCGTGTGACGTACCTATGGCGGCCATGCAGCCGAGGTGGTGGCGTGTTCTTGTCGATCTCACTCATTCAACATGGCGGAGTGTTTTGATGCCGAGGACGTTCTGAGCGTGCCTGACGGTTCCCACGTGCAGGTGTGTCAACCTTACCAGTTTGAGCCTCTCAAGGGAAGCTCGAAGAGAAAAAAACCCGTAGATTTTAATAGCAGTGACTCCGATTCGGAAGATTGTGACAGTGTCAGTGAGCATGGTGAGGGCGCCGTGTCTGGAAACCGACCACGTGAGTCTGCCGTTGCACCAGTGCCAGTTGGATTGTCAGCATGGTCAGCAGGTCCCTCACTGGAGCAACTGAATGCTATCGCGGATGCCGATGTTGGACCCCCCGTGTTACCTGCCATTCCACCTGATTGGTAAGTCTATTTTTACTTGTAACACTGACAGTTAGAATGTTGGGCCAGGGCACGACAGAGAGCGTCACCGGTGCTCGGGGAATCGGTCCGCAGTGCCAGTCCTCCGGGACCGAGTCATCAGCCTGATCAGGTCATCAATTTACCACAGGCACAGCCCAATCATCACCTGATCACGCCAAGTGCCAGTGCAGTGTTCACTGTGACAGTGTCAGTGACCAGCTGGTGACACTGCGTCAAGTTTACAATTATAGTTGCAGTCAACTTTCACCAGCGTTGGGTGTTTTTTCGCTTATTTCTCAGTCAATTCTAAATCAATTTTCATGATATTTTGCAAGCACTCTTTTTAACTATTCTTGAAAATTTCGTGAAATTTGAATAAGTATTTCAAAAATTAGACCATTTGACATGTAGTGGAATTTCGTGAGTGAAGCTGATAGCGTGCAATGGGTTTATAGAGAAGCGTCATAATTCGCAAAAACTACATGTCAAATGGTCTAACTTTTAAACTACGAAATATTTTCCCCTGAAATTTTCAGGACAGGTGCCGTAACTTCGTAAGACTAGAAAATAACGCTTGTCAAATTTTTTGATGAAAATTGCTTGAGCAATGAGCGAAAAACATGCAACGCGAAAGTGACAGATTTAAAGTGACTTTTACTATAGGCCCCTCTGCTCTGGCCCTGGGGCCTGTCTAGCATCTAGGCCTACACTATACTCGCCGTCAAATTAACCAGGATCGCATGATTTTCGGCGATTTCTCCGTCAATTCTAAACCGATTTTCTTCAAATTTTGCAAAGGCCATTTTCTATTTAAATCCTAACAGCCTTGAAAATTTCGTAATATCATATAGCGTATTTCAAAAGTTAGACCATTTGACATGTAATGAATTGAAATTACGACGTCTCTCTATAACCAGATAACCCCATTAAACTAATTCCAGAATTTTATTACATGGCAAATGGTCTAACTTTCGAAATATTAAATATAATTTTGCGAATTTTTTACCCCTGTTAGGATTTTAATAGCAAATGGCCTTTGCAAAATTTAAAGGAAACCGGTCAAAATTGACAGGGAAATCGCCGAAAATCATGCGATCCTGGTTGATCATTTTCAATTTGACTGCGAGTATAGGCCTAGTATAAAGTATACCTGTTACTGAGTTAGGCCCTAGGCCTAGGCCTCGAGCCTTTTTTTAAGCCCGCCTAGTCTGTCCAGCGGTAGAAACTGGTCTAAAATGAAAGGTATCTTTGCGTCTGGTCGAAAATTCGGGTAGATCTATCTACTCAGTTAATTCTCAACAAATTTTTATACTAGGGCCTAATACAGTAATAGGTCTAGTCATATGCCAGATACTGCGAACCATGTTTTTCAACATTTAAAAAAATATTCAGGTCTACTGACTGAATTTCTTTTTTTTTACTTTTATTCAACTCACTAAAATGTCCTGCGATCTGCAGGTAGAGCGGGTTCGGAAGTCTCTGCACTTGATTTTTGTTGTTCCCATTTGTCTATCAGCTCCCCACGTGACATCAGTTTGATGAATGAAACTAGGATTGATGACGTAATGAACCACGTGCACGGCCATTCATGAATCTGAAAGTTGTACAGGAAGTTAGTACCCAAGGTAACGGCGGGTATACTCGTAATAGAGGGGGTAATGTCGAACACCAAGTAAGGTATAATCGAACACCCACCCATTTATTAATCTAAAGAGAAAATAACCAGTTTAGAAGCAGGAACATGCGCAGTATACTCAAATATGATACAAATAGAATCAATGCCCATTGTAATTTGTACGCAAAAAAAAATATAAAACAAAAAAATATTGTTCTAAATTACCCGAATCTGTTGAAATCTGTGATTTCTTTTCATTGTTTCCTTCATTTTTCTTTTCAAACCCACATAGTAACGTCACAACCGTTTGCAGGCCTACAAATCGCTCCATTGCGGTACTTCCTTTCGCAATGACGCATTCGCTGTGAAACTGTGGTGTATAGGCCTAGTGTTTGTAATTAGACGAAAACCAAATTAATTGATGGGTCTATTTCCGAACACGTCCCAAATGATGAGGCTATCATGACCAAAAATTGTTTTTTGATGTTTTTATATCTAGGAGGTGCATTGTCAGACCTGTACATTTGCGCATATAAAACATAATTCCAGGATTGATAATACATATAATAAATATACCATTACCTTCCGTGTAATTACCTTAATTTTTAAAGACTTGTCTACTTTACGACATTTTTAAAGGGACTTTTTAAAAAAGCAAAATTAATGGATATGAAATTGGTCCATAATAACGGTGCGTGACAGAACAGTCACGCACAACAGGCAGCTCTGTCTGACACAATTTATTCATGTCTAGGCAGCAACGGGATGAAATATATTAGCAATGTTTGGAAATACTCCCCGCTCGGAAATACCCGAACCCGCTCTATAAGTTTTCTTTGAAAATTACAATTTGGGTATATACCGGGTACTCAATTCTGAAGGTAGTTTTACATATTTTTGCAACCATTTTTATCGCAAATCAAGTCATTTGGCAACAACACTGACTGAAAATTGTCCAAAATTCCTGTCAGTATTTCAAGAGTTAGACCATTTCACATGTAACATAGTTCTAGTACTAGTAAGAATCAACCGGCATGAAAATATTTAGGGGAGAGAAGGGTAATATGGGACAGCGGCTAATATTGGACAACGCCGAAAAACAGCTCTGCAGTTGGAGACAAGGGTTTGCACAGCTGCCCTCTGGGTAGTAGACTTGAAACTACAGCAGCTCACAAAATTAGGGGTCATTGAGACGGAATTGCGAATGCAGGACCACAGATTTATCTTATGCACTTTTATTTCAAAAAACAGTATCTCTGAATGAAAATATGTGGGTAATATGGGACACTTTTGTTAGAAAATGGCACATGAACAGTATTCAACCCACTAAAATGGCCGTAGATCTCCAGGTATAATTTTTGTTTGAAAATTTTTTTTATCTTGCAAAATCCTTTCTTTGTCATGTATATATATCGATATACCCGAATTTCACGTAATATCGCCGACCGCTCTAATGATGAATAAATTATTTCATTTTGGACAAGACTCCACCGTCGAACAGACTGTAGTGTAGGGCCCTGCATTATGATGTCAGTGTACGGTTAGCCCTATATGACCCCTCCCCCCCCCCACCATAAAATGAAAAAATAATCATACCAGTACGTTTATTCGGCACTTGAGACTGTAGGCCTACATGTATGTGCGACTGTTGCGTCTGGTCTAAAATGAAATTTAGCTTTTCCAATTCGTGTATTACTCAGTCAATTATGAAGCATAATTATTAACTATGTTTGACAGTCTAAAAAATAATATACATTGGTTTATGTGCAATGGTGTATTTTTATTCATCCTTATATTGGAATACGGTGGGGGGAGGAGTACTGTGGTTTTATTGAATAAATAATTAATTACCCGGTACACACGTTTGCTAGGGTAGACAGTGCAATAATCAGACTTCACGACCAGATAGAATATATCTATCTATATAGAGATTCTATCTGGACGTGAAGTCAGATCATTGCACTGTCTACCCTAGCAATTGTGTGTAATGAATTAATTATTCAATCAAACCAGACTACTTCCCCCCAGTGCATTGGAATAGTATCATTTAGTTGATTTAGGTGCTAGTATTATAATAACTTAAAATATATAAAGTATAAAAAACAATCATTTTCAAGAATTGATATTTAACATGTTTAAATTATAAACATTTCATGACCACTGCCATAAGCATAATTTGAATCAAGAAACAGATTACTAACTGTTTAATCTCATTATCATTTGTAAAGCCTTGTGCTGTAGCCTTGACAAATCCATAACAATCCATAATTTGCACAGGCATATTACCAATTATTTGTGCTCTGATTTATCTACCCAAAATCTAGTTTATAATAAAATTCGATTTGAAAAAAAAGTTACAGGCTCTGATTTTTTCAGAGGCAAAGACATTTTTCTTTACAATGCGTATAATTATTATTTATTCCATTTCCAGGTGTCTTTGTGGGCATTGCATTGTAATGCCTACTCCTGCAGAAGAAGTGTGCTGCCATCATTATCCCCAGATGATGGCCAGGCTTCAGCATGATAGCCTGCCATGCATCACACAACATTTTGGGTTCACAGGAAACTGTACGAACCCCTTCGTACTGGAAGCTTGCTTCATCGATTTTGTGCATGACACTGGGCCGATTGGTGATAATGAGCCCATCCATGGGTAAGAATACATGTCTTAACATCTTAACAGTTCAATTAAGGTCATACAGGATTCTGAGTACATGTACTGATTTTAACCCTAGTGCCAGTGAAATCGTATACATAAAACAGTTTTTTCGTAGATGCTTGGCTATCCAATACTTCAATATTGGAGATGTCCATTTTCATAATTATATTTTTTGTCATTTGAAGCTGGAAATGGCGAGTCATGGGCCACTGCCCCCACGATCTGTTTAGTAACATGTGACCGTCCAAAATAGAGATCTGCATGCAACTGAAACATCAACAAAATATTGTGTAAATTAAATGTGTATAGTATGCAGTTGTCAAGATTTGGGGAAAGAACATATAAGTGTGCACTGTGCAACACCTATGCTACTTTCACAAGTACATAATTTAATTCTAATAGAATTTAATTATAATAGAATTATAATAGAATAGAATTCTAATAGAATTTAATTCTAATAGAATTAAATTATATTCATAGAATTATTCTATGAATATAGAGCAACCACTGCTATTTTATAAATTGAGACTAATATGAATGATAATTTTTTTGATGAATTAACATTCCTCACCACCTATAAATAAACATAGCGACATTATATAGACTACCTATACATGTTTTGAATGATCAAGCCATTTTAAATTTCTAATCAATTTCTTGCCTGTGTCACTAATATTACATTGTACTGTTTCAGATTGTTCCGATATTTGGCATATCGGCGCTTGATTCGCTGGATATTCAAGAAGCTTGGAAAGAGAAATCGGAAAGTGATTCCAGCTTGCTGTGTCAACAGCATCCGTACTGCATTTCCTGCTAAATGTGACAATTACAGAGGTTTCAAGTATCCATCTACATGAAGAATTTCACCTTACGTATTCCCCATCAACGGTAACCACTCGGGGGAATGCAAAATATGCTGCCTGGGACAATAAAGGTACGAGTGCAGGTTTATAGTCAGATATCAAGTTTGAAGACCTATCATCCAACTTTACATTTTACCCCCTGATCACTGGACTTGTTCATTTGTATGCCATTTCAACTCCACGCAGAGCATACAGTCCTGCTGCCATTTCGCCGCATTGAACATGTTGTTCACATTGCCATTCCTGCTATCGACTATTTCCTGCCAACGAAGACCACAAGGTTTCAGGTATACATCTACCTGAACTATTTAACCTTTGTATCTCCTGTATCATGTTGTTACTTTCTGAAAATTCATATAAGGCTCTTGAAAAATACCTTACTTATTGGTTTTTTCTGCGAATGTATTCGCTGATGAGGATCTCCTTGTCTTCATCTGACACCTTTGGTGCAACCGGCGGTGGAGTTTCATATGTGTCGCAGCTGGCCTTCGCAGCAGCATATGTTGGAAATTCCTCTCGAAGTTTGAATACTTGAGCTGTGAGCTCGGCTACATATCCTGGAACAATTATTAGAATTTGTAATCATATTATTAGATCAAATACATCCACATGTTTAATAATATGGTGATAATCCATATGAGTCTATATTATTAGACTGACATGTCTGAAAAAAGACAGGGAAAGCTATGTTTTTGTAGATATGTTAGTCTAATAACATGGTTATGAGGTTTCAGAGTTAAAAAGTAACTATGGGAAGGTTAAACCTGGTTAAAAAGTGAAAAATAATATTCACACTTGAAATGGGAAACTTGACAATAATTCTAGTTTCACATATCAAATGTGAATTAATTTTTTCTCTCACTTTTTAACCAGCTTGCCATCATAATATCATAACTTTTGTTAATCCTTTCCAGTTGCATATAAAGCAATGAATGGTTATTTTGTGTTCAATCACAAAAAACTAGTCTGTTCTAAAAAAAAAGATAACAAATAATTTTAAATGAGCAATTTCACTTCACTTGAAGTTGTGTGCCACTGTTCAAGTAGGTAAAATTGTTAACTATGTATACAACATATAAGGTTTACTATTTACCCGTGAAAATAATCTTTTCAGTCATAAAAATAATCAAATAACTGTTATTGATAGTTCAATTTTTGTTTTAAGGAGCAATATGTATGGTGTAGTTTTTATAGTGTATGGTTTTTTTAGCTCCTCACCGTATGTGAGAGGGCACTTGGCAGGCTTTACAGTGGGTTTCCCTCTGACACTCCTTGGAAATGCAATTTTCCAGCACTTTTCGCCATGTTTGTTGATAGCCTGCCTCCTATTTATATTTTCATTAAAATGCAAAGCTGCAATTGTGAGTCTGGAAAAAATATTTTAACAATATTATTATATATGTACCACAACAGGGGTGTGAATTGAGCTATAAATTTCACTAGCCCAGAGCGAAATTTAACTAGCCCTTACCATCATTTATGATTTCTAAGGAAAATCCACTAGCCCTTACACTATTCCACTACCGGGCTAGTGCAAATTTGCATCCCTGCATAATTTATCTAGTGAGTATATCTCACCTCTACCAGTGATAATTGTTTTTAATATTTTTAATATTAGCAGGTTATTGAGAAGAAAATGAGTGTTTTAAGTAAACAAAATTTGTAAATATTTGCCAATTGGTCTCTGCTTAAATAATTATAAGTTATTGACATTACCTTAAAGTCAGTGAAAATTTAAATTAGATGATTTAGTGGGGAAAAGGGTTAATTCTTACCTTGCTTTCATGGCTTTGTAGAAGAAATGTCTGTTTTTGGGGGCAAAGATACAAACCACCCTGTGGAATGCCTCCAGATTTGCAGTTTGATCCGCAGGGGACGCACTTCCAATGTCCTTCACCAACAGTTTTTGGCAAACTATTTTTTCAAGTGCTTTGTGGGCCTTTGAACCTGAAAGATCGGCACAAATCAGGCCAAAATAAGGTCACAGCATCTGCTTTGAATTTTGTGCATTGAAAACAATTATATTTATTCTCTGGGCAATGGTTGATCATTTTTCACCCTAGTTGAGCATGATAAACCATGGTTTGGCACTATATAACCCTGATAACTGGTTTCACCTGACTGGAATGCACATTAACCCCTGTTCTGCTAAATTGTTTATAACTGGAATTGTTAATATAATATTCAGCTTCAACTGACAAAAAATATGTGTTTTTATGTAAAAATGCAATATATTATTCTTTTATTAGCTGAGATGTATGAAAAACTATTTCCGATGGATTATAGAGGTACGTGTATTTAAATTTGGTCTGGAAACTGTATATATACGGGTCCAGCAGCACAAGGGTTAATTAAACTTCTAATATAGGTTAACAAGAATTAAAAATTAGCCCTTTCCGGTTGTCTGAGATTACAAAAAAAAATTTCGGACAATTAATAACCACCAGGGAGGGGGGGGGGGGGAAGGCGAGGGGGTGTCTGATTGGACAACCACCTTTTGGAGAGGGTTTTTTCACAATCTAGTTCTAGATTCTAGGTCTATTTTCAAGGATTTTTTGCTGGTATCTGACCCAGACGTCAGCTGTGCTCATAGATTTTGTAAGTGATAGCGATGTTCTTAAACTTAATACCGGAATTTTTTTCTCAGACTACCTGCAAAATGCAATATGGTCTCTGAACCCTCCCGCCCCATCCCCTCCCCCCCCCCCCCCAAAGAAAAATTGCATCGACCTTTCACCCTAATTATTAAATATTTTACAGTTTTAAAATTCAAAACTTCAAGTACCTTCCTCCATCCAATCCCTATCCTCCAGAGGTTCATGTAGGCAGCGTGGGAATAAGGGGTCAGCGTGCTCATGGATGCCTGCAACGTGATTTAGCACAGAGAGCCACCGAGCTCGAGCAACCTCTGGCACGCCCCCACTGGTTGATGCAACCCAGTACACGTGGTTTCCCACTGACTCTCTCCAATCCCCCAGCTCCTGGCAGTATCTCCCTGTTCTGGCACTTTCCACCTTCTTTTTAATGCCTAGTACAAACAGTGCAGGACATTACAGAAATTAAAATTAACTTGTAAAAGTTTCTAACATCAGCAAGTCCTCAAAAAAACATTAATGTTTGCTGATATTGAATAATATCAACAAAGAATATCGGTTCTTCAGTATCAGTTCTCATAGAAATCATTTCAGTCCTTTGTCACTATCCAAATTATGTAAAAAAGACCGTAGAGCCAATTTAAATAATTTAAAATATTTAAAGTGCTGATAAAACATCGAAAAACTATTTCAGTCAGGATCGTCAATCAAAAGCAGGGTTTTACACAATCTTCATTTGGTCGTCCTCCAATTTCTTAGTGGTTGACAATATTTAACAACACTTGTAAATCTTGAACCAAAGTTATTGACATCGATTATGTCGTCAATTTTGTAAAACTACAGATGGAGACATGACGATCGATCTCGACGGTGTCAAACGCTGCAAAGGCTAAAGTTAATAATTGTTCACTATTTGTTGTCACACACCATATAGATTTGCCTTGAAATACTAGTTAAATTATAGGATTTTACAAACCTTTCGCGATGTGCCAAACATCAAACCAGTGTTTTGTTGTCGGGTGGCTGGTTTTCATGAATTTCTTTACAGAGGAATGCCTGTCTGTTGTCAAAGAGGCGACATGGATTCCCTCAGAATCTAGGAAATCCATGCCCCTCTTTAGGCCCTCCACTTCCATCGCATATGAGTTTTTGACTTCATTTTTCTGCAAAAAATTACAGTTCAACTATTTTAATCTGATACTGATCTGATTTTGAAAAGAAATGACATCCATAACAGGGATATTATGGGATAAGGACGTTCTCATTCACTTTGCGAATTGCAACAATATCAATTCTCATCTCGAGGTACATTTGGAAAAAATTTAATACCTGTTTGCAAAGATATTTTTTAGTTGAAGGAACAAGACCACCGCGTGTAGACCATGTGCACTATTGTCAACAAATTTAATTGAAGAAAATATTTACTGCTAAATCATTAGCTTTATAATACATCTATTATATCCGGCTATCACAACATGTAAAAGTTTTTATTCAGTGTGAGATTTTTGCTACCACACTGTGAATAGAAATTTGATTAAATGACAATTTTTTTACAATAAAATACACAATAAATAATAATGAATGTCTGACCTGGACCAGTTCTTGATGCAGGACATGTGAGTCACTCATGTCCATCAGGGTATATGATCCATACTTGGCGGTATGGCCAGGAGAGTCGCACCTGCCATCACCGCTAAGTTTGACTGACTCACTGATATTATTTAATATCGCATTTTGATGGCAGTGCCATGTATTGCTGACTGCAGGGATCAGGTAACATGCCTGCATGGCCCGGAAGGTCCTGTCACTGATTGAGGCCATGCCAAGATGTTTCAGCATATTTAGGCCCTCACTTATGCCGCAACCACTGAAACAATATATGTTTTTTTTTGTTTGAACAATACAACGTGAAATGTTAACCTTCATCCTGCTGATACCACTATTCTCGTTTGTAATCTGTTACATTAGCAGATTAGTGGACCAAATCACTTATATTAGAAATAAAATGTGTGTCTAAACATAAAGATTTGCAAGTATTTGTGCTCAGAATAAACAAATATAAGTAATTTTCGGCCACTTGAAGTTGTGGGTTGCGGTAGCGACACACAACCTAATGTTGCTGAAAATTCGAATAAATTAACTTAGCAGGATATCCGATAAGGGTTAGTGGTATAAAAATGTAATTAGATCTTCACATGGGAAATATCAACATGTAATGCCTTCTCAACACTGGGCTGGCATAATTCTTGTTGAGTTAGGTGCTGGAATTCAATAATAATTTGTTATAGCACATGTGTGTTGCATATTGACCCTGAAGACGCTAGTCACGTCTATAGCCTTTGTGGAGCCTTTTTGTTTAACCCTTACAACGCTGAATGTTTGTATATATAAACCATGGAAACCAAAGGTTTTTCAATTTAAAATCATCATAAATGTCTCAATGTTATAGTATCTTTTTCTGCTTCATATGAATACCTATGTTATATGTCTACGGCCATACAGTGCTTGATTTTGAGGAGAGCACCCGGCCCGGGGCTCCCAAATTTACTGCAGGGCTCTCTATTAGCTGCATGACTGTGCCCTTGTGGCTCGCTAGATTTTGCCAAAATGTTTCTATTTAACACAGGTCAATTTATTTCGGACACTTAAATGAAATGATGGGCTCTAGATTTTCTAGGTGGGTGCCCTGCTGGCTCTCACCTCAAATCTTCCAAATTCGAGCACTGCATTTAAATACGTTTGTATTCTCTCGGTACGGGGATCGACTTTAGACTTATTTATTTAGACTATTCCAAAGACTGTCCCGCTCTGAAAGGGTTGAACAAGGCCCATGTCTGAAAAGTATTCTGATGTTCCTTGAAACTGTTGAAAAGTCGATTGAATTTGGTCATTGTTAAAGTGTATAAATATTGAGCTTAAGAAAATCCAATATGTGGGTATTTGACATATCATCCCCTTAGAGTTAAAAAGTGCTAACTGCTACTTTCTGAATTAACAATCGGCAGCCAAGGGGACAATATGCATGTACCTGAAGAATAATGCTGCAGCAATGCTTAGGTTGCCATGCGACATCTCCCCTGCCATTGGTTGTGATGACCACGTTGTGTTTCCCTCGCAATGGTCACAATATTGTTTGACTGTGAGGGTGCTGCCTTTCTCATGCGACCGCAGATCGCTGCTGTGAATAAGCTCTGCACCACAATTCAGGCATCTCCTCAGGAGCCGCTGCAGTTCCGAACCATAAACTAGAAATTTTTTTGTTGAAATGTCTGTCAACATTGACACCCTAAAATCACATGGACATTAACCAGGTATACTTCACTGTATATGTTTGAGATTTGAGCAATTTTTAATTGGTAATGTGGAAAATGAGAATTTACCACGGCTGTTTTCTTAGACCATTTCGAAAGTTTTTAAAGCTGCTATGCCGCTACAATAATGCACTGGTTAAAGGAACTGTCCCAGGCTAAAATCATCAAAAAATCAGTGATTTTATTTTGGCTTCTTAATATGACAATATGATGTAAACATGTCCACTGCAAAAGTTTTACAATTTTTGTGCTGCGCATTTACCAGTTGGGTAGATATAGAAACGAGATTCCCGTATTTCTTATTTTTGACATGGTAGTCCAAAATAAGAAATCAGGAATGTTGTCTTTATATCTAGCCTAACTGATAAATGCACAGCACAAAAATGTAAAAAAATGCAGTTCTAGTCTATGGACATGTTTAAGTCATATGGTCACATTAAGAAGCCAAAATATAATCACCGATTTCCTGATGATTTCAGCTTGGGACAGTCCGTTTAATTAAGATGGTGCCTGTGTGTAACACGTCTAACAGACATTTTTTATTGTGGCAAAAAGTGATCAATTAATTTAAAAAATTTAAATCATGTTACCCGGCCAAGATATCATATGTGTTATGTAATTCTCAGTATAATACTCCCTCAATCAGAACAGATCTAGTTATACATTAAAAAATAGTAGGAGAAAATGTTGTTTGAAAGTTTTACGTTTCTTCTTCATCAACATATTCTTCTTCAGATTCATCAGATTCATCTTCTTCATCCCCTGGCTGCCATGTCGGGTCTATCCTGGCCTCATCTTCATCATCGGAAGAATCTGAAAGTGTTTTTAATCTAATAATATTTACATTCTGCCACTTTTATGTTTAAGAATGATATTAAAATTGTCAGTGATAACTTTAAGGTTTTATATACAGGGTTCCCACTCACCTGGAAAACCTGGAATTTGGCCAAAAAAATTCCATGCAAGGAAAAATCATGGAATTTAAAAAAAAAGGATATTTTCGTGGGAAAATCATGGAATTTTAAAGTGTATAAATATTGAGCTTAAGAAAATCCAATATGTGGGTATTTGACATATCATCCCCTTGGAGTTAAAAGGTGCTAACTGCTACTTTCTGAATTAACATTCGGCAGCCAAGGGGACGATATGCATGTACCTGAAGAACAATGCTGCAGCTATGCTCAGGTTGCCATGTGACATAATGGCTGTGAAAAAATCAGAGTGGCTGATTTCTTGCGATTTTTCGCATTTTACGGCAATAATTTGACCTTGTGGGTACGATAACATAGTTTTCATGTATCCTTCCAAAATTTGTTATGGATGTTACAAAATGACCACTTCTCGGATAAGTTCAATAATGGTTGAACAAAAGTTCAAAATGGCTGATTTATTGCGATTTTTAGCATTTTACGTCAATAATTTAACCTTGTGGGCGCAATAACTTTATTTTAATAATGGCGGTGTGCTATTGATTAGCAATTGATCCAAAAAAGTGTCTGTAGCTTTTTGCTACACAATGCTTTACAAATTGAGCCTGGACTTATGCAAACCTTCTTCCACATCCATCAGCTCCTCCTCAGGCTGGGAGGGTGATGAGGGTAGAGTTGGTGAAGTGGGTTTATCAGTTGGAGTGGGTGGATCAGGGTTGCACCCAGAATCTGTCATGGCCTTTGTCTCGCATGACCACACAACATTTGTCTGGACATGTTTAGATCGATGTCCTGGTTCTCCTGTCTGACAAGCAGCAGCCATCATCTGTAGTAATATCATGTACATTTATAGATATCTTATCTATACATGTATGTACATTTCTAGACATTGTATATTTTTTAGCAATACTAATACTGATGGGATACTGATTAGGATCATTAATTTTAATGGAGGTTTGCAATCTCTGACAGACTGTCTAGTTCTTATCTTACTCTTAGACTGGGCTTCTTAGACCTAGTTGTCTTGCGTCTTGATTTTTGACCTAGCCTAGGACTACATTAATAACCCTACACAAAATTGCTTTTAAATCAAATTCTAATTCGGAGCGGGAGCTCCTGGACTTATGCAGTCTTGTTAATTTAGGAGGTGCACTTGCACAGGTAGCTGTGATAATTTACTGTTCCTAATTATCATGATTACATTCACATTTCCATTAAAAAAGTAATGGGCACCTTCACTTTTTTTTAATGGGAGTGAGATAAAAATAATCTCAATTCTAAACCTTTCAGTGCCTGAACTTTCATTATACGTCAGAATCGGACGTCTGTAGACATCAGATTCTGATGTGTTAAAACTATCCATGCACTGGAAGAGTATTTATAATTGCCTTGGACCCATAACATAGGTAGTCAATTGCAACGTAAAGAGCTAACTAAGACATTTATGATAATTTAAAACAGCAAAAAAACCTTTGGCTTAGACAGAAAATATTTAAGCGCTGTAGCGGTTTAAATTTTTTATGTGTCAGTTATTTTTTCACTTTTAATTCACTACAATTTTCTGCTCATTTCTTCTTCCAAATGTTTTTGTTTGAAAAAGAAACTGAATGGTTAAAAATGAATATAGGCGCCATTAGCACCTTAAAAAAAAAAGAGTTTAAATAAAAAAGATATATTCAGTTCATTTTGAATGGATCACACTTGCTGCTTGGTAATGGCTCAGTGTTTGTTGAATGTTTTGTTTATTGAGCCAGCCTTGAATACCAACCCATTGAATTTTCAGATAACTTTGACCCTACAAACTTGTTCTAATTACGATGTATATTGTTATATTGGGCAGAAAATATTTTGGTGTTCCGCAATGTAGGCTGCTTAATAAACAAAAGTGAAATGGCTAATTTAAACTTGTGTTTATGGTAGTCAAGGTTGTAGGTAAATAATACTGAAGTCCAGTAATGATAATGACCTGCCTGAACAGCTGGGTGTTACATAATTATTTTGTGTAAATATGTTTCTACAAAAAGTATCTGGATTGAAAACTGACTAACTAGCAGTTATAGTAAAAGAAGTTAATGTACATACATGAATTGATTCTGTCTGTGTGGCGACAGTCTGGCTTCTACAAACAGTATCTTCACTATCATCATTACTCTGCAAATATTTGGGCATTCAGGTCTAAATAGACAGACATAAAATTAGAATAGATGGACAAAGCTAGTAATATCGTGCATTGTATTTATCCTTCTTCAAATGTTGATTTTCAGCTGATTAATTTGATTTAACAATTTAAGGGTTAACTGTGTGTATTATCAGGGAATGTGGATATAAACTAGAAATCAGAACTATAATTTATGCTTTTCATTTGTTTGAAGCTGGAATTACTATTCATAAAAAATATACATTGCTTCAATTCAATTATTTAAACTGCATCTACCTTGACCCTGTCACATAATGATAATCATGCACCCTCATTTTTTGTTTGAATATCAAGAGTTTTCAATATCCCCTTATGTGTGAAATTTGTTAAATACCTGTAGGCTTACTTCATGAATGATTTCCTGTGGGTCGCATTCCGAGGTCTCATCAAATCCACTGAATGTAGCAGTAGCAGCAGCCGCAGTTACTCTACCAGCTTCATACTCATGAATCAGCTGATTGAATATATATATATATATTTATATACAGCAATAATAATAATTTCAATATAATAATTATTGTGATATTTAAGTGCATGTATTGTTAATCCTGCCAGGTGCGGCAAATTTGGTATTTTCCATTGAAAATTGTTATATTTAGGTGCATTGTACAGAGCTCCAGATAATTTTTTGGTTTGAAGGGTATTTCACACATTGAAATGGGTAATGAGGAGTGAAATATGATGAAAAAATAAATGAGAAGTATTTTTCATACAACAACATGAAAGTTTTAAATGATGATCACTTTTTTCTTACACTCAGGTCACATAGTTCTGTTCACGTGCAAAATAAAACATTTGTTTCATTTTTTTCTCTGTTTCCTTTTTTAATAATTTTATGGGTGATATTACTCCTAAGATTTTTCTATCAATAAGTATTTGAGGTTTTTACATGCGTATTTTACGCATATACGCATGTTATCTGGAGCACTGATTGTATTGTTAATCCTGCCAGGTGTGGCAAATATATTTTCCATTGAAAAAAAATTAAATAAAAGTAAAAAAACATCTCTCCAATGCAAATATGTTTACAGAACTCCTTGTGTTTTCGGGAAAAAATTGTATATAGTGGAAACTGCAATGAGCAGCAACTCTTATGAGCAGTGAACTAGGAGGCCACTGGGCTATCCCCCAAAATGTCATTTTGTATACAAATAAACCTCCTATGAACAGCCACCTGCGTTAAAAGGCCATTTTTCCTATGTCACAAGGGTGGCTGCTCATAGCAGGTTCTACTGTAATCATTTTGATCAGATTTTTTAAAGGTTTTTTAACCCTTATCCTGCTATTTAAATTTTTATTTTTCAATTACTTGAGGTTGTGCCTCACTACCGCGATCCACAACCTCAAGTGGTTGAAAATTACTCATATTTGTTTAATTTGACAGCAAAAATTTACTAATATTGTTTGTCTTGATTAGCAGGCAAAGTGTTAGGTCAATGTGCTGACTAAAATCACCTGGCGCATTATGAAAAATATGTGTTTTTTTCTACAAAGTTTGCACTTTTATGTTACAGTTTTATTTTACGTTGCAGTAGCTGTAAATGTATTATAAACGTTAACATTTTTATTACACAGCCAATAAAATTAACGTCGGACTGTACGGTTGGACAGTCCGACGTTAATTTTATTAACGTCGGACTGTCCAACCGTAAAGTCTAGAGTAAATTTGTAATATTGGGATAACAGTTTGATTTATAGATCTAAATCATCGAAAAATTTCAGCGACGCCAAGGAAAGTGTGAACTGAAACATTCTTGTCCGGGGAAAAATTAGGATGTGTGGTAAACTTTACCGGCTGGTAAAAATAGCTTATTTTAGTGGCTTGTTACAACGTAGAATTTCAGAAAAATGTTGATGTATTACTTTTTTTACCAACCCCCATTTAAGTTTTTAGGCCTCAGCCAAAATTTTGGCGGATGCCTATTGTTGTCATCAGGCGCGTCTGTCCGTCCGTGCGTCTGTCTGCCACTTTTAGCACTATAACTTGTTTCGCGTAAGGGGAATGCACATTAAACTTCACCTACAGATTAATCATGACTAAAGCTTCACTAATTTCACATTTTACCTTTCTGTGACCCCTATGACCTTTACTTTTTTCCGATCCACAAATTTTTTCAATAACGCAGTTCACTTATCATTTTTTCAGGTATCTTTCCAAAATTTATACCATATACAGGGGGAATTTTGTTCAGTATCGCATAGCAAAATGCTACGCAATTCTGTACACTTGCTAATCAAATTGTTATTGATTAGCAAAATATTTATACATCAATGATAAGGATGTCTGGCAAGTTGCAGCTTAGATGAGAAAACTGCTAATTAAATTTTTTCAAACAAATTTTTGCCTGAATTATATCCATTTCACTAATAGCTCAGATGAGTTTGAAATTGGGCAAGATTCAGACAGAAACTACGTCATGGCGGCCAAAATGACCGATTATCGGCCATTATTTTTGTAATATATGTGTAATATCTGGAAAACCGGACGAGATAGCTAGACCATTACTGATACTATTTCAAGAACAAAATGTGCAGTTTCAGGTAGGGATATACCATGAACAATTTCAACTTGATCAAATTCAAGATGGCATACCTGCGGCCACTTCAGATCGACAATTTTTTTCGTTAACGCGATTCACTCAACATTTTTGTATGTATCCAAAATTTATACCATACATCCATTTCACTAATGTACAGTATACTTTTTTAGTAGGGCTCTGTCTGTGATCACATATCTTTGGAACAAAAAAATACCCTATATATCATCAGCTTTCACATTGTTTCTGCACTAAGCACTAAATCAGTAAATGAACACAGACCTAAAAGTGTCATAACAATAACATGTATTTTTTTTCAATATAGTGGGTATATATCTTTTTAATGCTACAGACAGTAGGCCTATACCTGCAGGTTTTGGCGTTTCTGTAATGCCAAGCTTCTTCGAACCCCGGTTTTTACAGATGATGTACTGGTTGATGGCAGTTCTTGTTGAACAGTTCTATGTTCGCGATATCTAAGGGCAGAACCATACAACATAAAAATGTATTTGTTGGAAGATAAAACAGAATAATACAGTTTTTTGTTTTAGAGATGGATTGGAAATTTAGTCATAACTTTATCCTAAACTTGTGCATCTGCCAACAATTTAAATAAATTTTCAGTGCCACCTGTTGTTGATTTTATTATTTTATTTATTGTCAAACAGATTGTCACTATTTCCAACATTTATTTCCCTGTTTTTTCAATTATTATGTTTTTTTTGTAAGATCTAACTTTGAAATTTGAATTATTAATTAGAATGAATACAGTTATTACTTTAACAATATTTATGGCATTTAAAATATAGAAGGACAAAGAAACTGTAATGTAAATGGATTAATCTGACAATCAAATAATTATTGTAGACGATGCAGGAAACTGTATGTTACTGTTCTTTCATGTTCTGTTACAAATTCAAATCACTGCACCTTGTGCTTGAACTGTGGCAGGACTCGAACCCACAAAATAGCCAACCTAACACAGTTGTGTTTTTAGGCAATGTTAGAAAATACAACAGAACAAAGTGAACAAACAGAAACATAAACAAATAATCAACTTTACCCAGATGATATATTGTACCCGGTACATTATTTTAATCTTCCCCCAACATGGCTGAAAATTTGGTGTAAGGTACTATAATTCTTGTTTCACTGTAGGCCTAGGCGTTATGGTGAAATGACAGCTGTCATTGTGAAATTTTATCCAATTGGATCCAAGATTTGAAAAATGAGGTGGGACAGGCCCACTCTCAAATTTTTAGCTCCCGCCGTCATCGTCATTGAGACAGAGCCCCTGGAGCTATGGATTCCGCCTCCGTTTTTTTTAGCTCCCGCCGTCACCGTAGGTGAGACGGAGGGAGCTATCAATTCTACCTCCGTTTTTTTTTGGCCTCTTCTTTTGCCTATAACTTTTAAGAAAATCAGCTAGGATAACAATTTTTGGTATGTGGGTTACTTCCAGGTGGCTAATGGACAGGTTAAAATATTTTTAATCTGAATTCAATACGCAAGGTTGCAGAGGAGAAAATGATGATGTTACGGCGTTGGGCCGTCCGTAGAAAGTACTTGTCCGATTGTCTTCAAATTTTACACACAACACCCCTAGGGGGTCTAGTTGTGCCTTTTGGGGTATTTGAACTTTGACCTACTTCTTGTTCAGAACTATGACCTATTTAGACGTTTTGACGCGCACTTCGTTTCAGGAGCAGATCTCGAAAAGTACTGGGCCGATGACAGTCATATTGCACATACATGTTCTCTAAGGTCCCTAGTTGTGCCTTTTCAGGTTTTTGGTCCTTGACCTTGAAGTTGACCCAGCACTTTGACCTAATTTATAACATCGGTAAATCCGACTGAAAGATTTTGTGGAATATCATGAAAAACGCTCAAGATAGCTACACCATTACTATAAAACAAATTGTGAGGTTTCAGGAGAGGATGCATCTTGAAAAATTTCAAGTCGATAAAATTAAAAATGGCCGCCTATCGGCCATTATTCACCTCGACAGGCCTGATATTGCGGAATATCATGAAAACCGCTCAAAAAGCTACACCATTAATATCAAATAAATTGTAAGGTTTCAGGAGAGGATCCATCTTGAAAAATTTTAAGTTGATAAAATTCAAAATGGCCGCCTATCAGCCATTATTCACCTCGACAGGCCTGATATTGTGGAATATCATGAAAACCGCTCAAGATATCTACACCATTACTATAAAACAAATTGTAAGGCTTCAGGAGAAGATGCATTTTGAAAAAATTCAACTCGTCCAAGTTCAGAATGAATAATTTTGACTTGATCAAATTAAAAAAAGCCGCCTTTAGGCCATTATTCACTTTCACATGGCCGATATTTGGTAAACCGTGCTAGATAGCTAGATGATTACTATAGAATGAAATGTGAGATTCCAGCTGAGGATGCATCTTGAAAAATTCTGACTCAATCAAATTCAAAATGGCCCCCTATCGGCCATTATTTACTTTTACATGCCCAATAATTTGTAAGTTGTGTTAGATGTTAGTTCATTACTATAAAACAAAATTTGAGGTTTCGGGGGAGAATGCACTCGAAAAGTTTTTAACTAATTTATATCGAATTCAAAATGACTGTAAATCAGCTATTAGTTAACTCGATTGGCCTGATATCGGGTAAACCGTGCCAGATAGGTAGACCATTACTGGGATACTGATTAGGATCATTAATTTCAAGGGAGGTTTGCAATCTCTGACAGACTGTCTAGTTCTTATCTTACTCTTAGACTGGGCTTCTTAGACCTAGTTGTCTTGCGTCTTGATTTTTGACCTAGACTAGGACTACATTAATAACCCTATACAAAATTGCTTAAATAAAATTCTAATTCGGAGCGGGAGCTCCTGGACTTATGTAGTCTTGTTTACCTCTTCTTTTGCCTATAACTTTGTAAGAAAATAAGCTAGGATAACAATTTGGTATGTGGGTTATTTCCAGGTGGATAATGGACAGGTTAAAATATTTTAATTCTGAATTCAATACGAAAAGTCGCAGAGGAGAAAATGATAATGTTACGGCTTTGGTCCGTGAACAATTAGTTTCTGGAGCATATCTTTGAAAGTACTTGTCCGATTGTCTTCAAATTTTACACACAACACCCCTAGTGGGTCTAGTTGTGCCTTTTGTGGTATATGAACTTTGACCTACTTTTGGTTCAGAACTATGACCTATTTGGACATTTTGACGCACACTTCGTTTCCGGAGCAGATCTCGAAAAGTACTGGGCCGATGACAGTCATATTGCACATACATGTTCTCTAAGGTCCCTTGTTGTGCCTTTTCAGGTTTTTGGACCTTCACCTTGAAGTTGACCTAATATATAACATCGGTAAATCCTACTGAAAAACAAAATGGCCGCCAATCGGCCATTACTCACTTTCACATGGCCGTTATTTGGTAAACTGTGCTGGATGGCTAGACCATTACTATAAAACGAAATGTGTGATTTCAGGAGAGGATGCATCTTGAAAAAATTTGACTCGATAAAATTTGAAATGGCCGCTTATCGGCCATTATTCACTTTCACATGTCCGATATTGGTAAACCGTGCTAGATGGCTAGACCATTACTACAGAATGAAATGTGAGATTTCAGCTGAGGATGCAATTCTGACTCGATCAAATTCAAAATGGCCCCCTATCGGCCATTTTTTACTTTCACTTGCCCAATATTTTGCAAACTGTGTTAGATGCTAGTCCATTACTATAAAACAAAATTTAAGGTTTCGGGGGAGGATGCACCCTTAAATTTTTTAACTAGTTTATTGCGTCTTGATTTTTGACCTAGCCTAGGACTACATAGATAACCCTACACAAAATTGCTTAAATCAAATTCTAATTCGGAGCGGGAGCTCTTGGACTTATGTAGTCTTGTTTTGGATATATTCATAGCGAATTTAGGGGATTTGCGCTTATCTATAGACTTGTATTCAGCGTTCGAAATAAGGGTTAAAAATGAGGTTGTCCATTGGACAATCAGTTCAGATTTTCAGGTTGTCCGCTGAAATTTCAGATTGTCCGCCAGAAATATATAGCTACCAGTGTTCAGCACAGACAAGAAATAGGTGGGGACATTTGTCTCACTACCCTGGAAAAAAAGGAGACCAGTGCGTAATTTAGGCGATATCGCGGCCTGTGCTGAACACTGGCTACAACCCAGTCTGTTCCCACAATTTTCTGAAAACATTAGTTAACCAACAAGTGGAACCTCACCATTGTAATAAAAAATTTCAACCGGACCCTGACAGTCACTTCACTTATAAATGCCTTTAAATAATAATGTAATGTGAAAATGTCATTCTTAAAAATTGGTTGTCCGCTTGCACAACCTCATGGTAACTAAATGATTGTCCGCCACAAATTTTGGTAGTCTCGAACAACCTGAAAGGCCTTATACCAAATGCTGGTATTAGGCTATAGACTAGTATTCACCATTTTAGGTATAGGCCTAGCTAGTATTGGGCATGTTGCACGGAAAGGCCTAACAATCTGCCTACTTGACACTGCGCACAGGGACCTGAGACCAGGTAGATCTAGGTCAATAACCCTGTTTACCAGGTTAGGACTATTATGACAAGTGTATAAGTAGGCCTAGACTACAGTCTATACCAGGTTAGAATTTTGAATTCTAAGTAGGCCTAGATTACAGTCTGTTCAATGAGGAGGCCTAGACTACAGTCTGTTCAACGATTGATAGAGTCTGGACCAAAATAAAAGTATGCTTTTTCGGGTTTTGCAATTTTTACGTAATTTTGCAAACATATCTTATTAGTGCTTATCATACATTCATAACCATTCATTCGGCAACATCCCTGAAAATTTAGCAAAAATGAAGTGAGTATTACAAAAGTTAGCCCATTTGACATGTAAGCCTACGTACCACAATTCTGAGAATAAAGTAATGAATGAATGAATGAAGTTAGTGGGTTCAACCTTATGTAGACTATAGTATAGACGGGCGTCATAATGATAAATTTACTACATATGATTGTCGAAATGGTTTAACTTTTCAAATATTCAATATTTTTTTAAGAAATTCTCAAAAAAAATGCACACTATACCTTAGCCCACATCTAACCAGTAGCGCATGTTTTTCGATGATTTCTCGTCAATTATCAACAGATTTTCATGAAATTTTGCAAAAAATATTTTTCAACGGAATCCTAATGTTCCTGAAAATTTTGTAAAATTATATTTTGACAGTATTTCAAAAGTTACATTCATGATTGACAGAGAAATAGACAAAAAGCATGCACTACAGAATTACCAAAATAATTGTGGTCCAGGGTAGGCCTATAGGCTTGTAGTCTGACTAGATCTAGATGCCAAATGAAAAAGGGGTCTATCTGTCTGAGACTAGTCTATTTATAGTTCACAATTTATTTTTAAATAGCTTGAGAATTGACAGATTAGGCCTAACAAAATATTGTTTGTTTCCGATCCTATCAAAACATGTGCAACCCAAATTTATTTTATGGATTACAATTTTTTTTTCGGGGAATCTATAAGTGGTTTTGTCAAGTTGAAAAAATTCCCAAAATCCGAGAAAAACTCGTAGGGGGTGGGTGGGTCAAGCCCCAACCCGGATTTTTTTTAATTTTGTGTTTTGTTGTGTATTTTTGTGTTTTCATGTTTCCAAAAAAAAAAAAAAAATTGGATTGGGGGGTGGGTGGTTGGAGTCTGACCAATCCGAGTTTTTCTCGGATTTTTAGTAACCTGACAAGACCCCTAAGTTAAGGGATGAGTTACTGACTGTAATCAAAGTAACTCTAAAAAACGTTACGAAAAGGAGAGGCGGGGGGGTCAAAAAGTGTAAAAAAAACCCCAAAAATTGCTACATAATTGTACAGATAATACATGCATGGAAGTGAATTTGGCACCAAATGAAATTCAATTCGGAAACAAACATAGGGCCTATATTTTTTTGGCCTGTGCGAAATTTCCAGAAAATTGGTTCAGAATTGATGGGAGAATTTGACGAAAAGCATGCGCTCCAGATAATTGTATCATAGAGTATAGGCCCTAGCCTAGGCCTTCGCCAAACATAAAAGTAAATCGACATAACAAAATTGCAACAAAGCCAACATAGCAAACGAAAAAAGAAATGACAAATAGATCCATGACCATGTTTAAAAATAAAATAAACAATTTAACGTTAGTAACCTACAGGTGGTCGTTGGACGGAGCAGGTGAGCTGTCAAATGTAGGCCTACTTCCTGAGGCTGAGCAGGCCGAGGCTGAACTTGCACTAGGTGAAGAAGTAACGTTAGGACTAGGCCTACCGACACTCGTTGACGTTGGCGTGGGTGGTGCAGGCTGCTTCATGTGCAGGGATGGCACACTTCCTGGCTTCAAGTGAACGGCAGATGGACATGCCGCCCCAAGACTGCGGCGAACCACAGGGTCGATCACGAAGCACTCCCGGGTAAAGTGTAAACCACAGATCTTGCTGCTGGCACTTGGTTGCCAATTCACCCGACCCACTCGGCTGGTCCACACTGCACGCAGACGGGGGTCTTTCGGAAAAGCGTGCAGGCTTGACCTGGCGGTCCGTTGGGTTTTTGTGCCAGTGTTGCACATGTACACGCAACAATAACCCATAATACAGAAAAATAAATATATAAATAATCACACAATTAAATAATTTTGATAATAAGTAAGGGAAACTATATAAAACAGTCGTTGAATAATGCAAACTTCAATGTCGTCAAGTTTTCACGGTCATGACAGTAAACAAATGGCTGCCGGGAAGTCACCACGGACGACAATGGTACGTCACAGAACCGGAGATTACCGGAGATTACCGAACATATTGCTTGTATTGATCAGGGGAGCCTTGGTTAAAAACATTGAAATAAACTCCTTTTTTACACATAAAGTTGATATTTTATGATATGACTGCAACAATTTTGTGTTTTTTTTATATAAAATGGGCCTAATACTAGCAATAACGAGCCGTTTCTCCTGGGACCTTTAAGAGTAGCTATGTTACTCTTATTAAGCTCTTGTTTCAACTATTATTAAATGTTATGTTATAAACCTCCCACAGCAAGTTAAGCACTGTGAGAGTATAATTGTTTGTTAAGATTGGTGTACACTTAGTAAATGAGTTAGTGAGGATTTGATAGGTCTGTAGTCATTGGGAGGTTTGAGGGATCAGCTGGTATAGTTGCAGTAGCTTGGTACATCAGGGACAAGTGTGCCACTGGCTAATTGGGAATTAGTGCACGTTTGGACACTGTACTGGTGGGACACGAGTGCTGAACACCGGGCTGGCATCAAATCGGCGCCAAAGGCACAGTACCTCAGAACTTTGAGAGCTTATATATTTATAGAGTAGCCGATTGCTCTTCAGGTCAGAAACTGAGTATTTTCTGATTAGTCACATTTAAGACTAGTGCGATACTAGTTTTATGTCTTTGTGGACAACACAAAGGTTGTCCATTGAGATTACGGGTAATTATACCCCAGATCTAGATTCAGGTCAGAAACTGAGTCTGTATCTGACAATAATAGTCGCCCAAGACTAGTGCGATAATAGTTTTGTGTATTTGTGACAACACAAAGTTGTCCACATAATTATATTAAGGGAAATGTCACTCCTTTGAATTTATCAGATTACCTAATAAATGTCCTGTTAATTGATGTCTGATATATTTGCTTCATATTGTAAAGTATGTGAAGTTATGAAGTATGTTATAGTGGTTATAGTTTATTGCCCATGTATAGTTGATCAAATAATAAAGTGATCATTTCTATGTATAAGTGGAATTGTTTTTACTGCCTTTAAAGACTTGATTGAGATTGGTCATCACCTCTGTCTATATTTGGTGATGACCATATGAGCCGTCTTTAATTCAAATCACCCCATTTGGATTCATTTTATTCATATTTTCTGCTCGGTTTCCCAATTTGGATATCTCTGGATTATTTCTGTGAAATATGGTTAAAGTGCGCTTTCTATGAGATTTATACTTATCTTTAAAAGTAACCAAGAGTTGACTGTTTTTCCCTTGCCCACAATTCATACAGCTTACCGCTCGGCTGTCACGGTCCATCCTAACCTACACCAGGCTAGGGCTTGACCGTCACACTCTTTTCTGGTGTCAGAAGTGGGATTGGCAAATCTATAAATTTTTGATTGATATATTTGCTGATCCAGTGATCGAGCCCATGCCAGAGAGATTTTAATGTAATAATCCCACTCCGCGTCACACTCTTTTCTGGTGCCAGCGAAGTGGGATTGGCAAATTTATAATAAAATTTGTGATTTCTAAATTTGCTGATCCAGCGATCGAACCCCTGCCTAAATTATATTTTAATGTGTAATGTAAGAATCCCACTACGTGACACACTCTTTTCTTGTGTCAGTTTGGTAATATAGGCAAACTGTAAATTTGCTGATCCAGTGATCGAACCTCCGCTAAAATACATTTGATAAATATTTTTTTTTCCACATATGTGGACTAGAATACATATTTTGGCGATAGCGTTTTATTTTATTTTTATCTTGTGATAACATTCATTTGTTCTAGATAATTGAGTGATATATCCATTTTGGAAAAGGTTGAGTTAAAAAAACTCCCTGTAAATAGCTTGTTCACTCTATAGTTAATGCAATAATCGCACCATGTGACACATTCTCCACACATAGATGTCGCTCAGGTCAACCCCCGCTCTCTCTCTGTAACCGCACGCCATGTTTTGACAAAAACTGCTCATTTTGAGCAGTTTTGTTGATATAAAAACTATAGGCTTATAAACACGCTTGCGTGTCGTAAATATATATGGCAAATATAAAACACCACTACTCCGCCACATATGCGTTTCTATTCACAGAGAAATAGAACAAAAATCAAGGGATTACTTTTTCCGCCTACGCGCTGCTGTGATAAGGTTCATGTTTATATTTTTCTGACAGAATTTACAATCGGGTTTAAAACACTGGCAAATATAAATTACTGAATGACAAGCGAATTGTGCTGGCTCAAATTATCCATTTTTAAACAGAATAAATAACTCCTACCGGCAGCAAACTCTTAGATCAAATGAAATAGTAAAAAAAAGATAAATATTGAGTCGAAGCGAGTTCCGTGGTTATACGGATGGTTATTCAAAACTTGAAACTCACGTGGAAACGGCTGATAAATCTGGTCAATCGTGATGCGTGCATACGACGATATGAGCGTGTGGTGTCAGAGATATAATCTCTGAGGTCAGAATGCATGTGACACTCTTTTCTGGTGTTAGCCAGGTGGCATTGGCAAATTTGTAATTTGCTGATCCTGTGATCAAGCCCATGCTAAGATATATGTTTTTGAAAAATATAATTATTGAATAAAATATTTTGCAAGATCGCACCACGTGACACTCTTGTCTGTTGTCAGAGGCTAGCGATTAATAATTCGCTGATCCAGTGATCAAATCTCTGCTAATTTGAGTTTTGCACAAATACACAAATTTATTTCAAGAATATTGACATTGCAAAATTGAGATTTAAAAATCTTGGGTCTCTTTGAAAATAAATCATTCACTATATAAGTGTATAGCTCTCAGAATACTCATACCAGGTCCTATGACACATTAAAGTGATGTCGATGGCCAGTATTTGAGTAGATATACATTGCGAGAAATTGTTGTGCTTAAAGAAAAGTACTTTGCAGATTTTTTTATTGCAAGCCCTAATTAAGGCACTAATATCACATATAGTTAGTAGTGAGTTATAGATAGTGACTTGATCCAAATATATTTGTGATATTTGTCATCATAAACAGCCAATGCGGGCCCAAGCAATTATACTAGTTAGCAATTAATTGCTTTCATAGAGTCATACCTTATTTTGACAAATCAATTTTTAAGAGATGTTGCATTACCAGCATAAACATGTTATGCTTGCTGAGGATAGCAGTGAAGCTGATATGAAAATGAAAATTCAGACTGAGGTAGTTGTATCACAACCCAGCGGGTTGGCCTATAACCAGGCACCATCCACCCCTCTTTCAGAAATGTTTCCACAGGCATGTATCAGTGAAAACCAAGTTGACCAAGATGACTTTGCAGCCTTGTTTAGCGTACAGACTGAGAAGTTGCAACAGGCAATTTTCACATTTGGTGAAAGAATGAAAACTAATTTGACAGATTTAATGCAGGGCCTGCAAGATTCAGTTATGTGTGCATCAAGAAGCCCGGATCATTCTAGTTGGCAGACACAACCTGTACCAGATCCTGCTTATACCAGAATACTGGCTACAATAGAGATATGCTGCTGCACATCCTGGTCCTGATCCGGCTCATTATAGCTGTCGGAGATCTAATCCTCCACAATATATTTGTAGTGATGAGCCACATGCAATGAGAAACCAACTATCATTATGTAGACCAACTTTTAATGAATTCCAGCATGTTGAAAGTGACACTCGATGCTCAGGTGATTTTCTTAATCGCACCGTGTGCCAGAAGGTTAAGCACTCCAGCACTCACAGTCATTACACACGGCCACCTGTTACAGGAGAAGCTTGGCAAGTGTACCATGATATGCTAGAGAATGTGGCCTCCCTTGAGGGATGGACTCAAATGGAGATCATTAAACTATTACCTCCACCTCGATCAATTCGTTATCCTGGTGTGGAAGATATTGTTAACCACCCTGTAGTGATTACTACTCAGCCATCACAAAGTAGTATAATTCTATCAGAGACCTTTCCAAAAGACCAATTGGTAGCCCCTCCACTCACACAACAAGTAGCACACTCTGAAGTGTTAAAAGAATTGATTGTGGATGAGGAGACTGTTGCCCTGGACATTCACACCTTACATACATAAGTGTGTAATTACTGTAACTTCTAGCAATTTACATGCCATAGAAGTAATAAAACCACATATATGTACTACAGTTAGCATCGTAGAATCTGTACCTACCACCGGAATGACAATTCTGTCATCAGATGTGGAGATTAAACCTCCTGAAGTTGCTAAATTGGACACTTCAATAGCTTGTGTGTCCAAATATAAGCATTTCCAGTCAGAGGAGCTTCATGTAGAAGGTACAGTGATGGGAATAGTTCAACTTCTGTTGATGCTGTTGGGTTTACTCAGGAATAGTAGTAACTATTGTGCTACTTATTCTTTCAAAAATCAAAACGTAGACTCTGACCGAGTAGAGGGTCATCCAGACACATGCAATCTAGCAGCCAGTGAAAAGCCCAGGTTTCATGTGAACAACAAATGGTGGGTTAGCACATATGGTTGGGATAGCTACTGTTTTCAGGAATTAACTCTTGATTTCTGTTCAAAGACTGTCTTACTCCTTGCAAACCTGTGTCTTGTCTTAGTAGTCCTACCTCAACTGTCCTAAACAGACACATAACTTAATTCCAAATAAATTTATTACATAGCCTTAGAAATAAATTGTTGGACTGACCGCTCATTTAACATCGAAATGTGAGAGGGAATGGCCAAATTTATTTCTGCTATACCATATTTTTGTTGATTATTTCCTCCTGGATCGACCACTCCAGCATAAAATGTTGTCGAGTGGGAACGACCACCTTATAAATTAAATACCGCCTTATTTGCTTATAATTTGATCGACCACTCACTTTCTCTATATTTTCAGAGAACAGTCAAATTGCAATTTTTGATCCAACAAAGTGCCAAATTTGATGATCAACTGACCCGTTGGTGAAGTGTCCGGGAAGTACGTGACGGGAAAGATGGTGATGACGCGACAACCGCCGAGTGGCTCTGGAAGGAACACATGTATCGGCGTTCATCCAGGAATCCAGTTGCAGTCTTACCACCTATGCTACTGTGCCCCTGTCCCTACCCAGTGGCATGGAATGTGGTAACCACCTCCTTTGCTGACTTCACTATTACAACAACATCAATGGTGAAGAGAAAAAAAGTGAGCCCCGACAGCTACAATAGTGTTCCGCTAACTTTAAAGAACATTTTTAAGTTAATTTTTTTAAATTTATACGTGACTCGTGTGCAATGAACTTGTGAAACAGCAGCAAGAAACAATGACATTCTTCATACCAGTGCAGAACCGACTACTATGAGTGACATATTATTTCTACAAGTGTAGACCAGACTCTTGAACCTATATTGTATACAACATTATTATTTGTATAGACATTAGGCTTGGTATACAAATACGCATAAAATGACTGGTTAATCATTAATAATATGTATTGATAATGTCTTCTGTAAGGTATGTATTCATAATGTGATATTTAGAGTTGATGTATAAGGGAATTTTCTTTACAGGTTTATTATGATACTATATACGCGCTTTTCAGGCCATGTTTATGTCATAATTTGTTCTTTTCAAGAGTTGGCCTATATTGATACTATGTTAATGTTATGTGATTCTTCTTCAGGTCAACATGATTTATACTATAGGGTATAATATTTTATATTATTTTTGTCACTTATGCACTCTATATTTTTATGAATTAACGAGTACTTTCCATGTCTCCCACCTTGACGAGGTTGTCAGAAATGTTGTCCGCGAGGACGCTGAGGCTGAGTAGAGGGTGGTTTGACGACCATGGGATTTGTACTTTTGTAGAAGTCTACCTTCTTCCTACAATAACCCTTCAGTACTAAATTATTTCCTTTCTTTTGATCAGCTAGTCTTGTTCTGATTATAACCGGGATGAACTGACTAAGCCAGATCGTGATGGGACGAAGTCATTCGATATCACTGCCGGATGTTGATTTTTGGCAGTGGCAAAATTAGTTACGCTTGAATAAGTTTACAAAATTCACAAATTGTCTCCTTTTAAACATGTTTTCGACGAAAGGCAATGTTTACATTTTAGGTAATTTAATTGTTGAAGGTACAAGGTAGATTTTGATATATGTTTTATTTCCAATCAATCGTAGATTGATTGTAATTTCGGGGTAACTAACTCGCCCACGTTTAGTTTTAGGAAGCCATGATAGCTTCCTCCCATCCCTGTCTGATTATTTTGTCCAGCTGATATTGTGTAGTAGGCAAAGTTTATCGCCACGCAATAAATATAATTTTATACAGTTAATCTGAGGAATGTAATTAAATAGTCGGGTAAAATTATCAGCTTATAGAACCTTATTTTTGGATGCTCAGCATGTTTCGCGACATCCACATTCAGTCTCCACCCCCCGCGTCTCGGGCTTTTCTATAAATAGCCGCTGTTCACAGCCCTCTCCAGTCGGACGGCTGGAGGTGTATGCATCTCGTCGTCCTACTCAACAGCAAAGTAATGGAGGCCCTAGTTGGACTTGTTACTTGTACTGCAGGGTTGCAGCTAAAACTCAGCCCTACAGTACAGTGCTACCCTGTCCCACTCCCTGTCCTGTGTAGTCAACCATAAGTTGACTATACAACTAAGTCCCGCCAATATAGTTAATCTTGTTGAGTATTGTGTTGTGTGAGATAACGGGTAATTTTACTCCCGATCTAGATTCAGGTCAGAAACTGAGTCTGTATCTGACAATAATAGTCGCCCAAGACTAGTGCGATACTAGTTTTGTGTATTTGTGACAACACAAAGTTGTCCACATAATTATATTACGGGAAATGTCACTCCTTTGAATTTATCAGATTACCTAATAAATGTCCTGTTAATTGATGTCTGATATATTTGCTTCATATTGTAAAGTATGTGAAGTTATGAAGTATGTTATAGTGGTTATAGTTTATTGCCCATGTATAGTTGATCAAATAATAAAGTGATCAGAAATAACCTAATTATACAGGGTATTCCAGAAAACCAGAACCAGGAATCATGGCAGAAATGTGAAGATGCAGTACTGAAGTGTTTTAAAGATGAGTTAAACATCCAAGAAGAAGTAGCTATAGAAAGAGCACATCGACTGCCTAAACCTAAGCAAATCAAACAAAGACGTGAAGGACCGAGAGACATTATCATACGATTGTCTTTCTTTAAAGACAAGGTGACCATAATGGACAAAGCCAGAGAAATTAAGCCAAAAGGCCTGTTTGTCAGAGAAGACTTCAGCGAGGGTGTACGCATGGCTCGCAATAAGATGTCAGACATGCTGAGTACAGCGAGGAACTTGAAACTGAAATCGTATTTATCTTTCAATAAACTCATCGTGGTAAATAATGACAATAAAAAGAACATCTACATGTACGATGAAGCAGCAGACGCTGTGAAAAAAGTGAAAGACTCATTTGATGACAACATACCTGCAACGACGGACAAGACCGCATAGGAAGTAGGCCATGGCCAAAGTGAAACCCTTAATAATGTGAACATAAACGAGATTTCGAAACCGTGTATCCATAACATTAACTGTGAATTTGATATAAATCAACCAAAGACCGAATGTAAGTACATTAAAATTATATCATGGAATGCTGATGGTTTAAAAAGACATTTATCAAAATCTCATTTGCTCACAATGCTACGGAATTATGATATAATTTGTATTCAAGAAACATGGGCAAATAACTATGAACAGTATATGGATTTATTTGATGGATATAATGCTTTTAGTACATACACAGCAAAACGAGCAAATCGAGGGCGAAATTCAGGCGGGATTATTGTATACATTAAAGAATGGTTATCTCCTTTTATAGACTTTATGTTTAAATCAGAAATCGCTATTTTTCTTTTTCTGAAAGTAGAAAATGTGAGCCTTCCGAAACATATTATAATGGGCTTTACATATATCCCTCCTGAAAAGTCTACCTTTTATAATATGTATGATGAACCTAACGGTATTTTGATGTTAAGAGAAGAAATAGCAAAAGCACTGAGTTTAAAAGAAGGAAGCTCCCTGTGGTTGACAGGAGATTTTAATGCCAGAACTGGGAATTTGATTGATTACATTAAAGATGACAAAACACAGTTCTTTACAGGAAATAATATTTATGAACCAGATAATTTCTCATTGCCTAGATTTTCAAAAGACATTATTATAAACAAGTTCGGTAAAGATCTGATAAATATGTGTCATGAAACAGGAACACACTTTCTAAATGGAAGATTTCCTGGGGACAAAAGTGGAGAAAAAACATGTTGTACAGCTAATGGTACAAGTACAGTAGATTATATGTTAGCGACAACAGATTTATTTGATAATGTTATTGATTTTAAAGTCTCACACATCGATGATTCTTATCACTTTCCACTGATATGCCAATTTAAATTTCAACAGATAATTAAAGAAAAAAGTGACGAAATAAAATATGAATATGAGCAATCACCGACTTTTAAATGGAGCTGCGAAGCTTCTGAAAACTATCGAAAAAATGTATTACAGGGTGAAAATGAAGACGGTTATAACCCTATGTCATTATACACTGATCTTGTTACCTCAAACCATGAGCAGAACTGTGAACAGATTTTAAATAAAATAACAAATATGTTGCACACAGCAGGAAGTTTTCTATTAAAGAAAACCGGGTATCTAAAGAGAAATCTAGAATTAAAAACTCAACCACAATGGTGGGATAGTGAATGTGATCAATTAAAACTTTTAAAGTTTAAAAAATTAACACAATATAGACGCACAAATAACAACGAATCCTTAGAAGAGTATAAAGAAACTAGAAATGATTTTAGAAAACTGTGTAAAGAGAAAAAATGTTCATATGGTTTGGAAATGAGAAATAAATTACAAACCTCGAGTGAAAAACCAAAAGAGTTTTGGTCATTGATAAAAAGCTTAACACGGAAACCCAAAAAATCACCAGATATATCAGGTGAACAATGGTATGATTACTTTAATGAACTACTGAAGAGAAAAGTAGATGTTAAAGAAACTGAGATGCAATTTGTGTCAAATTTTATTGCTGAACATGATATATTTTGTAATGAATGTACTGAAAACAAACCTGACATTTTAAATTCTTCCTTTACTGAAGATGAAGTGAGATTATGCATTTCTAATTTACCTAATGGAAAAGCAGGTGGTATTGATGGTATTCTAAACGAAATGTTAAAATGTACAAATGACATCATTACCCCATTACTTACACTTCTTTTTAATAAAATACTGCTAACAGGAGAATACCCAAATATATGGTGCAAGGCTATTATCTGTCCGATTTTCAAAAGCGGTAACCCGCATCAGCCAAGTAATTACAGAGGTATATCATTACTGTGTACACTTAGTAAAGTCTTTACAAAAATAATAAATAGCAGATTAGTTAAATGGGCAGACGAAAATGAAAAACGACAAGAAGAACAAGCAGGTTATCGCAAAGGTTATAGTACTATAGATCAAATTTTCAATTTACAAAGTATAGTTCAGAAATATTTGTGTAAAAAGAAAGGTCGGTGTTACGTAATTTTCGTCGACTTTTCAAAAGCATTCGACACTATACCGCATTGTCTGTTATGGTTTAAACTAATAAATAATGGCATACATGGTGACACACTGCGCTTTTTACGAAACATGTATATGCATCTACAATCTTGCGTGTGTACAGGCGAAGGCCTAACAAAATGTTTTACTTGTAAAATTGGAGTGAGACAAGGATGCATGTTAAGCCCCTTTCTTTTTATACTGTACCTGAACGAATTAATTGATATGCTCAAGGCTAATGGTTGCCAAGGAATTTACTTAGATGAACGAACGCAAAATGTCATGATTTTATTGTATGCCGATGATATGGCAATGTGCTCTGATACAGTTGGGAGAATACAGAAAATGATTGATGTCTTGGGTCAATTCTGTGAAAAATGGGCAATGATTGTTAATTTAACAAAGACAAAAATAGTGGTTTTTAGACGAGGAGGATGTTTGAAACAAAATGAAAAATGGTACTACAATGGAGGAAAGATAGAAGTGGTCTCTAGTTATAAATACCTTGGAATATTTTTTACCAGTACATTAAAATGGTCGCAAGCTAAACGAAGCCTTGCAGCACAAGCTCGGAAAGCTATATTCCTTATAAAACAAGCTCAATATAAATGTGGATTTTTACCTTTTTCAACAGCTATGAATCTGTTTGATAAAATGATTACCCCTATTTTGCTCTATGGATCTGAAATCTGGGGATATGAATATAGCCATGTTATTGAACAGGTACAATTAGAATATTGTAAGAAAATTTTGGGTGTGAGGGGCAACACAATAAATTGTGCTGCTCTGGGTGAGTGTGGTCGACGACCTCTTGCTGTACATTATATGAGTAAATGTGTGAAATATTGGTTAAAACTTATACAAATGCCTGTGAATCGTTACCCGCATGTATGCTACAATATGTTGAGGTCATATGATGACAGTGGGAAGATCTCATGGGCAACACATGTTAAAATGTTATTGTACAAATACGGCTTTGGACATGTTTGGTTATCGCAAGGTGTTGGTGATGAAATAATGTTTTTAAAAAATTTCAAACAGAGACTCTCAGACTGTTTTGCTCAGGACTGGCACCACGATATAACTGCTAGTCATAAACTCAACTATTATGCTAATTTCAAATATACATTAGAACCAGAACGTTATCTTCATATCTTACAAGTACGGAAGCATTTAATAGCGTTCGCTAAATTAAGATGCGCCAGCCATAATTTAGCTATAGAAAAAGGCAGACATGATAATATCCCAAAAGAAGAACGTTTATGCACTTTCTGTGATTTCAATGTACTGGAAGATGAATTTCACGCAGTAATGATTTGTGAAAAATACGAAGAAATCAGATGTTTTTATATTCCACAATGTTATTTAAATCCACCATCTATCCACAATTTTAATAAACTGATGTCTACACAAGATGATAATACTATTTTTCAACTTTCTATTTTTATATACAAATTATTTGAATTGAGAAAGAATTGAATGTGTGTGTTATTATATTTGCAATGTAGGCCAGTGGCCCTTATGCATGAATAAACTATTTGACTTTGACTTTGACTTTGACTTATAAGTGGAATTGTTTTTACTGCCTTTAAAGACTTGATTGAGATTGGTCATCACCTCTGTCTATATTTGGTGATGACCATATGAGCTGTCTTTAATTCAAATCACCCCATTTGGATTCATTTTATTCATATTTTCTGCTCGGTTTCCCAATTTGGATATCTCTGGATTATTTCTGTGAAATATGGTTAAAGTGCGCTTTCTATGAGATTTATACTTATCTTTAAAAGTAACCAAGAGTTGACTGTTTTTCCCTTGCCCACAATTCATACAGCTTACCGCTCGGCTGTCACGGCCCATCCTAACCTACACCAGGCTAGGGCTTGACCGTCACAATATATACAATATAAGGGTCATTCCGTGTCTTTTAGCTAATCTGCATGAATTTATGAGATCTGTGAGACAAAATTTGTTTTATGTTCTTCTATGGTAATACGATAAAATCAATAACCGAGAAAAATAACTGATTCAATATCTCTACCAATTATTTTTCAATTTAACATGCAATGTGCCAAAATACACGAATTTGCAGACAAATGCATTGTTGTCCGATGTCTAGCACCTGGAACATCGACTGCTCTAACATGGGACATCCATTTGGACATACCCCTGAGTTATTCTGTGGCATAATTGTTTTGTACAACGGAATTCATTCATAAACAAACATTAAAAATGACCAAGGATACATTTACCGAGGCTTTTCAGTTGTCCCACCCAGTCAACTCAGCAACCCCAGTGTTATCAAAACTCCTCAAACTGTGGTGTGCATGATATCATTTAATTTATTTGATACACTCAGAGAGCGCTGCAACAGTCGCAAGATTCGGAGTAGGTGAAAGAAATGTAAACATTTAATTCGAACTGCTATTGTATTTAATTCAATTCAATTCGGTAACTCATATAGAGCCTATATCTTTGGAGATACGAGATCAAAGGTGCAGAATCAAAATCAAAATCAGCTCAATGTCGAGAGTCAAAGCTTTAGCTAAGGGGGGGTGGAGGAGAGGAAGCCGAAGTGAAAAGAAAAAGCTTCAGCATTTTTTAAATGAGATGACTGTACTTGCAGTTCTCAAATTAGCCGGCAGTGGATTTCAGGTGAAGGAAGCTGCAACTGCAAAAGCCCTTTACCCCCATTTTGTTCGAAAACGTGGAACAGTTAGCATATTTGTGTTGGAGGATCTGAGCAGTCTTGAATTTTTAACTGGGACTAGATAATTAAAGAGATATGTAGGTTGGTGAAAAAGCGAGGCTTTAAAAATGATGGTACAGAGTTTGAAACGTATGCGGTATTCCACTAGTTGCCAATGAAGAAAATTTAAGAGAGACTTAGATCTGCTAGAACGAGACACTTTACAGACTACACGTGCCAGTCAATTCTGTACCCACTGCAATCTTTTAATGTCTCTGTCAGAAAGATTGTACAAATGGGAATTGTAATAGTCATGATGACCAGTAACTAGAGCACATGCAACAGATTTTGCAGCTTGTGGGCTAAGGTACTTCCTAATACGCCGAAAGTCACGAATGTGATAGAAGCATATTTTGCAAGTCTGAGAGATTTGTTGTTTGAAGTTAAAATTACAATAAAAAATAAATCCCAAATTTCTAACGAATAATTTTGGAAGTGTGTAATGGTCAAGTAATAATATAGGGAATAGATCTTTGAACTTTTCTCTTTGTTTTGTATAACTGATTATGATAAACTCGGTTTTACTTGGATTTACTTTAGCTTCGAATTTGTCATCCAAGTGAAAACATCAGTAACTCAGGATTTCAAATCAGTCAGGGATTTTAAAGCTTCAGAACTGGATAGAGAAATATATAAATTAGCGTGTCATCGGCATAGAGATGATGTTCTACGTCATGCTCAGCGATGACGTGACTGAGGGGAGCAGTATATAAGGTAAAAGGTCCAAGCAAAACAATCTCCTCTGAAACGTATTATTTATCTGTGTCAATTCAGAAACGCTCTTAATTCATCAATTTCCTTGAAAACATGTTAAACTTAACAAAATGTTTGATAAAAATGACCACCCCCCCCCCCCCTCTGCCGCATCGGTGGGCAATAATACATCTATTTTAAATACATTAAGGGACTGGCCCAGGCTAAAATCATCAAAAAAATCGGTGATTTTATTTTGGCTTCTTAATATGACCATATGATGTAAACATGTCCATAGACTAGAACTGCAAAAGTTTTTAAATTTTTCTGCTGCGCATTCAACAGTTTGACTAGATATAGAGACGAAATTCTTGATATCTAATTATTGACAACCATGTCAAAAATTAGAAATACGGGAATTTCGTCACTATATCTAGTCCAACTGGTGAATGCGCAGCAGAAAAATTAAAAAACTTTTGCAGTTCTAGTTTATGGACACGTTTACATCATATGGTCATATTAAGCAGCCAAAATAAAATCACCGATTTTTTATGATTTTAGTCTGGGCCAGTCCCTTTAATGCTTTTCGCGTTGTTCGTATTCAACTTAGCAACATTATTTTTCGGTCAGCTTAACAAAGTTTCTGAGTTGACCAGTCAACTCAAAAACGTTGCTGAGTTCACTAAATTTTGCTTCCTGTCTCATTAATGTAATTAGGACTGAAATGGCAACTCCATGAATGTAAAATGCAATTTAAAAAGTTGTTATTAATAAATTAGATTGAGAGTATTTGCTTGTGTAGACGTTTTTACAAAAACAAAACAACGTTTCTGAGTTGAACTCAAAAACGTTGCTGAGTTGATTGAATTATGTTTTTTTGTCTCACTATTGCAATTAAAACTGAAATTTTAAATCTATCAATGTAAAATGCAGTTGAAAAGATGTTTCAAATTAAATTGAGTGATTTGTGAATCAAATTTACTCTCATTATATTTTCATCCATATGTTGGCCGATGGCCTACGAAATAAATGTTCAGCATTAGGCCTATTACGACTTCATTTCCATTTTGTCTTCAATAATAGGGGCCTAAATCAAAATAGGGCTTTCAAGTGTTGAGAGATCACGTAGATGTGCATAAAACAATAACGTCAACTCAGCAGCTTTACAAAATTTCAAAATCAAATCCATATATGTAACATTGTTGAAACTGCCCAGCCCGGGGATCAAACCACCAACCCTTGCATCGTGATGCCTGAGCGCTACAAATCTAGCCAAAGAGGCGACTTATTGGCCAGAGTAGTAATCACTCCAGTCTGCCATACACACACCCGACTACACATATCTATCTTTTATTAACCTCCACACTGGGAGAGTATATACATTTATTTTATCAATACACATTTTGAAAATTAATATAACTAAGTGAACACGTGAATATACATATATTTAAGCAGTTGTTAGCAATTCAAAGGTGACAAATGGTAGTTAAAAAAACATAGTATGTACAATTCAACTATTTGAAATTGTAGTATAGTTTAGTTATGGTGTAAGAAATTATGCACGTATTTGTTTAACATTCAGTCACATAAGCCTATTTGGACTTTTAACTCATATCAGTCTGGACCGTTTTGACATTGGACGTCTGTGTGGTCTGGCCATTTTTGTGATTTTGAAACATATTCTGATACTCCAAATGGAAATTTAAAATGATGACATTTAAAATTCCCATACACCACAGAAACACACATCCAATATATAATCAGAATACATCTTATTTAATTGACTAATATGATGTTGCCATGGTAACCGACAGCCATTTTTTAATATGCTAATTAGGTGGTCAAATTTTCGAAAATTTTGTTTAGAAAAGGTATTTTTGAGATCCACGGAGATTAAGGGGAACACTATATTAATCACATAAAATATATTAAAATATATCACAGACTGTTCTGAGAAGCATTCAATAGATTTATAGCACAAATTAATAGGGTAAATGCGTTATTATCATGGGATATAGTTATCTTTCTAAATTCCCTGAGGGGCATACAAAATTTCATATCTTGAGATGACATCTCATCTGGGAAATACCAAAAGCCTCGTATTCATCTGAGCCTGAAGTTTTATTTTTAGTTCAGAAACGGATGTGACGCAGATAAATGTTCATAGTTGTCATAGTTCATAGTTGCGCAGGTGATGTCATTTCGTGAATGGCTTAGCATTATTGCCAGGTCCGAGCTGGGTTCAGACTTATTCTGCAGCGTCATAAATTCCAGGTCCGACTGCTAGTCAGGAAGCCAAATCCGATTTTTGTACTTTTCGTGTGCATGCATTATATATTTGCATATGTGGTATTACTGGAAAGTTAAAACTCTTCAGGTTATGAATCTGCCTGTTGTAAATTTTTAAAATGCGCCTTTTACACCGAATTTACCCCCTGAAGTCACCCATAATGCACCAGCGCGTTATATATTTATACAACTCTTTCAAGTGTCCACTGTCATCGACATGGACGGAGTATGATCATAATCACTCGTAGCATCCTCATTTTTTATTTTTAACATATAAGGGGATTCAATTTCTAAAACGGATGAATAAAAACATAGTATGATCGTTACCATGGCAACAGTATCCCTATCAACATTGCACATATACCACCGTGATGCGTAGCGTTCATTAGTTCAATAAAAAATACCGGCATTACTCTGATTTTATCTTATTACTTTATAATGTTTTAGAACACAATACGTTATTTATAGTATTTTTATTTATAGGTAACTCATTGGCAGAGGTTATTGGTTGTTTCCATGGTAACAAGGATTAATTTACCCCTGAAATGTTATATCAATCCACACTTTGACTTGGGATACACAATCGGTATGCATAGCCTACAAGTACACTCCCACAGGACTTCCAACATTTTCTTATCTACATGGATTCATATTTTCATGCTTTGAAATATAAAATCTTACAAGTCCACGTTCAAAAAGTTTAATTTGCATTAATCAAAAATGGCTACCAAATCATTCATTAAAAACTGCTTATATTTCCATCACTTTCTATGTAACTGATGTAAAAACAGTTGGGCTGCCATTCTTTCAAATATTTTACATTCAGGCCACTCATCAGAAATACTAATTATAATATAATATATGTTTTTTCTGTATCCCGGTACGTGAATAATATATAGATTTGAATATTTTGGTATCTCGTATGGTTTTTTTTGAGGTGCTGAATGAAATGGCAAAGGTTTCGGAATGATTTAAAGTCAATGTCATTTGTTGTTTTTATCAAGGTCAGAGTTCTGAAACTCATTATATCCAAGGCAAAACATATTTTTCACCATATCCAAGGGACTATTTTATTGATTTCAATGTTTTGGGGACCTACTATAGGTTTATGCTATGACTTAAGCAATTATGCATATTACATAGAAATGTGACCATTCCCTCACATATACACTCCCAGCAGACACGAGACTTTGACCCAATGTTGTTGTAATGTTGGCTCGCCGTCTTCGAAGTCGGTCCAAAATTAAAATAACATTGGGTCAACGCCTCGTGTTTGTTGGGCTGCCATTCTTTCAAATATTTTACATTCAGGTCACTCATCAGAAATACTAATTTTCTTCTGTCAGACATGCAGTAAATTGAGCTGACCATTGCTGGTGGCATTAGGAGAGTCATTCTCTCACTCACGCTGACTTGAGAGGCCCGCGAAATTGAACAAAGCGGGTGTTGAACGGTAATTGCTGAGCAAAGCTAACAGATGGAGCTGTGCTTGATAACATTACTCAACAATGATCTGTACATAGCATCATCACCAATCAACATTCTGACAACCACTTTACAATATATAAAATGTGACTGAATTATTCATCATCACATACCACAACCAAAGTATAGAAAATTCAAACATACAATTAATTGAAATTGACAAACTATCACACATTAACAGATTTATCTAGTTTTTTATTTAATATTTATTTTTTATAACTGTTAACACCATTTTACAAAAGGTTTTAACTTACTTATTTTGACCGGTTTCAAAATATGTTCCGACAATACAAAATTTACAATGTTATATTGTTTCACATGTTGTATATAAAATGTACAAGAGACTGATAGTTGCTAGAGCACGCTTGGAGACTGAAATGAAATGAATCGGGCTTTAGGCCACCTTTGTGCACATATAGGCTAAACTGGGCCAGGAGAACCTCCTGAGGATGGTGAGATGATTGAGATGACACTGTCCTCCAGACACAGGATTCGAAATTCGAGCCCTGGCGGTCTGAGGCCGAGCACGCTACCTCTCGGTCACGGAGGCTCCCCACAATACTAACTTTCACACGTGGATGGGGAAGAAACATTTTTGTTTCTTTCAAACCGCCGAGACCGGGAACCGAACCCCGAACTCTGGCGTGAAAGGCAGCGGTGCTAACCACTACCCCAGGGCCCCCGCCCCGCTTGGAGACTGAAAAACTAATAAATGTTTGCATGAATATGTTAATGTAGAAATGTAATTGTACAGAGAATAATGTGAATAAAAACATTAACCGTCTTTTATCCACAGTACATTCTATATTCTGCCATCCTAGCGCTGCAGTAGCGGCTATGCCTGGACATTGTTGAGGTGAACCTTGAAATGTTCGTGCTGCATATTCATGTGCTTTCTCAAGCTTCAAGATACCTTGTTCACATATCGGCCACACTTCACATCTATGCAAATATTTTGGGATAGCTACTGACCCATACAATTGTGAAGCACTTATTGGCGATGTGCCTTCGGTGCTACTACAAATAGATTTAATCATGTGACACGACACCTTCAACAATTAATTGTTTCCTATTTATTGCAAAACAAAATTCAATTTACCAAAAATTAACATTTGAATTTTCTCAGTATTAAAAATATATTTCCACTTCACAACGTGACCATTGACTGTATCGAGATAATGTTGCATAGCAACAGCAGATTTAGCTATCACTGCTATACCAGCAAAACTAGGAACAGCTACACTGCTGAGCTAAATACGTACACTACAAGGCATTTTGGGTCCAGAAAAAGTATGCCACACGCACCTGTGCAGTGGACAAAAGGTGCTACACCAAGCTGCCGTACCAGCCGATTACGATATGACAAAGGTCCAGGGTCGAGTATGATAACCAATTATGGCAATAACGTGCTTAGATTATAGACAAACTGACTGTGTGATTTACTGCGCCGTTGTGCATCTTTTTTTTAAGGTTTTTGGGTTCCGCGAGAATAAAATAATAGAATAAAAAGTCGCAGTCTACATACTCATCTTTTCATTTCCATTCAAAATGACGAGAGAAAAAGTAACGTCAGTTTCACGGCCAGTAGCGATCCCCTTCTAACAGCTGAACGGCCTGATCTACCTCTAGCAGCTGAACTGCTTCACTTGTGTCACCAGTGTTTGTACGTCAGGCGTACTGTGACACTCACTGATAAAGCAGTATTCTGAACAGCCTGATCCATCTCTATCAGCTGAACAACCTGACCTCCCCCTCCAGCACCTGAACAACCTGCTCCACCTCTAGCCCCTGAACAGCCTAATCCCCCTCCAGGAGCTAAACAGCCTTCTCCACATCTAGCACCCGAACAGCCTGATCCCCCTTCAGCAGCTGAGCAGCCTGCTCCACCTCTATAGCAGCTGAACAGCCTGACCCCCTCCAGTACCTGAACAGCCTGCTCCCCCTCCAACAGCTGAACAACCTGCTACACCTCTAGCACACAAACAGCCTGCTCCCTCTCCATCACCTGAACAGCCTAACCCCCCTCCAGCAACTTTACAGCCTGCTTCGACTCTAATAACTGAACAGCCTGCTCCCTCTCCAGCACCTGAACAGCCTGATTCCCCTCCAGCAGCTGAACAGCCTGCTACACCTCTAGCACCCGGAAGGCCTGATCCTCCTCTAACAGCTGAGCAGCCTGATCCCCCTTCAGCATCTGAACAGTCTGATCTCCCTCTAGCAGCTGCCTGCTCCCCCTCAAGAAGCTGAACAGTCGGCCTGCCCCTCCAGTATTTTTGCTTTTCTATGGTTTGTAGGGCATAGCGGGCCTAACAAAATGTTGTATTTACCGTTTGTAACATGTCATCTTTGACATATGCCATTTTATTTATTTATTTATGTATTTAACGTTTTTAATGGGATATTAAGGATTTTCCAGGGTATAGTCCGGAATATACCTTGCGTATAGTCTGGGAGCTCCCAGACTATGCGTAGTACATTATATATTACTTAAAGATATATATATATTGCATGTTGTTTGTTAATGCCAAGCTCCTGAAAAAAAAGAGTACAATTAACCAGCAAAAGGACAATACGGAATTATTAGTGTAAAAAAAATCTTAATTATAAAATACTAAAAGTAAGATATACTAAATTTGCCTCAGACTAGTTCAAGATTTGTTACTCAAAGATGCAATCCATTAGACAGTTTGCTTTCCTCAGTAGTAGATTTAGTATCGAAAAGCTTCTATAACCGAATTGGCAAGTTTACCATCGTATTTGTGGAAAGTACATGAGAGACGACACGTGCAACCCATTATGTAATTAAATGTATTGCAAACATTGCTCATTCAGATCAATCTCTTCCAATGGAAATAGAAAAGTTTTCAGACTTCATCAGAAAAAGATAAAATTGCAGCAGTTTTTTTATTGGATAGTTATTACATGCTTATAAAGTAGATCAGCCTGTTCACCTAGGAGGTTATCAGATGAACAGTTTGGAATGATGCGTCAAAGTTTTCAAGGTAAAGTAGAAAATATTCCATCATTCTAAATTTTTATATGCAGAAGAAGATGGTCGTATGGTGTATCACATAACACAAACAAATTCTATTCTTTACTATAAACGTATTTTTCTTATCTTGGAAATACTGATCATTTTCAAGTTTGATATTTCACTTTGAAAACCATTTGAAACTTTAAAAAGAGCAGTTCATGCTCTCACATGCTGTGACACTACATCACTACTAGCAAAATTTCGAGTTGCAACAGAAGGGCATTGCCAACAGTATTTAAAATATTTTTAAATGGAAGGACTAGATCATGATTTGTGTTCAGAAGTTGAACATGTATATGTCATGAGACACATCTTTTAAAAAAATTCACCATTTTCACCACAAAACATCATATTTAGACGATATATCATAAAAAATGCCACCTACTTGGCTGAGAACACATCTACATAAAAAACGAGTTTACCTGCAACACCAACATTGCGTTGAAGCAGCATCAAAATAATTTTCATTATTAATATGTGTATTAAAAAATCGAACTTATTCTCCATATCCACTTCAAACAAACTACTCCCAGTCGACTCCCCTAAAGCCTGCAAGTGCTTAACATTTTATTCAATGACATTGTGTTCACAATACAACAATGTAACTATTTGTTCCCCTCAATAAATTTAAAAAAAAAATAGTATAAATATTACAATATAAAGAAGTTTCGAAGTTATAATTTTTAATTATTTGTGACCTTGCACCTTAAATTACATTTTTGTGAAATATAAGATAGATATTTGTAATCAGTATTAAATTTATAAAATGTTGAATATAGACATGACTATATTATGAACGTTTATTTTTGTGACCTTTGACCTTATATTATGTCATATTGTCTTCATATAACATTTTTAGCAATAGAATTATATATTTGTGATCATCATCAAATTTATGACATTTTAATCTATTTTCGCGACCTTTGACCCCATATTGAGGTTTAAAATCATCATTAAAATCATTATTTAAAATCAAACCTAATAGACCTCGACAGTCCTACTCAACCCTAGCTAGCTCCTCAAGACCGACGAGCTGACACGACCCGTGAAGCCTCCTTTCCTTTACTGGAAATAATAATGCATTTATAAGGGGGGCATCAAGTCACTTCTGTGCGTTCGGTCTAAGCTGGGCCAAGATAATTTATTATAGATGGCGAGACGAATCATATCCCACAGTTTTACTCTGGTAGGCTGAGGACTAACACGCTACCTTTGATAACAGATTGGCTACCCAAAAAATTAATTTTTACGAATCGACAAAGAAGAAACTTGTTTATTTTGAAGCCTGAATACCAAGAGCGGCAGACAAAGTTATTGCTCCAAAGGCGACAACTCCAACAGAGTCTTTATAAAACTCGCCTTTTCGCGAGACGTTCTTTATTAGATGCATATTATGTTTTCTGGCAATACCTAGACATCAAACTGGTAGCCTAACCAGTCGAGCATATTTTGAATTTTATATGGGGGCCTTGTGCAATTACTTTGTTTACTAATCAAGCTGTAGCTACCACTTGACTTTGATCGATAAACAATGTCTACCAGTCATCCATTACCTTTTCGATTTATATTTGCGAAGTTTACCGAATGTAATCCATTTGCGAGACCTTACGATTTGTTTCAAAATTACGGTCTTTAATGTTGCATTGTTTTATTTGAATACGTATTTTCAAATTACACACAACTACCCCCCCCCCCTCCCTTCAGGAATGGGGTAGTTGTTAGGAGGTCATTTTGAAATCTTTGCGTGCACATGACTGGTTTGCGTGTTCGCTTTTTGGTATGATTTTGTTACTTTGAAATGACCAGTCATCCTCGAGGACTCCCAAGTGTCCTCGGAATAACCACATTTTTTTACATTTTATGGTATGGTAATCACACGTACTAAGACATGACCACAAAATACTCATTGCTTTAAATATGAGCATTTAAAACGCTAGACATGATATGCCTTTACACACACATTTTTCTGGTATAGTCAGGGGGCTTAAAGATTCATACAGCTACAAAACGGGCATGCGTGGGACCGTCACATGTAGGCCTACAGTAGCATATATAGAGTACAGGGCTGTAGGTATACAGTAACCTACTGTACAGGGTGACGGCAATAATATCATCAAATAAACTGATTACAAGATGCTACTTAAACAATACATTGACCCAGTGGACCAACATTGGACAAATGTACTATGTTTGAGAGAAAGTCCACCTGTCCAGCATAGTAAAACATTTATACAACGTCGGCCCAACGTCTTCGACGTTGGTCCAACATTGTATAAAGTCATACAAATGTTTTGTGCTCACTGGGTGTCAATATATAAGCTTGGGGTCAACCAGTTTCGACATCCCCGCAGTAATACAGTCAGTTTGTTTGCAAGCCAGCGACCAAGTAGGGGCCAGGGCTAATGGCTTTGGGTTCTTAACTCATAGATGTCACTCAAGTATATATGAAGTGGCTGTGATTTGAGAACTTGCTCTTAATGAGGCTTTGGGTATGAAACGCATATTTAGCATTATTATGGAATAGGGCCTGGGCCTACCCACGGGCACTATTGCATTCTGGGGGACGCTTGTCCCGCGAATTTTGACAGTTGACCATACCTTTATTCATATAATTCTTCAAATCGTTTCACAAGCACCAAATTTGGACCACTTGTAGCCCAGGTCATATACTTTTAATTTTTCGCGGGAGCCAAGTTGGGCTCCCGCCATGGGCGCCATATTGGACGAATCCAAGATGGCCGCCATTCCAAATGAGGGCATGTTATAACTTTTATACTAATAGACGTAGGGACATATTTAATACCACGTTTCTATGGTTTTCGACTATGTAGAATTCATTGGTGATGATTTCGAGTTGATCTGGGAATAATTTCAAGCACATATATATATATAAATGGTATTTTTACCAAAAATGGGGTATTTTCAATACATTCTAGTGCTTTAAATGAGATAGATGTTCTTGAAATCGTGTTACTAGCAGTGCCAGGCATTGACAATAAACTAACGATAATATTTTGAACCACTGCCAGCGTTTGGAGCTCCAGTGTGTCAACCATATGTGAAAATTTCAAGATGGCCGCCATTCCATTTGCTGACATGCCATAACTTTTAAACTAGTAGACTCACGGACACATTTAATACCACTTTTCTATGGTTTTCGACTATGTAGAATTCATTTGTGATGATTTGGAGTTGATCTTGGAATAGCTAAAAGCACAAATAAGTATATATATATAAATATATTTTTTTATGCTTTCAGTTATTCCCAGATCAACTGGGGTGTAAAATACTTGATGAAAGTTGTGACCGAAATGGGTAATCCTTTTCTGGCGACAAGCCATGAGCCTGTGGCTTTTGATACATGTGATGTTATGGAAAATGTAGTAGCTATGTCTCTATCCAAAATCTCTGAAGTTGGCAAAACTCTTCATTAAGAATATGTAGACACACGTCGTACAAATGCTACTAATCCAGTTCCCCATATAATTAAAGAAACCGTCTGTTCACGTTTAGCAATCGTCCAGACATACGAAACAAAGTTTGAATGCTGAAACAGAACACCACTCTCATCACCCGACTTTTTATATCTCTTCAGCCGAGACCAGAAACAGATATGATAGATTTCTTTAAATATGAAAACCAACGAGAACCCCCTTCTCTATCGGATTGTGGTTTGCTTGGAGCGGGAAACAAGTCAGATATATAATAATACTGGCTTGTATCAAAGTTTGTACATCCAGACAGGTTTTACTTATGGTTTTTGATATGGCTGATATTATTCATATGGTGAGCCCAACCAGAGCTGTAACGGAGGATGTATCTCTAAATGTTGTTCCTTTCCTAGATAATCAACTGACGTCTACCGGTTGTTTTGTCTACAGTAGAGCGTGTCGATGCAATCTGGGACACATACCCTGAAAAAACTCAAATCATTGACTCAGAAGCCACGTGGAACAGGTGTTCGTAAACGATTTGAAACAAACAGTGATGGCAGCACACCCATTCCCAAAAGAGACTGGTAATCATATCTGAAAAATGTAGATAATACAAGGGAGATTTTCTCCTGCATAAGTAAATGACTGGCCAGGGATGGTGCTGACAAACAGATTGTTAAATAGGGATATGAAAACACTAGAGCCCTGCAACCACACAGAGGCTGACACACATGTATATTTCTGCACCTCGCCCATGCAGCATATCAGGGTCACCAAAAAGCTTTTGTACGAACAGTTGACAGGGACATTGTTGTTCAAGCTCTGAGTTTGTTTGAAAAGGTGAGGCTTGCAGAATTATGGATTGGGTTTTGTAGTGGCAAAATCTATAGAGACATTTTTGTGCATATTCCACACCAACAGATAGGCCTATCAAAGTCATTAGCGTTACCATTGTTTCACTCCTTAACAAGTTGTGATACAGCCTCCCATATTTTGAGCTGTGGCAAGAAGAGTGGCTGGAATGCATGGCAAAATACTCCTGACAGAGATATTGATTGCCCTTACTAACGATCCGGAATGTTTGACTCTGGAAAGCGTGCATATTGAGCGCATTGAACATTTTGTTGTGTTGATGTAGCCTACAGCAAGACATATGCCTCTTCATCTGTTAATAATGTCAGATATAATTTATTCTTCATTGGCAGTCGCTCATTAGAGAATATCCCACCAACCCAAGCTGCACTTTTCGAGCACGTTATATTAAGAGATCTGTATTGCAAACCAGTTTGATCAGAAATCAAGTAACCGTCAACAAACAAATACTACCTGACTTTGGTATGGGATGTATATAGTAAGATATGTTTGCCGTTAGGACAACCCTTGCAAGAAAGCAAGGCATGTGCCATCCTCTTACACTGTGGTTGTACATGTAAGGGGAATGTAAATGAAACAAGACTACATAAGTCCAGGAGCTCCCGCGACGAATTAGAATTTGATTTAAGCAATGTTGTATAGGGTTATTAATGTAGTCCTAGTCTAGGTCAAAAATCAAGACTCAAGACAACTAGGTCTAAGAAGCCCAGTCTAAGAGTAAGATAAGAACTAGACAGTCTGTCAGAGATTGCAAACCTCCATTGAAATTAATGATCCTAATCAGTATCCCAGTAATGGTCTACCTATCTGGCATGGTTTACCCGATATCAGGCCAATCGAGTTAACTAATAGCTGATTTACGGTCATTTTGAATTCGATATAAATTAGTTAAAAACTTAGGGTGCATCCTCCCCCGAAACCTCAAATTTTGTTTTATACTAATGGACTAACATCTAACACAGTTTGCAAAATATTGGGCATGTGAAAGTAAATAATGGCCGATAGGGGGCCATTTTGAATTTGATCGAGTCAGAATTTTTCAAGATGCATCCTCAGCTGAAAACTCACATTTCATTCTATAGTAATTGTCCAGCTATCTAGCACGGTTTACCAAATATCGGCCATGTGAAAGTGAATAATGGCCTAAAGGCGGCCATTTTGAATTTGATCAAGTCAAAATTTTCCAAGATGCATCCTCAGCTGAAATCTCACATTTCATTCTATAGTAATGGTCTAGCCATCTGGCACGGTTTACCAAATATCGCCCATGTGAAAGTGAATAATGGCCTAAAGGAGGCCATTTTGAATTTGAACAAGTCAAAATTTTTCAAGATGCATCCTCTCCTGAAATCTCACATTTTGTTTTATAGTAATGGTCTAGCCATCTAGTACGGTTACTAAAAACCGGCTATGTGAAAGTGAATAATGGCCGATAGGCGGCCATTTTGAATTTGATTGAGTCAATTTTTTCCAAGATGCATCCTCTCTTGTAATCTCACATTTTGTTTTATAGTAATGGTCCAGCTATCTAACACGGTTTACCAAATATCAGCAATGTGAAAGTAAATAGTGGCCGATAGGCGGCCATTTTGAATTCGATTGAGTCGAAAGTTTTTAAAAGGCATCCTCTCTCGAAACGTCACATTTTGTTTTATAGCTATCTAGCACGGTTTACCTGATATCAGGCCTATCGAGGTAAATAATGCTGATTGTCGGCCATTTTGAATTCGTAAGTTAAAAATTTTCAGGGTGCATCCTCCCCCGAAAACTCACACTTTGTTTTATAGTAATCAGGTAATGGTCTAGCCATCTAGCACGGTTTACCAAATATCAGCCATGTGAAAATGAATAATGGCCAAAAAGGCGGCCATTTTAAATTTGATCAAGTCAATTTTTTTCAAGATGCATCCTCATCTGAAATCTCACATTTGTTTTACAGTAATGGTCTAGCCATCTAGCACGGTTGACCAAATAACGGCCATGTGAAAGTGAATAATGGCCGATAAGCGGCCATTTTGAATTTTATGGAGTCAAATTTTTTCAAGATGCATCCTCTCCTGAAATCACACATTTGTTTTATAGTAATGGTCTAGCCATCTAGCACGGTTTACCAAATAACGGCCATGTGAAAGTGAATAATGGCCGATTGGCGGCCATTTTGAACTTTGACAAAATGAATTTTTTCAAAATACATCCTCTCCTGAAGCCTTACAATTTGTTTTATAGTAATGGTGTAGATATCTTGAGCGGTTTTCATGATATTCCACAATATCAGGCCTGTCGAGGTGAATAATGGCTGATAGGCGGCCATTTTGAATTTTATCAACTTCAAATTTTTCAGGATGCATCCTCTCCTGAAACCTTACAATTTATTTGATATTAATGGTGTAGCTATCTTGAGCGGTTTTCATGATATTCCGCAATATCAGGCCTGTCGAGGTGAATAATGGCCGATAGGCGGCCATTTTTAATTTTATCGACTTGAAATTTTTCAAGATGCATCCTCTCCTGAAACCTCACAATTTGTTTTATAGTAATGGTGTAGCTATCTTGAGCGGTTTTCATGATATTCCGCAAAATCTTTCAGTCGGATTTACCGATGTTATAAATTAGGTCAAAGTGCTGGGTCAACTTCAAGGTCAAGGTCCAAAAACCTGAAAAGGCACAACTAGGGACCTTAGAGAACATGTATGTGCAATATGACTGTCATCGGCCCAGTACTTTTCAAGATCTGCTCCGGAAACGAAGTGCGCGTCAAAACGGCTAAATAGGTCATAGTTCTGAACCAGAAGTAGGTCAAAGTTCAAATACCCCAAAAGGCACAACTAGACCCCCTAGGGGTGTTGTGTGTAAAATTTGAAGACAATCGGACAAGTACTTTCAGAGATATGCTCCGGAAACGAATTGTTTACGGACGGCCCAACGGCCCAACGGCCCAACGGCCCAACGGCCCAACGGCCCAACGCCGTCACATCATCATTTTCTCCTCTGCAACCTTGCGTATTGAATTCAGATTAAAAATATTTTAACCCGTCCATTAGCCACCTGGAAGTAACCCACATACCAAAAATTGTTATCCTAGCTTATTTTCTCACAAAGTTATAGGCAAAAGAAGAGGCCAAAAAAAAACGGAGGTAGAATCCATAGCTCCCTTCGCTCACCTACGGTGACGGCGGGAGCTAAAAATATAGAGCAGGTGTCAGATGCACATCGCTGTGCAAGTGCGAGGGGAGTGTATTAACAGTTATGCTAGGTAAAATTCAAGTGATTGTGAAAGCCTAAATAAGTATATTTGTCATGTGTCATTATATTGTTATCATTGTGTTACAAAACACTTAGCGGTTAATCTGGCTTAATGTTGAAGTGACTGATACACAATAATGCTATATTCATATAATATTCAAACTTTAATTATCTAGAGCAGCATTACGTGATTAATATGAAAGCCATGCAACCGAGCGTCTATGACAGATTGACCAGTTCTTATGTTTAAATCTGTAGAGGGTTAATTTTGCTTGTGTAGTAAACATTTATTGTGTAATACATACAATATTTATCGTTCAATATTTACTTCAAGTGCTAACTGTATTTGTATTAGCGGATATTCTCGTTTGTATGACACAGTTCTCAGCTATTTTCACTCGCTTGAAGATTTGCATTGTGGTAGTGAAACATAATTGTAAATGGATGAATGTTTGTAGTTATAATGTAGAATTTCCATCTTCGCTTTGTATATATACCAGCATATTGAATGGTGGACTTGCATGAGTGCCATTTTGATAACAAATGTACATGTATACAATTTAATTATATTAATTTAATCACATTTTGGCAAAATTGTGGAGATAAATGTACAAATGGTACATATGTGGAGATTTTGTACAAATGGTACATACGTGACTGTAACATAATCTACATAGTCTTATAAATAGCTTCATCATCACAAAACTGTTTGGCGCGGGTTGTGACAAAGTCTCCTCGTTTTTGTCACATAAATCCTCTTCTAAAATATTTGCACTGGTTACCTGTTCGTTACGGAATCAAATAGAAATTGTGTTCCCTGACCTACCAGGCTCTGACCAGTGGAAACCCATTATATTCTAAACATGCTTCAGCCATCACGAAAGGTACGGACACTTCGTTCCAGTGATCTAGATCAGCTGTATGTTCCACTGGTTAGAACCGTGGTAGACAGCAGGGCCTTTTCTGTTGCTGCACCTGGACTTTGGAATGAACCTTAAAAAATTCGCTCTGCGAGCTTTTCCGACCTAAATCCTCGGTGGTCCGGTTACTAGACGACAAATGCACACGGTTTTGGAACTATGAGTCACATTACGATTATGTTTGTTGCGCCTCTGAGCTCTGATCACCAAGGATTGAGTCGCTATAGGGAGAAGTTTGTTATTATTATTATTACTATGCATAAAAGGTGTTATTTTACTTGATTCTACCTTTTCGCGTTTGCAACTTATAACTGATTTCTTTGTCCCGCTGCCATCTTGGATTTTACCATATATTCTCCTCTCCAAAGTAGGAGCTTTTTAAATGTAAATAATAAGCTTTTTTCCTACTCATGACCAAAATGTTTTGCTTCTAGTACGAATTTTGGAATTATTACAGTCTTCGAATCTAAGGTATATCTAAAACCTTCTAATTTCAGCTGAAACACCATTTGTATATATATTAAAAACTGAAATAATTGCCAAATCAATTTTAAAACGTGGTAAATAGATTTTACATGGTCGAAAATCATAGAAATGTGCCATTAAATGTGTCTCTACTGGTATTAGTTTGCAAGTTATGACATGGGCCTGTTATGAATGGCGTCTATCTTGGCCAATGTGGCGCCCACGGCTGGAGCCCAGCTTGGCTCCCGCGAAAAATCAAAAGTATATGACCTTGGCTACAAGTGGTCCACATTTGGTGCTTGTGGGACGATTTGAACAATTCAGGGGTGAATATGGGTTAAGCCCCCTTACTAGTAGAAGCCATCAGTTAACACATGCTAATAAAGGGCCACTAAATGACGTCTCATTTCCTGACCACCAAAATTATACACAACGCGAACACCTTACATATTTGAAATGAAGTCTTTAGCTATAGTTTTAAAAAATATTTGTTTTCCATTGGTTATTTTATGGTATGGTCATTGGTTTTGACGTTAAAAAAAGATGTGGTTCTGACGTCTTCAGCAATGACCCGTATCACCATTCCTGGGGGGGGGGGGGGGGGGGTACAATAACCATCAAGGCATTTCGAAAACTATCAGATGATAATCAAGTCATTGAAAAACATTGTTGAGTATGCAACCTGCTAAATAACATAACACATTTCGTTTAAAAGAGCTTTTATTTTGTACATAAAAAATAAAGTTTACTGACATTAGACCCCCAATCTTCAAAAAGTATGTACATACATTGGCAGGCCTGTAGTTCTTTTTGTTTTATATTTTACATGTCGAACACTTAACAAGATAAAATAATATCAAGATGTTGCAGATCTACATTTCAAATATCGTATAAAATACAATTACATTATATAACAAGTAAATACATTTATAAATATACATATGTTTCTTTCGCTGTGATATTTACACAAATTAGGAATGTGTTTAAGATTTATAAGTGTGCACAAAACACAAAACTTTTCAACTGCTACCTGTTAAAAAGGTTCAGATGACTTTAGCAAAAACAAGGCACGTCAGAAATAGGCCTCAAGACTCTATTCATAGTTTTAAAACGATAATTATCCGAAAAAACAGCAACGCCTCAAATACAGATTTTAAAAATTATAAATAACACAAGAAATTTTGACCCTTCCATGTCCCATGACCATTCATATGATATCACAGGCATGTGGGACGTATAATATGAGAGCAAATTACAATAGAATGTTAGGCCATGGTTAACCATCTTGACCTGTATATAAAATTGCATGTACATGTACATTCTAATAAAGCAAAATATGCCGTTATAGTGACGGACAGACGAGCGAAACGACGTGCGGCGATACGATAACAGGTATTTAGCTAAATATTAGCGGAGGTCTAAAAAAATTTCGTGACATGATGTTCAAAGAAATAAATGCTGGAATTGGAATACTACTATGTGGAATAATAAGATAAGATTCAGAATAAAGACATAATGAATGTAATAAATTAGGAGATAATAATATGTATAAAATTTTCAGGATAAATATATATCATATCTGAATTTAAACAAAAATCGTAAATACAAATATTGAACCTATTTGAATACGTTTTAGCTATTACATTTTTATGTTCGGAGTACTTCACCAAGCATACGATGGTAATGATAACAATTAACAGTTTTCATCTGCAACCTGATAAATTATATCTCTTAGGTTCTGGTCGGGAGAGATTGCTGTGAGCGAGCAAGAGAGTATTGTGAGCCTGATAGAGTAGCACGTGATCCATAGTAGCTTCGACTTGCGCCCCCCATTCCCATACGCTGCATCGCAGCTTGTCGTATATTCGCCAATTTTGTGAAATATCGTATGCGTCTCTGCTTACCGAATTTGAACTCTATTAACTCTTGCCAGTAGGACACCACACACAACATGGCTGAGATCTGTAATTTATAAGAAAAAGGTACCGTAGTAACAAGTATTTAATTAATTGAACTAATGAGTAATGTAATATTTTTTTTAGGAACAGCTGCATAGTTTTTGTATGAAATTATTTTTTAATGCATTATTTTTTATCCGATATTAGCAGATGCAGAACATACATGTATAATAAATCAAATCATAACTGAAATATTTATATCGCCTACCACAAGTACATGGTAAAAATACATACAGTGTTGCAACCAGAATCAAACGGGCGAGTGGATTGTGGACATACGAGTGTCATAAACAACTATGCATCAAGTTATTTCAGCGAAGGGGGGGCCTATAGCGGGAACCCAGCAAACACAAGACATTCACGCAATGTCGTGTCAGTGCTGGCACAACGTCTGCGACGCTGGCCCAACATTGCCCCACCTTTGGGTGAATGACTTGTGTTTGTTGGGAAAAAGGAAGATTTTTCGCAAAGCCAAGGCAGCCTAGGCTCAACTGCTAAAATGATCATACACGAAATGTAGCGAGAGGAATAGGACTACTTTTAAGAGGGGAGATTGTAAATGTAAACAAGACCACACTTGAGATGAATTTTGTAAGTTTGAGTTAAAGCTATGAAAATGGTCTGCTATTTTGAAATCAATTGTGACCATTATCAGATACAATACATGTAGCGATAATGTTCACAATGTGAAGTGGATGCCAGCACACATCATACCAGCACACATTGCTCGACAATGTAATCAAAATCAATTTTGGCCATTCCCAACATCATAATGAAAATTGTCAGTACTTTTTCATGCTTTTAATTTTCATACAAAAAATGAGGGGAAGAGGTAATTTAAATAAAAAATCTGAAAGCAAGTAACAAAAAAAGATGATTCTATACCTCACATTGTATATACCATCCAGAGACAGTAAGAGGTAGGAGGATTATTTTGAAATATCCCCACAAACATGAGACGTTGAATTGAATTGGTTTAATGTATGACCGCCATTACAAATGGTGGGCCAACATTAAAAATTAACCAGGCTTTCAGTGCGCGGACTGTATTTAGATGTCAAAGTCTGATTCGGGGCCTGTACTGTCGTACAAGTTACGATATATCGTAGGCTTCTGATTGGTCGAGATGGACATCTCGACCAATCAGAAGCCTACGATATATCGTAACTTGTACGAGATTACGGGCCCTGACGTCTAAATACCGTCACTGCACTGAAAGAATTAAAAAAGTTATAATGGTCGTAGACTCATATTATTATAGGTATTCAAATAAAGTGGAAAAACTTAACTAAGACATTTATGATGATTTTAAATTGAATAAACCCTTAGGTCTCTCAAGGTTTATACAAACTATTTCAGCGTTGTAAGGGTTAAGGGTCAATATCTCATGTTTACTGGATTAGTTTACTTACAAACACTATAGATTCTGTGATCCAGTAAACAGCAATAACAATAGCTTCAGGAAACACGTAGACGACATCCTGCAATCAAGTGGTGCAAATAGTGTGAAACATAATTTATGTAATTCATAGCCAGTGTACAGGGTGCCAAACAATGATAAATAATTATAGTCAACTAATCATGATAGGAAAAGGGTGGGAAACAAATGCTGGGATGCGATTGACAAATATCTTCGTTCAACTGCCATTTAACACAGTAGAACATAAGTTGAGCTTTGTAAAGAAGCAGAATTAGATGTACTTTCAAAATATATCCCCATCACACTTCTACCTATTACATGATCTCTCCGGAAAGAGGGGGGGGGGGGCGGGATATTATTGCTTTGCACCTCTTACACTGTACAAGAAACAGAACTCTATTTTGAGGATATACAAAAATAGTGTGCAAACTATAAAATAAAAAGCTCACACATTTCCAATTTGAGGACAATTATTTCAAATTCAACTTTATGAGAATATGTGGTGCACCATGACGTCTGCATTATGCATGTGATGTGGTCAGCTATAATCTTATCACTGTGGAGAAGGAGCTGAGGGCTTTTAATGCCATAATTATTGTAATAAGTCTTTATTATCTGATTATTAATGGCTACAATGCGACAGAATGGGCAAAATAGTCAAGTAAATGTTAGTCCTATGTTTGACCAAATATTTAGTGATTTTAGTGAAAAACCAGGAGCTCCCCCTCAAGGCTAATTTTTTTTTAAATGTCTTTGATATCCTGTCTGTATATGTTATGAGCGATACTGAATATCTTGTAGTATCTTCTAATACAAACCGCTTTATAGGAAATTATAAGAGGAGCGATTTAAAATAGCATATCATGTAGAAAGTAGTAACATAACATTGACAAATTACATCAATGATATCACAACCTTTAAAATTGCACATGAAAAATACATTTTTGAGGGTGGTTAAACTATTAAGGCTTAAAAAGTGATACAGTGCCTAAGTTTGACCACATATATTTAAATTTTATTTATTGAAGTCAACCTTACAAAGACAAAAAAATGTTTAATTCCACCTACAAACTTCTGTCAATCAAATAGAGAATGGAATAAGTGGATATCATTTATATATTCACAAAAAAAATTGCGGTACATGTGATAAAAAAACGGCCCTGTAAAACACTGCAAATGGATATTCTATTTCATCGTTATATACTTTATTATCAATTTAAATTAGGCTCCAGCAATAAAATTTTGCCAAAATACAGAGTAAAAGTTTGAAATTTAATGAAGTAATAAGTCAACCTTAGTTTGACTTAAAAAATGTTTGAAATCACCTACAGACTACTGTCAATCAAATAGGGAGTTGAATTAATGGATATTATTTATATTAAAAAAAAAAAAGAATTTCGGTACATGTGATAAAAAAATGGCCCTGTGAAAGACTGCAAATGGATATTCTTCGCTACATACTTTATTATAAATTTCAATTAGGCATTTTAAATGCCTCAGCACATAAAATCTTGTCAAAATACACAGTAAAAGTTTGAAATTTGAAAAAAAGTGGCATAATGTAGGCAGTGGTAGGTAATAGCCATATGGCCATACTGTAGGGTATTTATAAAGGGGTCTTTTTTTTGCAACAGAAATTAAATGAATCAGGCTTTAGGCCACCTTTGTGCACATATAGGCTAAACTGGGCCAGGAGAACCTCCTGAGGATGGTGAGATAATTGAGATGACACTGTCCTCCAGACACAGGATTCGAAATTCGAGCCCTGGCGGTCTGAGGCCGAGCACGCTACCTCTCGGTCACGGAGGCTCCCCACAATACTGACTTTCACACGTGGATGGGGAAGAAACATTTTTGTTTCTTTCAAACCGCCGAGACCGGGAACCTAACCCCGAACTCTGGCGTGAAAGGCAGCGGTGCTAACCATTACCCTAGGGCCCCCGCAACAGAGAGAAATTGTCAAAAATTGAGATATTTCTTTAAAAAATTGAACTTATGGCACTTTGCTATGCGGATTGCATAAAAAGTCAAATAAAACACTCCAAATGCAGAAAAGAAAAAATCACTCAGAAGCAAATATTTTGAGAAGATCCCCTATTTAGTATGACATACATGTGCCAACCTGCAGCATATGATGAGATATACAAACACATAATTGCCAGCACGTGGGACTCACAGAATAATGTTGGACTTGATGAATTATAAAAAGGTAGATTTAGCTCAATATTGGCGAATTACAATAAATAAATACCATAAATCTAGTATGTTATCCATGTTATTGCTAAGAGAATGAAGGTTTATTAACTGTACATTTTGGTCAAAAAATAATCTTAAATTGTGTACATTTTTTTATACACATCCACAGGAAATCAGTTGAAGATTCAGGTAGTTATTGAACCTTTTTTGAGGCAGTAATTATAGTTTACTACACAGTATTATTCATTTACCATGATTAGTTATATCTGTACATTAAAAATATTAGAAATTTTAAAACTTCTCCAATATCACTTTCTTTATAGATTTAAACAGCACACTTGTTAATATTTCCAAACCAAAATATGTTTTCTTCTCAAATTATATTCATGTTTTACACATGAGGAGTGTCAGAGACATATTTGTTCAATTATAAATCATATTCATAAGTTAAAAACTCTAGGACAGAAGCTTTACTGCTTCATTTTCAAACCAGTATACACATCAGCTTTATTATACATAATTTCAAAGCAAAATAACTATGCAATATACACTCACCAAAAACCTATGACCGCCTATCCATACTAAAATGTAAATCATGAGAAACCACTGGTAGACTCGAAATACAAACATTCCCCATTTCCATGCATCTATCAGTCTTTTCCCTTCATAACCCTTCAAGTAAAATTATAAGACATCTATCACATCTATACAATTGCATAAGCATAATTAGATAGAGAAAACTGCATTTAGATTATTCAATTCATTGAGTACATGTCGTCGCCTCGGAGCTGAAGGATCCTATCTGACACTCGTCAGAGTTGCAGATAGGATCCTTTAGCTCCGAGGCGACGATGTATTCTATCAATTACATGTACTACAATATTACAAATCAGTGGGGAATGTGAAATTTGTGCAAGCCTATGATTAAGTGTTCCAGTTGGGTGTTTTTTACCGAGGCTCCATCCCGCTCAACAAAAAGGGTCAAAGGAAGCAAATTTGCTTATATCAGTTTGTAATTTGACAATTAACAGTGAATAAATGAAGCAATGGATGAGAAAAGTGTTACGAGTTGGAAATATATTTTGCAGTGGTACCAACCCAACAGAAAAATTCAAAAAGTATTAGTGGTGATTTTATTTATGTTTTTAGCAAAGCTGTGGTTTTTAATAGATTTTAGTTGTTTGATTGTGGCTATTTTGCATCAAGCATTATGGGTATAAGACTAGTCGTAAAAATCCAAATTTGGATCAGGAATACATTTTTTATCTAGAAAACATAATTTTCGGCATAAACATTTATGTTCGACAGTGAATCATGAAAACCATACCGATTTACCCCCACCTTATATGTACACTACATGTATATCACAGAATAATTAGTTCAAGAAAAATTGCGTAGCTGTGCTTGTGCAAGGTACTACTGTCCATGCTCAGCGCCACTGCACCAAAATTTGTGCATCATTTGCTCCCCAATTGTCTAGCAAACTGCAACACTACATCAAGAAATCTATTCAATGTTTAGGGCCTACATTGGAAATTTTTAAAATCATGAGATGCTAATTTATCCTCTATCGTATTATGTATAAACATTTCCTCTTTATTCTGGACGTTTTTCCCGGACTTCTGTTTGTAAGCCCAAAATCACATGCTTTTAAATTTAAATTATCCCACCTAAAAAGTTCAACCATAGCTCTATTGATCTCCAGCTGGAACCCTTCTAGATATTGACAGGAGAAAATAGAATCATTAAGCACACAAACAGGCAATGAAAAAAGAAAGAAATACAAAAGAAATTTTTACAGATACTCACTTGATTGACTCCAACATAGAGGCTAATACTGAGAGCCAGCCTGATGACATTAAATCCAAGTTCAAAAGACATGAAGACAGTTATTCCTGTAACATTAAAAATTAAGGTGAATATTTCTGGTCTACTCATAGATATATTTTAGTCTGTCGTTGTTTTATAAATATGGCAAGTATTTTTGCTCAAATATTTATGCATGAGTGACTGTTCAAGTGCACATTAAAATAAAATGTTTGGGATAGATGTGCAGTACATTTGGCATATTTCTCAACTCTCAAACATTATAAGATTTGGTTGATAGTCAACATAGCTTTACATTATAGTTTTACTGAATCTGATTTAAACAAAAAATACGGGTTTTTAACTGTTAACTAAAGCTTATCAACTGCTGCATTTTTACATGTTGTGATATAATTGACCATCTGTGTAAATATGTCAATTATGTATATACATTTAATAGATTGAAAGCCCATTTTACTTAATTCTACAGCACACAATTTTATAACACAAACCATAGGGACTCCATATCTCCTGTTCATTAGCTTCCAAGTCATGATGCATCCAATAGAGGCTTACTAGTGCATAAATGTCAATGACAATATTAGCAACACCTGAAATCTGAAAAAAAGAACTAAAATACATAGAAGAGCATGACAGAGTTAAAGGAAAGCTTAATCAGAATATGTTGACAAGACTATATGTCTACAATATATTCATACAGCAAATTGTGCAAGTTAAAATGTATTACTATCAGCATACATTAGAGGTCACAATGTGCTTTATGACTTATTACATAAAAAGGATGCATTGTCTGCATCTACCCCCATTTTTCATCATTCCACATTAAAGAGGACTTTAATTATTCTTTCGCACTAATCATAAAGACAACTGAAAAAGTCTCACACATTTCCACATCCCATTGGCTGGTTGTAAGAGACTCAGAATATTTATTTGACATTACAGAAACAAAGAATACATGTATGACACAAACTTTTTCAAAAATAACTGTAATGGTCAGGAGACCCTTACTATGGCACACATGTGCCACTAGTGTAAGGATCACCTTTGATGTAGAGTGCAGTGCATTCTTCTCAATACTTCAGGAAAAAATAAGGTATAATGACATAGATAAATAGCAAAAGTGAGGTGATAATATATTGATTTCAGCATGTTCAGCCTTTGTGCTGGAGTATGAAGAGTATGGTATGAAGACAATTACTGTCACAGTGTCACTGACAGGAGTATAATTTTATCCTTGATAGCAATGGACAGCTGCAAGAGTTGGGTGCAAACTCAGACAAACTTTTGTTGTCATTCAATTTAGATGGTGATAATGCTAAACATGCTAAACCAGCTGGACAGATTAGCAACATGTGTAGTCATCTGTTGCCAGTTCCAATTTGTATTTGCATTCTACCAAAATGGCATCTGCTGAGTTTTACCATTGGCCATATTAAATGGCCAATAAGATGGTGTTGGATACAACTGTACTATGATCGTCTTTCTTGTGGTAACAGCACTAAGATACATGTAGCCTATAGCTGCTTGCAGTGTCCATAGGCCTATTGACCACGGAATGGAAAAAAATTGCAGCAGGAATAATTTTATATAAAATAGTGTGGAGCCTTAACACTAACCAAGTTTCAGTAATATTGTGATTGCATTGCTGACAAAAGTTGAAATGATCAGACTGAATACTGAAGTAGGCCTGATATAGTTCAAAATAACACTACTTAGCGTTTGAATCTACATTTTCTAAATCAGATTTTTCAATAAGACACAAATGTTTCCTACCCTACCTAAGTTGGTCACCATTGAAAAAATATCATCATTGATGAATGGTATACAAATATTACTTTTTTACAACATATTTCTCCTAATGAGATGCCTCCTAGCTTAACATGCTTAAAAAAGGTGATTAAAAAAAGAAAGCTATTGGGACATGCATCAAAATAATTTTAATGGCAATATGCTGTGAACTATAGATATTGATGGGTCGTTTTGCTTCACTGAACCATAAAATTCACATTATTGCGGACCCACTCCTGTGGTTCTTAATTATTCTGCGAATGCGGTTGGGCCCACAATGTGCACTCAGTGAATCAATATGACCCACATTCTTTAATTATTAGATAATCTTCAGCAACAATGATCATCACAATCATTTCATAATTTATATTTCTGGTAGCCTATCATGACAATCATTAGGATATCACAGATTTCTTATAAAATTACATTAGCCCTATTTGTTTCTTTAAATTACATTTTTCACATCACAGTTACAACACTTTTTTATAATAGGCTATATTGGCCTAAATACAGATTATTTCACAATGTTAATTCATATCACATTTAAAGATTTCCATATATACATGATATAGTTTTTATGATATCTAGTTACATTAAAGGGACTGGCCCACACTAAAATCATTAAAAATCGGTGATTTTATTTTGGCTTTTTAATATGACCATATGATGTAAACATGTCCATAGACTAAAACTGCAATTTTTTTTATTTTTTTGTGCTGCGCATTCACCAGTTAGGCTAGATATAAAGACGAAATTCCTGATTTCTAATTATTGACAACCATGTCAAAAATCAGAAATACGGGAATTCCGTGTCTATATCTAGTCTAACTGGTGAATGCGCAGCAGAAAAATTAAAAAAAAATTGCAGTTCTAGTCCATGGACATGGTTACATCATATCATTATGGTCATATTAAGAAACCAAAATAAAATCAACGATTTTTTGATGATTTTAACGTGGGCCAGTCCCTTTAACTATTGCAGTAACTTTCTGAGGTCTATACAATTTTTTATGTCATGCATCTATATATAAATATGTTTAAAAGCAAATGACAGAAAATAATTTTCTCCTATTATATTCCAGGAATAGGCTCTACTACTTTTCATAAGGTCTAAACGTAGTTTCAGTTATGATCACATATATCATGAGATTCGCACAGCCCAATTACCCAAAAAAAAAAAATGAAATGAATCGGGCTTTAGGCCACCTTTGTGCACATATAGGCTAAACTGGGCCAGGAGAACCTCCTGAGGATGGTGAGATGATTGAGATGACACTGTCCTCCAGACACAGTATTCGAAATTCGAGCTCTGGCGGTCTGAGGCCGAGCACGCTACCTCTCGGTCACGGAGGCTCCCCACAATACTAACTTTCACACGTGGATGGGGAAGAAACAATTTTTGTTTCTTTCAAACCGCCGAGACCGGGAACCGAACCCCGGACTCTGGCGTGAAAGGCAGCGGTGCTAACCACTACCCTAGGGCCCCCGCCCCCAATTACCCAGTGAACACAAAAAATTTGGGAAACATTTGTACGATGTTGGACCAACGTTGAAGACGTTGGGCGTAGGTAGGCCTACACTAATCATTAATAATAGTCAATAGAATTTAAAAAGCTGCCCAGGGACACTGATCACGGGTGACAGTGCAAGCTCACACTACAAATCGACATTTGCTGTACACACCTGGTAGAATACAGTATACAGGTATAGGCCTACCCTCCATGATTAATGTGCATACAGATTAAACTTACAAAAGAGTAAACTGCCGACGCTTTTGAACCAGTTGATAGGTCCTCAAAGCAGCAGCACCCATCCAGTATTGGCATTGTGCCTATTTCGTCTAATCGATCCTAATTAGATTTTAAAATAATCTAATCATTCCAAATAGAAATCTTCGCTGTGCGGAAAGTAAACATGCACCCCTGCGTGTGATCTAGGTCACAGGTGAGAAAATTCCCGGCACACCTGCACCGTGACCTTTACCTCATATTCTGATCACTAGATGTCGCTTCAAGTCAACCTAATTAGCCTTAATGAAAATCACTGACATCTACTGCACAATATTCAGGACATGCACATGCATGATGCGTTGTTAATTCTCATTCTTATTAATTATTAAATAAGTGGTATTTTTGTGAAATATAACGCTCGCTGTGCAACTGAACTACAACAATTATTTTAAGGTAAAGCAACTGCACACGTCGTTGCCTGAGTTGTGGCCCAACTCACCAGATGGCTGCTGAGGCGCAATCAAATTTATGAGCCATTAAATGTGGGAATTAGAAGGGGACGTATCATGGGTAGGTACGTTGGCCTTACGGAATGGGAAATTTGTGTTTTTTACCGCAAAAATCTGAGGGAGACATGGAGTGGTGTAGATAAAACATAATTTTGTTGTGAACCAGGCTTTATAATCCAACAGTGAATAAAGCAATAATTCATGATCAAGGATGTTAAAATAATGTCAGCCATTCAGGTAGGCCTAACCCAGGCGTAGATAGCTCCACAACCAACATCAGTACTGTAGACCTACAATAATATATATATAGGCCTATACTAGTATACATAGCCTATATATTTTTGTGTTATATTAGTGATGATGGTAGGGGAGCTATGTGCGCGTGGGCCTAGGTATATTGTCAAGTCAGCGTGCCTCTGGGGTGCCACGAAACTGCCAATTTGTGACGTTTCAATTATGGAGTAATTGTGACGTCACAGATCGTGTTTTAATTATTATTAGTCAGCATGGATCATGTCGCTTGATTGTAGGCTTCCAAACTGAATCGATATCCATAACCTCAGTTTGGTGCAGATTAGGCCCTACGTACCCCAAACGATATATATGGAATAGGTTTCGTTGTCTGGCAACATCATGAACATAGCCAGATGTTTCACAAATAGGCGAATTAGCATCTTGCCCCATCGGGTCAGACGGTCAGACCAGAGATTGTTCATACTGAAGAATCTCTGGTCAGACCACTGGTCTGAGTCTACCGGTAGCAGACAACTGGATATATGAAGATGGCGAATTAGGTGAAGAGGATTTTTACATTAGTTGCTTCTTAACCCCTGAGCACGACGTTTCAACCCTTTCAAGCCTGAATTGTCCATTGTCATCTTCATCCACTACAAGCCGCGAATTGCTGTCGCAATTCTCGACTTGTAGTGGATGAAGATGATTTGATGTGGTTTAAAAATAAAGAAAATTACCAAATATTTGTAAACCATTTCCCTGGAAATTTTCGTTCCAAAACCGCTAGTTGTTTGAAAATTAAGTCTGTTTTCAGGGATGTAAAATTATGCTTTAATGCATCGTGAGGGTTCAAACGGATAAATCTGTTTTATTACTCGAATAAATCACTGTGACTGTGTTATTGGGAACGAAATGTGTGCTCAGTAAAACATCAATATTTACTAATACTTGGTCTCAAATTAAACGAATGTGAGGAATTTTGGCCCACACGAAGTTGTGGGTCGCGGTAGCGCTTTAAAGGTTAAATGAAACAGAAGGTCTCAAAGTTAAGCCTAACATTACGAACAAATACAGGGCCAGCAAATTAAAAGAAGATCAATAGGGTCAAATGTTGATTCTAAAAATAAAACAATCTGTCTAGATTATTTAACGCTCAGATTGATAATCCGGATTTAAAAGAGATCCCTACTCCTATCAATCTTGCAGGCAGGACCTGCAGACTGGTCAGTCCGGTTGCAGACTTCAAGCAATTTTTGTCCAACAAACTAAACCTAAGGTATTGACCAGTTGACATGTTTATCAGATTCTGTTAAAATTCATAGTCTCTGGGCAGGCGCGACTCGAAGTACATTCTAATACTTCCGACTCCATTCGGACAGTATTCTAATTTATTTTCAAACAATAATTCAACTTATTGGAAGATATTTTTTTTGTTACCCATCGGTGTGGCGGGGTCGTGATGTAGTAGGTCCAGTGCTTAGAATGCAGTTAGAAGTTTTAGACGCACTTCCAATGACATATACATAATAGACCCTACCAATATTTTTCTCAATTTTTTACATGGAGTTTGACCTATTTCCTTTTGTAGGCCTATCTATCAAGATTAAAATTCACTATAATCCATGACATCAGTCCTATATATTTAATTTCAATCTCTTCTAAGACAATACCATCACCTGCATAAAGAACGCTATTATTATATTTTGCCTACTTCGCCATAGTCTTTGATGTACGCCTACTCCGCGCCTACTACTCAGCAAAGCCAAAAGGCTAGTAAAGTAAGCAGATACTGCCTTTTGGCCAGTATCTGCCAGTAGGCCTATATAATATCACCAGTTTGGCAATGTGTATGATAAGAACATCCCTAGTATTGTAGCAGTTGTAAGTATTATCAGAAATGCATAAAGATTGCTATGCATTTCCGGTATTATGCTTCCCGGGGAGTTGAAATAAATGAACAATGTTGGTTTACTGTTGGGCCAACGTCGTAGACGGTGGGTCACCAGTAAAACAACGCTGGACCAGCATCTCATGTTTGCTGGGATATCAGACCATAAACTGTTTATCGTTATTTCTAGGCTTAAATCGGCGAGCTTATACACTGAGTTATTATAATAACAAAGGTCAAATACAGACAAACTATATATTTTATTAGAAGACATACATCTGTAACATTGAACAAACATAATATTTTTGTATGACAAACCAAGGAAAATACAATGAGATTCTATTTTCCTTGGGCAAAACAACGAATCAAAATTAGTTGAAATGTGTCTTACGTAGGCTTACGTTGCTCTTTAGCAATACATTTACTACAAGTGAATAAGTATACAAAGTCGTATGAAAACATAGAACGATAAGCACGCAAGTACCAATAACGAAACAAATAATAGCATTATTTACATTACATCAATAGAACGACTCAATGAATATTAGTAATGTTTAAGCACTACATACATAATAAATACATCATGAAAAATTGTTCAAATCAATCATAGCAGAGCCAGAACTGTTAATTTAGTTGTCTTTGTTTCTTTGTCCAGCCTGACGGCTTCGTGTGAGGAAGGTAGTACACCAGTTGGCACTTGTTCCCTAGATGTGTGAACATTAGGGTGGTCAGAATCTTCAGTCAATGAATGTCCAATATTAATCGTGATATCCCGGTATACGTGATCATCTGAGTCAGCTTTAGAACCAACTGAAGCAGAGCTAAATAGTAAATGTTGGGGGTCGTATTGTTCAGATATATCCATCCCGCTTTCGTCTAAGTTGGAAGATAAGTCGCACCAAGCTGATGAGAGGGATGATTGATTAAATGGCTTATAGCAGACACTTGTCCAGCGTGATAGTTGTGTTTTTGGTGTGGAAGCCGCCAGACTGAAACCATGGTGCGAATCATCAGAGCTGTAGAACACGTCATCAGATAAGTTGCTGGACACAGAGAGGAGACTGAGGGAATCAAGGCTGCTGTCTAAGTACGCATTCATGAAGTTATCGCCGAGGCTGTATGTAGTATCCTGTTCAGATGAGTGGTTCACAGTGATACAGCCATAAGAGAGGTCAAAGCTGTGGCTTTCGTCAAATGAGGCGGGGGATAAAGACACATTATCCAGCTGGTTGCGTCCGTTACAATCCATGGGTAGGGGGGTTCCATGGCAATACTGGTCAGACATAGATGTTGAGCGGTCACTGGTTTCCAAGATGTTAGCCACACTGGCAGATATCAAGTACTTGATACCTCCTTCATTACCACAGGAACAGGTCACGTCACATTTAGGAATCAAGTCCGAGTTACAGTAGCAGCCTGTGGAGGATCTATCTGGGTCATCAGAGTGCCCACATCTCACATCTGCTAGCTTGTACAGATCATCTTGAGATATATCCTCATTGCAGTTACATGACCTGCTGGTATAACGTACACTGTTACCACCAACCTGGGTGTCATCCCAAACCTCCGTGAGATCAGCACACACTTCACTGTTAGCATGCCGACAGCCTAGGCCACACAGCAAAAATGTTAAAACGGAATCTGTGTCTTGTCTCTTCTGACGAAATGTTCCCCTCAATCTCTTGTGAAACCTTTGCACCGATGATTTGAGCATCTGATAAAATAAAAAAAGTTATATCAGTAAAAGTTGATGTGACTTTTTTGGTAATATAACTTCTGATTTTATCAGAAATGCATAATTGTGAATTATGCATTGATAACGCGCGTTTTCCGATAACATTCCATATATACATTTTTGTATTTCTGTTTCTGGCTATGTGAATATATAGTGGTGTCAGGATAAATTTAGCCGTGTTTTACATTGTTATCCAATAACTCATTCTAGTTTGGTGGGATAAAAAATACATTTATGAGCACTGGAAGATTTTTTTTTCAATTTATGAAGTTTCTTCAGAAAAAAGGTTTAAAGGTAATATGACTGACATTTCAATATATTGTAGATCTGGTCATTTTCGTGTGTTTAAATTTTCGTGAATTTCGTGAGCTTAGAATTTGTGAATTTTCACTTATATTTAGAAGCAATATTAAAATAATAATTTTCGTGAGACTCTTGAATTCGCGAATTTGTCCCCCTCGCGAAATTTGCGATAATTAAAACCACGCGAATATTATCAGATCTGCAGTAATTATTTCAATGACTTAAAACAAATGTAATTTAAAACAATTAAAATTTCTTTCATCGTTTTGCCACTATAATTATAGACTCGATGAAACAATTTAGAAACTATTTCTTTATGTTGTCGCAAGCAGCAATTATTTATTTAAATTCAAATATATCATAGCGGTAATGAGGATTGACCAAGGGAAATACATTATCACAGACTTATCTTCAGATTTAATCAATGTATTTATAATTACGGCGATCCAGTTTGCTTGATTTTATCGACCTGTTTCCTTTTCCCCCGGTTGGATAGGTTCTATTTTTAATTATTGCAAATAGACATGATAAATGTTTTGTTATTATATCTTGTTATAAACTTCAGTATTCAAATTATTTTGATATCTGAATATATTAAAATATCATTTAGACCTATTCTAAAACATGGATCGAATCATGTTCACATTCACTCAGCTGTGGAAAAAAATATAAAAAATGTGGTGTGTTAAACTATCATACATGTGTATGTTGTTAATCTGTTTCGGCTGCTTACGATAGATATAAAGAAAAGCTAAAAACTTACCTTGTTTGGTATTTATTATTCCAAGTTCAGCTTAGGGACGTTAAAACTGTGGTCACGAGCGTATGACAAAACAGAATGACAAGATAATCTCATTTCACAATCCTATATAGTTTCAGCACCCAGCAAACGCGAGACATTAACTCAATGCTTGTTTGATGTTGGGCCGACGTCGTAGACGTGAGACCAACATCAAACCAGCATTGGCTACAAGTTTTGTGTTTCCGGGGGGGGGGGGCGACTCGGAATCGCCCAGGTGTACGCGACATTGGCCCAGCATTGAGCCGGCTTTTTCTGTGCAGTAGGAAGCCATTATCAACAATCAAAAACTAATTAACTCACCCATTCAGTACGCGGCAAGTGTTAAAATATTATTGTTCTTTAAACAGCAATTAACACCGTCTCCCGCTTGCGAGGAAGCCATGTGTTTTAACACCTACAGACGCTTTACGTCCTGGCATCATTTTATACGACGATATTGCGCTCTCCCCAATTATTGAATTATTTCATACTGCGGAGGGATTTTTATTTTATGCTAATATTTAAGGATTTTATTTTAAAGGGACTAGCTCAGGCTAAAATCATACAAAAATCGGTGATTTTATTTTGGCTTCTTAATATGACCATATGATGTAAACATGATGTCCATAGACTAGAACTGCTTAATTTTTTTTAAAATTGTTTGTGCTGCGCATTTAACAGTTAGGCTAGATATAGAGACGAAATTCCTGATTTCTTATTTATGACAACCATGGCAAAAATAAGAAATACGGGAATTTCGTCGTTATATCTAGATTAACTGGTAAATGCGCAGCACAAAAATTAAAAAAAATTGCAGTTCTAGTCTATGGATATGTCCCTTTAATTAAAATTTAAGCCACACAAGAGAGAAGGAATTGTAGGCGATTTATTAGTATATTAAATGATAGAATTAGATACAAAAACAGAAATGCGAGCGACGACTAATTGGAATTTTTTTGAACAATTGATACAATCAATTATTATCACTGAAGCATTCAAGTTGGGAATTAACCTAATAACGAAGAAATACATTATCTTCGCAATGCATATTTTTATGTGTTATTCATATCTGTAGTTTCTGTTTCGCTTTCTGTAATAAAGTTGATGGAGGCTATTTGATCACGCGAAATAATGAATAATAATTATTATAACTGTTACATTCCGGAAAAGTAATAAAAGCTGTAATGTTTCTTTGTCAGTGGTACTTCCTAGAATATAAGTCAACAATGTGGCATATGGTTTCTTATGAATCGAACGAATGTTTACAGAAGTTAAAGGGTTAATTGCGGGAGACAATGGAGACGCCCCCCCTCCCCTTCTCAGAGAGCTCGTGCTTGTTTGGTAATTATCTTTCATCACTGAACGCTGTTAGCTTATGTTATGGGATGTAGCACATTTATTCACAGCAGGTGTCAAAGCTAAATTATGTGACCCTTGCAACGCTGAAATATTTGTGTACTAAACCACGGAGGCCAATTTTTCTACAATTTGAAATCATTATATCTATTCTTTTTATTATTCTTTCAGTGCGGGAAGCGTCTTGAGATGTCAGAATCTGACGTCTTTAGACGTCAGATTCTGACATCTAAAGACGATCCCCGCGCTGAAAGGGTTGATACATTGCGATAGACGTTCCCCTCTTAAACCCTTTAGCCGCTGGTCACGATTAAAGTCGTTTTAAGCCGTTTTATTACTTGATCAAATCACTGTCATTGGGAAAGAAATGTCATTTGCAAATGATTGGTCTCAAATTAAACAAATATGAGTAATTTAACTGGCAAAGGGTTAATGCAATCATCTAAATTCAGGAAATTCTATATTTCTACTCATTACGTGAACAATTTAACGTTTTAGGTAACTTATTAATATTCGTGAAACGTTATATTTGGATATGGTGAGATCTCCTTTAATTCGCGATGATTGACATCATTATGTTATGAATCATGAATCAACATTTTTGAGATAAGCTCTATCTGTGAAATTGGGTCTTCTGGAAGTTGCTAGTCACCATACAAAAAGAACGTTATGGGGTGAAAAATGTATTTTGGCAACAATCTTATCACTGTTTTCTATCTCAATTTAACATCTTTCAATCTTAAATCCGCTACGGTACATCTAAAATGTGAAATACGTGTGCAGCGGTAGAATTATCTGCAACAGCAATTATTAATGACCTATTACATGCCTTAACCCTTTAACCACCAAGTTATTTATTTGGAATTTGCAACCCCTTAAAGTTGTGTTTAATGTAGCCGCGATCTACAATTTCGAGTGATTGAAAATTATTCAGATTTGACAAAATGGAGGTCAACGATTTTGACATCGTATTGATTGATGTCACGTTTTATCTTCAACATGTTTGAAAGCTGGTATTTAAAGTGCTAATAAAAAATAAACGAATATAATCGGGCCCGGCGGTTAAAGGGTCAACATAACACTATGACAGTATTGTCATTATATGAATATCATTCCTGGTACCTTAATTCTCATATTTGTGGAAAAACATTATATCCCACTCAATATCAGCTGAAACTTTATGCCCTGGCTCAGATGAAAATGTTACATTTAACGACTTAAATGTCTGATACACTCAATTAGAAAATACCACCAATTTCAAATGGCGCCTGGGGCTAAAATGGTTAAAACACTTGTTTTCTATTGCTGTGGGCGATAATCTAATTCCGGAACAAGTGAGAGCGACTTCTATTGTTGTCGCCAATTAGCTTGAATTAGTGATTCACAACACGTGCAATTTTGATTCTAGCTGTTAATTGTATCAATTAAATTAACTCTCATGTCTAGAACTATTGTGATAAATGAGAGGTAATTAAAAGACAGCTTCATTTCAAGACTTCACTTGTGATATACTGGATACATAGATAAATCAAAATCTACGGATGCTTCACAATATTATACTTTATATTATATTAGTTTTGTTATAATGTAATAGTTATCATGAATCTGATATTGCTGCCTAAATCTGTAAATATTAGCAGATTAGTAAATATGTATCTTAATGCCATATTCAACAGTTCATATTTTATTTCCTTTTACTCGATTATATCAGTTTAGCCTCAGAGAGATTAATGCATGTATTTGTCATTTATATAGACAGATGCAGCTATTCGTCATGGACATGACATTCAGACAGTGGCAAGTGTAATTAGAAAATAATTATTATTTCCTTTGAAGACTGCATCTCTCGTGAATAGATAACCACGTTAGTGGCGACACCGTCGCGATATTGCCTTACTTCCTTAACCCTTTAACCGCCATATTATTCAATGTGAATTTTCAAGTGAGTGAAAATTATTCAGATTTGACAAAATGGAGGTCAACTGTTTTCAAATCTTGCTGGTTGATGTCACATTTTATCGTTAACATATTTGAAATGTGGTACTTAATGTGCTAATAAAAAATAAAAACCCGAATATATGCGGCACCGGTGGTTAAAGGGTTAACACGGAGTTAATTTCTCGTGCTTGCCAGGCTGAGCAAAAATGATGCGGTTTCACTTCACGTACTACAAATGGCTGGAGAAGACTGCTACGCAAACAACAATTAACGGATGGAAGCCATGTGTGTTCACACCCACTCCAAGCATTGAGCTGCTATGCCCTCTCCGGCATTACAGAAGGAATCTGTTAGCTTTCGATAATTGTTCAATAACTGCTAAAGCGACACAATCAGGCCAAAGCAACATTTTTATTTTGGCTTCTTAATATGTTCTTAAGATGTGAACATTAACATAGACTGGAATTGCGTAAATCTTTAAATGTTGGGTTGCTGTGGCAACGACGTAGCAAGTGTACCGAAAACCCCGTTTATCAGTTTTTCCTGTATTTCGTTTTTCGGACAAGTGTCTGAAAATACATTTCGTCCATATTTCTCTTTTAGCTGGTAAACGCACAGCACAGAATTAAAAAAAAACTTACGCAAATCTAGTATATGTTCACATATTATGGACATAAAAATTATGAAGGAGCCAAAATAGAAATGATTATTTTAGCCTCTTTGTGTCGCTTTAAGGTGTCAAAGTATAATTGATATTAATTTCAGGATCAATTTATTATTTACTTTAACGAGGAACATTTAAAAATGAAGCACTACATGTTTCAGGGTTGATAAATTATTTTATTTTTTAGTGTATGTAAATAATGGTGGCACTATTCTGCTACGCAAAGCCAAAATCAGTAGCTGCTCCTTTGACAAGTAAACCGTTACTGGCATTTGGCTTTGTACGGCGGTATTTCATTATGATTTATTATTATTATTCATAGTAATGCATTTCCTGTTTCGTAGGTTTTCGAAAGGCATTGTTAACATTCGGAGTATGGCAAACGGCACTTAATTAGTTTGTAAACTCAGTTATGATATTAACATGATTTATTCACAGAATAGACTGCTTGCACGAGTTTGCGCAGTGAACAATGGTCTGATTAAAATAGTTCAGAGTTGCTCACTGTGTGGCGTGTTGTCATCGAAATGTCTGTAGCAGTTGTCTGATTAAAACTGTTCAGTGTTGCTCACCGTGTGGCGTGTTGTTATTGAAAAAGGTGTATATCTTTATGTAATACAATAATGTAGGTTATGTTACATGCTCCGCTCGATCTTCAATGATAAAACATAATATAAGATACATACCGCATATTGCATATACATTTATATATACTTAGGTATAAGTTGAAACGTTAATAACTTTATTAAATAAACAAAATTTAAAAACCTAGAAACAGTTAGCTTATTCTATTTTATTTTGTGACTAGCAGCTAGATCTCCTATAACCATGACATTTAAATTGTTTGGTACATTTTCTTATTTCAATAATATTGTTTTTTTTATTTTTGTCAAATCCTTGCTACAATTTTTTAATTGTATAATGCAACATTTAAAATTACATTGTTCATGACATATTTTGTTAGCATCTAGGGGTGTTAATTTTAATATAATATCGGCGTTATTACAATCGGTCAGGAGGTGGAGCGTTAATTCTTGTTTTGTTAGTATGTGATATGTATATATACGACTTTACTTTATTAAACCTATAAATACTCATATCACATATATATTATGTGCATTTTCTATATTGGTAATAAAAAAAAGGTGAATGTGCAGGTCTGATATCAAGTCTGAAGACTTATCATCCAACTTTACATTTCACCCCCTGGTCACTGAACCTATTACTAGTTCATTTGCCATCTCAACTTCCCGGGTAGCATACATTGGTCATTTCGCCGCTTGGACCTTATCGTACTCATTGACTGTTTATATGACTATAAATGGGGACTATTTGTAAATGTAGACAAAACAAAGGTGGTTATATTTCGAAAGGGTGGTGTATTATCTCATAATGATTTTTGGTTTTATGGTGACTCTAACCTTGAAATTGTTGATGTTATCAATTACCTTGGCCTTAATTTATCATACACTGGAAAATTCTCATGTACTCAAAGAAATATTGCTGATAGGGGTTTACGTGTTTTCTATGCATTAAAACGTGACGTTCACGAATTGGTGAACCCCAGCGCTCCTATGTTATGTAGGCTTTTTGATAAACTTGTTGCTCCGGTCATTTTATATGCGTCTGAAATTTGGGGATACCACGCTTCTTTAGCAGTTGAGAGAGTTCATTTGAAGTTCTGTAAAAGGTTACTCAAAGTTCCAAACTGTACCACTAATGAAATGGTCTATTAGGAACTAGGACGTTTTCCAATGCTCATCAACAGGAAAATTAGAATTATAAATATTGGGTGAAAATTGTTAACGGTAAGGCATGCCCATTGGTGAAACAAATGTATAATGTTTTGTACAATGCAACTCTAAGTGATAATCGTGTGATAAATTGGGCAAGTCTGGTTAAAAGTCTAATTAACAGTCTAGGGTTTGGACTCGTGTGGACCGAACAGTTTGTAGCGAGTGAGCTTTATTTTATAACTTCGTGTAAGCGAAGATTGTGTGAATTTATAGATTGTGTGGAATTATAAACCAAAGGTCGAGTTGTATGTTGTATAAGGATTTGCATGTATCGTTTTCTTTTTCTGAGTATTTAAATATAACTATGCCACTTAAACACAGAATTGCACTTACAAAATTTCGTACAAAAAACCACAGCCTTCCCAATGTTTTGTTAAGTAGAGGGAGAAACAGGTTAGTGTATAATGCACGTTTATGTAGTACATGTGGCGTCCTTGGCGACGAATACCATTGTATTTTTGAATGTCCGATATCTGACAGATTTAGACATATTCTACCCAAACACTTTGTAACTCGACCAAACATGTTTAAACTATTAACTTTATTTACATCCACTCATGGACCAACAGTGAGCCTATATTCTTTGTGATTGATCATTATTATTATTATTATTTTTAATGTTATCCTCCTAATAATTTACTATGTTCTTTTTTCTTTCCTCAATTCTCACAAATATATAGAACGGGCTGTTCAATGTATTTGTAGTTTTATAATACCTGTCGTCTTCTGGACGGGTACTTAGTTTGTACATATAGCAGTGTTTGTATTATTAATATTTTTGTATAGTATGCTCACAGACTGTAATGTCTAATGCTAATAAACTATTAAATTACTATTACTCATTGCCATCTATGTCCCACCAAATACTAATGTACACTTGGGTAAAGTGAAGCAAATGCTCAAGAACACAACATACGGGTACAAAATGAAACCAGTGTCCCAACGTTGATAGAGGAGACACGTGATATTTCTCTGCAAACCTCCACCAAGCGGGGATCGAGCCCGTACAACAGGTAGCGGCTATCGCAAAGCGCCATTCCCTAGCCATTGCGCCTGAACCTTTAATAGAAAATCGTGAAAATCATTGAAATGAGGATCTTCTAATGATTGTTTTTTAAAAAAACAACAACTTGACCTCACTTTATGATGGGCATATCTCTAAATTAAAAATGAAGAAACTAAAGGATTAAGCCTTTCCATCCTGAATTGACCATCTTCATCCACTATAAGCTGCGAATTGCTGACGCAATTCTCGACTTGCAGTGGATGAAGATGACTTGCCAGTGGATGAAGATGACTTGCAGTGGGTGGCAAATGAAAAAAATATATCTTTATTATTAAAACAGTTCCATGAAAATTTCTGTTCTAAAACCAGGTTCAAAGAAATTAACCCTTTAACCGCCGGTGCCGCATATATTTGGGTTTTTATTTTTTATTAGCACATGAAGTACCACATTTTAAATATGTGAAGGATAAAATGTGACATCAACCAGCAAGATTTGAAAAGAGTTAACCGCCATTTTGTCAAATCTAAATAATTTCCACTCACTTGAAGTTGTCGATCGCGTCAGCGAGACACAACTTCAAATGGGTGAAAATTCAAATTGAATAATTTGGCGGTTAAAGGGTTAAGTCATTTTTCTGAGATGCAAAATGATGCTTTGATGCATCGTGAGGGTTTAAAGGGTTAAAGCACAAGGTTATTTCCAAAGCACGTCATAATAATGTGCAGTACTTGTTTCTCAATGGCATACTACAGTAAATTATCAGAACTCATTTCTAATGAAATAATGTTGCTTTAACTCATAGCAGTCTAGCCATTTTGACATTGGGCGTCTGTGTGGTCTGGCCATTCTTGTGATTTTGAGACATATTCTCAGATTTCTATAGAAATTTAGAATGGTGGCATACGTATTTCTCATACATCTCAGGAGCAAACACACAATATATAACCAGAATACATACACTTCATTTAGTTGGCCAATGGGATGTTATCATGGTAACCGACAGCGATTTTGAATGCTATTTATGTAGTCAAATATTCAGAAATTTTTTATAAAAATTGTATTTTTGAGATCTACGGCCACAGGTCCAAGAAGCATTCAATAGATCTATGCACACATAATGATAGAGTAAATAGGTTATTACCATGGGATTTAGTAATCTTTTTAAATTCCCTTAGGGGCATACCAGATTTCATATTTTGAGATGAATTAAGTTAGAAGCGGTGGGAAATACCGAAAGCCTCGTATTCATTTGAGCCCGGAGTTCTATTTTTAGTTCAGATACGGTTGTGATGCAAATAAATCATCCTTTTAGGCTCTAGGTTCCCCATGCTGTGTTCATAGTTGCGCAAGTGATGTCATCTTGTGAATGGCTGAGCATTATTGCCAGGTCCGAGTTGGGCTCGGACTTGCTAAGAGTTGAAGAATTTAATCTATGTACTCCACAGAAGGCTACTGAAGCAGGGATCAATCTTTATTTATCCTTTATTTTCCAGAAATCTATATTGATCATGCCATCCTGAATTTAAAAAGCTACTTTTCGTATCCAGGTATCATTCCTAACAAACCTTCTGAGATTTTATACTATATCTTCTAACACTGCTGCTGCACTGATGAATAAATGACAGATTTAGCTACAATCGCATTTGAATTACCTATATATATATGTATATAATCTCATTCTCAGTGAGGCGATTGAAATATTCTTTAATACATGTATCGTGAACTGCATGTATTGTATTTATTTGGCTTCGAGTAATAATGAACGAACCGGTTTTTTTTTAATGTTTAGGACTACTAACAAGAATGTTTCTATCAACAGTTTTATTTAAAAACGACAACATGTTTACGCTTTATTGAATATCCAAACACATTTTTACAGCTACTGAAACTGAAACGACAGTCTTTACATGTCTCATAAAAATGATTAAAATGATATGTATGGGAAATTTATTACGTAGCCAACATTACAGAAACGAACGAGGAAATGACATACTAACAAATTTGAAAATACAGCTCGAAGAATTAACAAGCTCTTGTGTTACAACATTAGTAAATATGATTTCTTATTATTTTGGTGTAGGTCGACATACATTTTTAGTTTTTGTTCCAGATGATGTATGCATGTTAATACCACCTGGAACTGATTAATAACATAAACAAATAACAGTAGTGATTAAGAAAATGTTTTGTAAACGACAACGAAGTATACATAGGCTTGAATATTATCAAATTAAAGAAGGATTATTTTCATAACATAATACCAGTTTGCTTTTTGTTAAACATAAACACATGGCTTATAATACTGCTGAGAAATGCCCAACGATTCTACTTCAACATCAACACACATTCCAAAATTTATCCGAATTATTGTTATGTTTGAGCATACTATAAAGGAGCAACACAACTTAAAATTAATTTTCATGTATAATTTGATTAGTATTCCCCTAACCATCCCCCCTACAATTTATTCAAATCCTAGGTCAGGCTCGTTACTACCATCATTCCAAAGTATGTAATGTGACAATGGTTATTTATCATTTGTTTTCATCAATTCGGCTTCAAGTTGGTGAAGTCAAAAAACATAATATGTCAAGTTATTTTATTTTCCACCACACACGGTTAAATGTGGTAAATGGTCCACGTGTTCCACGCTTATCATTTCTGAATAAGGCCGCCATTTTGCTTTCACCTGGACTGAAGTAGTCATTAGTATTTCTTCTGTACTTCATGATCACGCTGTAATGTGGTTCTAAGTCGGGCATCAGATTTTCCTCACTGTACCAGTCATAGTTTGCTGGGGGAGGAGCGGGCAACTGATTTCTCTTGCGTAGATTGTGTGATGTGCCGTCAATCTCATCCCAAGCTCTAAACAATACCTGCATATCTACCTGACAACCAGAGAAGGCCACAGACGACGAACAGCAGGCAGTTAAGTCCTTTCCCAGGTAAACGAAGCACAGACGACACATTGATGTCCGGAGAAGATTACCAATGCAAGAGTCGCTCTGTAGGCCTACACCAATGTCCTCACTTCCGGCAGCTGACTTTTTCACCAGCTGAACACCCTCCCTCCATCTTAGCGGAAGTGCCTCGCCATCTGCCTGGTCATTAACCTGCGCTATGCTATGTGGCGCTACCGACTCCAGCAGGCATGCGCAAAGAGCAAATACAAAAAGTAGCCATACCATAGTCACTGATGTCATAGTCTGTAACAGAGTAAAATTCATACTTAAATAATTATTTGCCAATGGCTTTATGGAAATTCTGGGTGCAGAATCAAGTATTGAAAACATGATGAGGCAGAAGAAGACAACACAAGTTAGCCTGTTTAAAAAATGGTAGATTGCCAAAAAATTTACAATATCTATTAGTATTTAGGATCATTATCATATATTTAAACATGATCTTTTTAGATGTTTAAGTTGCTCCAAAGTGAGGAATAAAACAGGCAATAACTGGACATGTATACGCCATGCATCCACGGTTGATTACGTTTCATAATAAGGCTACTGTAAAATCCGATATGGAGATAAGAATGTCAGCTATTATAAAGTTATCAGCATCTTCAAACGTGGAATGTTTTATTTGGGTGAGCTATTTATAACTGGAACTAAGGGACAATTATATAAAGATCTAGCTCGATGTGCTATTCCGGCGTTGAGCCAACGTCTTTACTTTGGTTAACATCAACTGGCTGGTGGCATTCAGACTGAGAATAGCGTGTCAAGCAAGATTCAGTATGATAACGCTGATTAAATGCTGATCTAACACTGGTCCAGCATTAGATCAATGTTGGCGAAAGAGATCTTGACGGCTTGTGTGGCTGAGTCATTAACGGCAGAGGAGAGTGTTTGTCCACCCATCCAGATAGCTGCAAATAGCCGATAATTTGTTCAGTGATAACTATGTAAAGTGATCCATGGACAGATTGGTCCAATTCCAAACACTTGCTTGTCAGAGGAATTGGATCAGACTGATTTCACCAACTGCTTAAACATGTGAGGTCAGAGGTTTAAAGCACACACGTGACAAAAATAATTTATGTGGTGTCTCACATGCAGATAGTGAATTGTGCAATAGCGATCACGTTCATTCATTCATTCATTCATTCATTCATTCATTGATTCATTCATTCATTCATTCATTCATACATTCATTCATTCATTCATTCATTCATTCATTCATTCATTCATTCATTCATTTATTAATTCATTCATTCATTCATTTTTTTTTTTTTTTTTTTTATTCATTTATTCATTTGGCTTAATGTTGGGCCACCGTCTGCGACGTTGGCCCAACATTAAACCAGCATTGGTTAATTATTCATTTATTCATTTGTTCATTTATTCATTCATTCATTTATTCATTTTTTCATTTTTTCATTTCTTCATTCTTTTATTTATTCATTTATTCATTTATTCATTTTATTCAAGACATCTCCTTAAACATATGATCCGCGCCTGACGGCGGAGGTGAGTGACATGTATTTTTTTAATGATGTCGATCAAATTTCAGTATAAAATAAAATCAAACTATAAACATTTTTCCAGTTTAATCATTAGTTGTTGATTTTATAACACATACCCACTTTTTTATTTTATCAGCTTGATGTTTTACAATTATTTAGAGTGGTCTAGGCCTACACAGCATCACAGCTATATAAAAACGTATGAAATGCCTTTGGTCCGCACTTGATCGCCAGGCATAAAATATCACGAAAAGTTGAAAATAGTTGGAAAACGCCGTTTTTATATACATTCATACACATGAAATTATTATGTATGCTATACACGCTGCAATAAGAAACATACAACACCTAACAAATCGCAAATATTCTTAATGGTGATAGTATATTTTTGATGACAGTGAACACAATTAGATATGACTACGAGTTGGTTTGGCTAGATATATTGTTGGATATTTCTCATAATGTTTACAAATTGACGACTATAGGCTAAACTGGGCCAGAAGAACCTCCCGAGGATGGTGAGATGAATAATATGACACTGCCCTCCAGACTCAGGATTCGAAATTCGAACCTTGGCGGTCTGAGGCTGAGCTCGCTACTTTTCGGTCACGGAGGCTCCCCACAATATTTAATCTTTAAGAATAAATTTGGTTTCTTTGAAACTTGAATGTCAGAGCGGTGCTCGAACCCGCGATCTCTGACGACTTTCCAAGCAGGCAGCTCTAATCTCTGCACCAAGGCCTCCGCCTTGCTAGCGTATATGGGCCATTTTCAAAATATTTGAGCAGAAACAGTAAAGACATGTCTTAAACATTTTTACAAAAAATTTGCATTATTCGATAATTGTTGTCATTTCATTAGGTACAACCATGTATTTAAGACTCAGAATTTATTTGACAAGCATTTATCTTAGAAAATCAAGTTTTTATTTGATGTGATATGCTTGATTTGTCTTCACTGATAGGTGTCCCAAACGGGTTTTTAAAAACCCGGTAATGTCATATAATCACGTTATTGCAAGTCATGACAGGAGGCCTTATTTTTAAATGTCTTTACTTCATTATAAAATAAAATATGTATCAAAAAGTTGACTGAATCCTCAGCCCGTGGTCCGTGTTTTGGAATGTAAATGTCTCTACCGTTAACAAGAGCCCATAAACCTTGTTATTTCTGCAAGTGTTCACCAGAGGGCTCCAGCACATAAATTCTCGGATTTAGTAAACCATGTTTTTCTTAAATTAAACGATATTTGACTTATGGACAAAGATAAATGGAATATAAATACAAAATAAAATGTCACAAATAAGATGTCACAACAATAGGATGTCCTTACCGTGTGTCTGATAACCTTGATTTAAAATTAAATAATGCTTGTAGATTATTCTTGTCATAAGTACATGAAGAAAACAACGTTCTGAAGTCAATAATATGCGCATGTCTTGTTAAAAGGTTATTTTATGCTAAAATAGAAGAGTGTCTTTATCGTTATAATGATTTGTCTTTACCATTATACCGGTAAAGACCGACATAAAACGGTATAGACAAATACTACTTTAAAACGTAAGTTCAGTGTTACTCCAATGTACCTTTAGTCATAATGTGTGGAAGTCTGCAAATATTTATACTGTAAATTAGGCCCGCTATTTAAAGCTTAAAACATCTATTTATTTAACAAAATTATTTCTTTACCGTTACGACAACGTCCTTATCGTTACAAAAACGTCTTTACCGTTTGATGATCTTTCTTTATCGTTTTAAAATTGCCTACTATTTAAGCCATACCAATAAAGGCAAAAAAATATTTCTATTATGGTCTCTAAAAGTGCTAATATATAACATGCGCTTGGCTATTGCACACTGATGCTTGCCATAGTATCCTATAGGCATACACAACATTTAAATTCACAAAATTTGAATTATTTTTTGCAAAATGTCTTTACCGTTATATTTTAAAATATGTGAAAATGGTCCATATAACAAACATCAAACTCGCCAACGTCATGATAGAATGTGTCAAACGTTTGTTATACACTGTGGTACTGCCCTCCAAAATATTGAAAACAAATTTACTGGCGTTTGATTTTTTTTAGATACAAAATAACCGTTCACCAAAGTGTACCAGATGTTACTTCTTTTTAAAGCTTTTCAAGGCACTAGCACCCGTAGCGCTGCTTATCTGAAGCTATTCTTGTTGCGATATTCTGCTATTCAGCCCGATATAGTATATATTATGTATAAATTATACTATGTCAGGCAAACAGCAGCACATTCGATTACAATAAGAATAGTTCCGCATAAGCAGCTCTACGGGTGTCAGTGGTCAGGTGGTTCAAGGTAAGAAGCACCAACGTAGACTTACACAATAGCCCAGTCTACTATTATATTCTATCTTTCACGAATATGTTGTTGCAAAGTAAAATTACCATTTATTATCCTACTTATGATACAGTATCAAAACTTATCATGGATCATGCATCACCAGTAAATATGTTTTCCTGTATTCATCAATTTCATTTACCTCAATACATATTTTATGTTGGTTAGAAGTGCATACCAACGCATCCACCAAATCACTAGAATGTGGAAATTCAGGTAAACATCAAAATAACTATATATTGTGAAACATGAAAAGTCACTAAGTGTAAATTAAAAAAGGTTTGTACATGAAAGCGAGAACTATAGTAATCAGAACTGGGTCTACAAATAGTGATATCACGCACTTGTACAAAGTAATATCAAAACTTTCTTAATGTTGGTGACAGTGACACGGCTGATTCATTTTACCTGACACCACAACGTTAGTGCAGATTTGTGCCAAAGTTGGACTATTATTGTGTTCTTTTTATTGAATTAGATACGCTAAGCTTGATCACGGTAACCTTATCTGTTGTGGTTGAGTGTTTTTCATAGATCTTTTGTTGCCTAAATTACGTGTCGATAAAAGACCCCTGGCGAAGGTTACTCATTGCGTTTTTATATTACGCATTAAATCTTAATTAAGCTCTTAAATATGCTAAGGATAAAAAAAGGCATCAATCAGCAAGATTTCAAAATTCATATTTGACAAAATTGAGGTCAACTATTTTCAAATCTTGCTGATTGATACAAATATAATAGAGACCGGGGGTTAAAGGGATAAGCCTTATGGGAGAGTGCTAGACCGGTGCCCCACAGCTTTCTATGTAGAAACCTCAGACCTTCATTTCATCTGCTGCAACAATGAGCTCGAAATAAGTTTTCAAGCAGAGCATACTTCCGCTAGATCGATAATTCGATAATTTCCCACGGCTACTCCCGGAAAAGTGGTTCAATATTGTAGAACCTTCGACTCAAATCCAGCAACTTTTTCAGATCTCAAACTGTTAGAATTTTTTTTAAATAGCACTCACTCACTCACTCACTCACTCACTCACTCACTCACTCACTCACTCACTCACTCACTCACTCACTCACTCACTCACTCACTCACTCACTCACTCACTCACTCACTCACTCACTCACTCACTCACTCACTCACTCACTCACTCACTCACTCACTCACTCACTCACTCACTCACTCACTCACTCACTCACTCACTCACTCACTCACTCACTCACTCACTCACTCACTCACTCACTCACTCACTCACTCACTCACTCACTCACTCACTCACTCACTCACTCACTCACTCACTCACTCACTCACTCACTCACTCACTCACTCACTCACTCACTCACTCACTCACTCACTCACTCACTCACTCACTCACTCACTCACTCACTCACTCACTCACTCACTCACTCACTCACTCACTCACTCACTCACTCACTCACTCACTCACTCACTCACTCACTCACTCACTCACTCACTCACTCACTCACTCACTCACTCACTCACTCACTCACTCACTCACTCACTCACTCACTCACTCACTCACTCACTCACTCACTCACTCACTCACTCACTCACTCACTCACTCACTCACTCACTCACTCACTCACTCACTCACTCACTCACTCACTCACTCACTCACTCACTCACTCACTCACTCACTCACTCACTCACTCACTCACTCACTCACTCACTCACTCACTCACTCACTCACTCACTCTCTCACTCACTCACTCACTCACTCACTCACTCACTCACTCACTCACTCACTCACTCACTCACTCACTCACTCACTCACTCACTCACTCACTCACTCACTCACTCACTCACTCACTCACTCACTCACTCACTCACACCACATATATAGAAGTTTTAAACCACACAGATATAAAGAGCTTTACCTTGATGTCATTGAATTCACTATTTATAGGAAATGTTTATCACGCTTCAGAATGGGGGTATGTTGTATAATTTCGAATCAGTTAAGATTTTCTAATATCCAAGATAACGTATTCCCACCCTGTATGAAAAACCTGAAATTCACAGTTTGTTGCAGTGCCCCGCTTACCAAGATTTACGCATTATATATTTATATCAATTCAAGGACACAAATAATCAATCATTTATACGAATTATGTCCAATGATGAATCGCCAATACATACAGAATTTAAGCCTCTTTTTTACCATGCCTTTAAAAGTCGAAATAATATTGGAAATACTCTTTCAGATACATGTATATAATTACCTACTATGTACATAATTACCCACTACCTAGCAGACACGGGACATTGGGTCGGTGTTGGTTTGGCGTTGTTTCAACGGCGTGGATGGTGGACCTGCAGCTTTAAACCGGCATTGGTTGGTGTCTTGTATCAGCTTGATAATCTGCTTCGTTCTCAAAAAAAAAATCATTACGTTTATTTATGTATTTTTATCATATCCACTTAATTATCGATTGTTCCGTTTCTATTGTATAATATATTTTTATATTGTATGTATTACTATATACTTCGATGTATTCCTGTATGATTTTGATAGGGCCAGGCCTATCAGTAAATAATCAATCAATTAATCACTCACCCACACCACTCACTCGGGCATTAAATATTCTGTATAAACAAATTCTTACCTTCTAAGTAAAATCCTTCTTTGTTTCTTGATATTACTAGGATTGAAAAATGTCGTTGGTGATAAATCGAACCCTTTCCTCCTTAACGAGTAAGCATAAGTTCAAGTTTATTAAACGTGTGTCGACTATTTGTCGTCACTGTTATTTTTATCTAATTGTGTGCACCGACATAGTGAAAAATAAAATATGTGAGCTCTAAACATGACACATTCAGAAAAATATGTGACACTTCCAGTCGATAATTATTAGTTATTTTCAACAGCCCGTAGATACGCTGGATACGACTAACTGCTCTACCCTGTTCGTGCTTATCTTATATCTGCGCATGAGGGACACGTGACATTTAATAGCCTGGATCACTAATCTGCATCTACGTGTGTGCAGCAGCTCAGCCATGTAGGCGGCCTCACCCAGGGGAGGGACAGGACTGATGGTCATGATAGAAGTAGTAGTAGTAGTAGTAGTAGTAGTAGTAGTAGAAGTAGTAGTAGTAGTAGTAGTAGTAGTAGTAGTAGGAGTAGTAGTAGTAGCTAGTAGCTAGTAGTAGTAGTAGTAGTAGTAGTAGTAGTAGTAGTAGTAGTAGTAGTAGTAGTAGTAGTAGTAGTAGTAGTAGTAGTAGTAGTAGTAGTAATAGTAGTAGTAGTAGTAGTAGTAGTAGTAGTAGTAGTAGTAATAGTAGTAGTAGTAGTAGTAGTAGTAGTAGTAGTAGTAGTAGTAGTAGTAGTAGTAGTAGTAGTAGTAGTAGTACCTACTAATCAGGTGACCATCTCAAGTATTCATGAAATATTCATTTTTCGTGCTGTGACCTATAGAAAAAGCAAGAGGAAACATAAGAAGAGAAGGAGAATCAAGAGAAAAAGAAAGGGGAGAGAAAGGAAAAGAAGAAAAAAGACGAGGAGCAAGATGAAGAGGAAAAGAAGTGAGAGCACGAGCCAGAAAAGTAGTAAGAAGTGAATAAGAAAAAGGAGGAGACGTAGAAAGAAAAAGGATAAGAAAGTTGGTAAAGATAATAAGGAGGGGGAAAGTAGAGAGACGAAGGAAGAAGACGAGAAACAGGGGGAAGAGGAGGAATTAAAGAGAAGAAAGAGGAGGACAGAAAAGATGCAGATGACGAAGAGGAGGAGGAGACGGAGGACGTGGAGGAGGAGGTCTAAGGAGGAGGTATGAGGAGAAAGAGGATGAGGGGAAGAGGAGGAGGAGGACAAGGAGAAGGAGGAGGAGATGGAGGAGGAAGAGAGGGAGGAGGAGGAGGAGGAAGAGGAGGAGAAGGAGAAGGAGGAGAATGTGGAGGAGGAGGAGGAGGAGGAGAAGAAGGAGGAAGAGGAGGAGAAGGAGGGAAAATTATATTATTGAGATTGCAACTCGATATACTGAGTTTATAAACATATATTGCCAGTCTTGTAATATTTTGTAACATATTGAGATAATTTGATTGAGATAATTTGATAACGAAAAATAAAGCTATCCACCACAATTAATACAATCGAAGCCATATTGCAGTGATAGATTGCAATCTAGACCTGGCAGGTCATTCTTTCTGAGAAACAGTTGGCCTGAAAAAATAGCAACACTGTTTGTTGGCTTTTGTCTGGACACACGACATTGTAGCGACGTTTATTCAATTTTGAAGCAACATCTTCTGACCAGAGGGTAAGACAAATTCCCCTTATTTTTCTTTTAAACTTTCAGTCACCATTAGTCAACTATTAGTCAACTCTCTACAGTGTGTTTTTCACGTGGATGAAATGTCAAACTCTACCTTTTGACAATAATTTTAGCCTACAGTTTGCACATTCCAACCATATGGTAATCTGCAGTTAAGTACAGTGATGTGCAGAGCAGAGCAGAACAGAGCATAGCATAGCATAGCATAGCATAGCATAGCATAGCATAGCATAGCATAGCATAGTATAGCATAGCATAGCATAGCATAGCATAGCATAGCATAGCCTAGCATAGCATAGCATAGCATAGCATAGCATAGCATAGCATAGCATAGCATAGCATAGCATAGCAGAGCAGATCAGTGTAGTGTATTGCAGTGTAGTGCAGTGCAGTACAGTGCAGTGCAGTGCAGTGCAGTGCAGTGCAGTGCAGTGCAGTGCAGTGCAGTGCAGTGCAGTACAGTGCAGTGCAGTGCAGTGCAGTGCAGTGCAGTGCAGTGCAGTGCAGTGCAGTGCAGTGCAGTGCAGTGCAGTGCAGTGCAGTGCAGTGCAGTGCAGTGCAGTGCAGGATTTTAGCAAAGGTGAAATGACACTTTTAAACTAGCCTTTTTAATAAAATTATTTTCCTCTGTAAAAACACAACAAAGATTTTAATAGATGATTCCTATTAGAAGACTGCCAAGATATTATTAATATGGAAGTCGATAGCTAAACGTGAATGTCTATGTATCCTTTCCGCTATGTGAACAAATTCATGCTCATGCTATTACAGCCGTTGTCATGTTTGGTCCGTATAATATAGGCTACATGTATACGTTTACAAAATACAAACCTTATACTAGAGGAGAATTGTGACTTTTAATGCAACAATATTATTTGGGCTAAGTTTTATGATTTTTTGGCGACCATTTTAAATTTTGTTTGGTTAGTTTTCGAGTATGAATTATTTGGCAGCCATTTTGAAATGGAATTTTAGACTTTAGACTTCGGACTTCAGACACCAGACTGCAAATTTCAGAGATCAGAAGTCACCACTGAGCTTTTGCACTTTTAAGTAGATATATATTTGTTTGTCAAATAGAATCGTATTCAGAGTGCCCAGTACACACATTGACTTGTCTCTCTGTGTTGTATCACTGTCTGCGACGCTAGCCCAACATTAAAACAACATTGACTTAACGTTTTGTGTTTGAATGGAATAGCAACTGTTATTTTAATTGTCCAATGTAGCATTTAAAATATTTCTACTCTCCATACCAAATACACGATATTGGTTCAATACTGGGCCACTGTCTGCTACGCTGGCCTGGAATTATAACATTGGATAGATGTATTTTTGTTATGAATCTAGAGATTAAAGGGTGGAGTCGGTCTTCACATAGGGGAGCTCTGTTCACCCTCCTTCTTTCATTCAAGCAATGAATGGAGAATCACCTGACATTTTCATCATTAAACCAACATTGGTCCCTATTATAGGCCTACTGCCATACAAGCCAAAAGGCAGTATCTGCTCACTTTACAAGTAAGCAGATACTGCATTTTGCTTTTGAAGAGCAGCATAATTATCCAAAAAAACCTGGATAAATCCGGAAGAACATGCTGGATGACTTGAGAATACCTGTCTACGCTGGGATATGGTGTCCAAATTCCATGTTTGTTGGATAAAAACTCAGGGAGAAATAGCGTCTGACAAAACATGCACATAATAATAAGTTTAAAGAACCAGACAAAACTATACCCAAATATAACTAGAAGGGTCTAGTTTTTTGTGAACAAAAAACTGGAGATATCTCCCCTCTAGCAGCATAACCATAAAGGTTGATAGCTAATAGATGTAGTGTCAATGGTTTTTGTAATTAATGTTATTAAATGGCTCCTCTGAACAGTAGAGACTAAGGTACTCACATTGAAAAAATAATATGTTCTATTTGAGTTACTCTACATATTAAACAGCTTAAACATGATTTTTGTAGTTTTAAACATGTTTAAACTCATTTTTTTTATTTGATATATTCCTATTTCTCGCTAAATGTGGATAACAAGTGTGTAAATAGGGCGTTTCTGTGATGAACGTCACAGATTTGATCACATTTTATTTACACAAATGTTCATTTATGGTAACATTAAAAGTACCAGTTCACATGTACACCCCATTTTCAATAATAATTTGATATCCTAAAAATATTTGTTTCCATGATAACCAGATAAAAACAATTCTCACAATGTAAGGTTGATTTTAGCTTCTCATATTTGGGGCAGTATAAAAATGATTATACTCTGCATGGGGCAGTATAAAAGTGATTATATTCTGCATAATTATGTTAAAATAGGCATAGTTATATATTACAATTTTAACTATTTAGAATCTGGAGTGCTTAAAACATATGTGAATACAATAGCCTGATAGCTACGCCCATTCACCAATCGCACAGACATTGGTAAATTGTATACTGTTCTCAACCCATTATATTCACTCCTGAGACTTATTGAGATTTTTATGAAAAGAAAACATTGCTCATTTAAATTCACTTGACACTTCGAGACATTTGTCAACATAACCTAGCTATTACTAGCATCTGATAGTGTTTGTCATTCTGGTGATATTTTAGTGAGCAGGATATTGTCAAAAGCTCAGGTATGCAAGAAATATAGTATGACGAATGCGTTCAAAATCACAGTATTTACAATAAACTACAGCATAAAGGAAATGTTCTGTCGTGGCCACTGGTATGTCCACAGCTTTGATAATGTATCGCATTGTTAAATAATGCCTTTCCATTAAGATCAACTAAGTCATTCTATTTATTATTAACACATGCAAAAAATATATATATTGGAGCAGTATGAGTTAATATTACTTATTTATATTAAACTTAGCGAATTGATCATGCAGCTCTGATTAGTATGATGCATGCTCATTCTATTGGATGTCAGGTTAAACATATGGGCTGGACCTGTGATGTTTTATGCTAATAGTTTGTTTACTCCATGTAGAAATAAAGGGCTCTATTATCTTTATTAAGCACCGAAATCACGTTTTAGGAGCTGCTAACTATTAGTAATAGGTGACACTTGTCTTCTAGCTTACATTTTAAAAATTGATATTAGCAATGTAGGCCTATGTACCTTTAAGCGGAATTTATTATTCCGTTTTGGTGCGAAACACTTGTCAACAATCCCAGCAAACACGACGTTGATCAAATGCTGGGCCGGGCCGACGTTGTACAAATTTTATACAAATGTTTTGTGTTTGCTGGGAATAGCAGCTGGTCTGGTATTGCTTAATGCTGCTGGCGGCGACTACAAGCCGACACCGACCCAATGTCTGTTAAATGTTGGGCGAGCGTCGCCGGTGCTGGCCAATACTGGGCTAATGGTGGGTCAGCGTCGTAGACGGTGGGCCAGCATAAGCCCAGTATTGGGTCAACGTCTCGTGTTTGACCGCCTGCACGATACAAAGTTGTGGAGAGAAATGAATGGGAGACAGACTCACAGCACAGAAGATTCACAGCATGGACTGAAACAGACGAGCGATTTGATCGGGTAATAAACACGACTATAGTCGCGATTAGCGGTTAAAGGGTTAATCAACCAATTAAATTTGGGAAATTCCTATTTTTCATAAATTTTACTAATTTACTATTTGAATCCAGCTTCAAATGAACGAAAAATACTAATTGTCAATTCAAGAGTATGGGGTTGAATAATGCGGGGTATGATCGGAAATATGTCACAAGAAACGTCAGCAAAATTTAATTACAGGAGTCCGAGCTAAAGGCGACCGTTTTCGTTTTGGGAGGTTATTGCTGTAATAAAGTATAGAGCATTTTCATAATCATATATATCACTATTAATATTGTGTTTAACGTGCACTAGGCAAACAAATAAACTTGTATATAATTCTGAAATTTCTACGCTTTCCAGAGTGCCTTTTTTGCTGCCGTGTAGAATAACGTTTTATAGTCGCTATTTCATCTCCGGTTTTGGTGCGGGAAACATATATACCCCATGTACATATACCATGATGATGCTGTTTGACGCTAATTTAAGTAGTAATGATAAATATTTTAAATACCCTTTGCTTGTTTCAATATGTAAATGGCAAGCCGGATGACATTTTGTACATAGAAGATATTTTGATCTTTCGCTGATTTTTGGCTGTTGGTGGATATTTTGTCTATTGGTCAACATTTTTCTTTTGGCAGCCATTTTTATTTCTCTTAAGGTACGGCCCCACCGGACGCCACACTGCGCCGCGCCGCGCGTTAAAAAAGGATAAACTGTACTGTTTATCATAGCAGGGGCTACATTGCGCCGTGCCGCGAAATGAAAGCTGGGAAGAGTTTTTATCTTTCACGGCGCCGCGTTTTTCGGCGTTGTTCTATCACAATAGCCAGAAGAGTCACGTGTTGCAAAAAAACCCAGCTCGATGCATAATCAGCATCCAAAAAAAAACAGGATTTTCACGCGCCTCGCTGCTTTTAGTGGGGCCACGCTTACTGAATTTTGCGGCGCCGCGCAGCGCGGCACAGCGCGGCGCGGCGTTTGGTGGGGCCGTAGCCATAGCCAGTCAGGGGATTGAACCACGTGATGCCTGAACTTGCCAATCAAGCTAAAGAGTCGACTCGTTGGCCAGAGTAGTAATCACTCCGGTCCGCCATTACATACACACACCCTAATCAGCAGACTTTACCTATATTTACCCCTGAATTGTTCAATTTGTCCCGAAAGCACCAAAATTCGACCGCGCATGGCCCATGCCATGTACTTTGGATTTTTCGCGGGAGCCAAGCTGAACGTCCGCCGTTATATGATAAAGTCCCCAGGGCTGCCTACCCGGCTACAATAATAAGTTATAATTATTAGGTTACATATATATATAACAATATATGACGCAATTTGAAATATCTTGAAATAATATTATATATTTATTTATTTATTTATTTCGATTTGTCATGACAATGGTGTTATACAGCATAAATTACAGAAAATGTTTGCAAGCACACTATATATAGAAACAATGCTGAGTTTAAAAAAAACATGCTATGACTGGCAGACAATAACAGGTCTCTGAAGACCTCTGCTAAGATTGCCTACCACATATAATAACAATAACAATAATAATAAGTGGCATACAATAAATTATAATACATCGTATGTATGAAGTTTATTAAAATAAAATTCCTTTATCTTACGTTTAAAAATAGTAATGTTGCTGGAAGCACGAATGCTGTCAGGTAAAATATTTACAATCCTATTAAAATACGAATTATAAAATATAGTTGATTTCACACGGGGTATTTAAAAAAAAATACCTTTTTGTGCAGATCGACGACCTGTACTGGTATCAACTAAATTGATAAAATTTGAAAAGCTACAATTAACTTTTCCATGAATCAAATTAACGAAAAAACAGAGATCGTGTATTTCTCTACGGAAAGAAAGGGGTAGTAGTGATAATGTTATACATCTATCTCTATAAGATATATCATTAAGAAATCATTAAGAATAAATTTGGTAGCACGTCGCTGTACCTTCTCCAATAATGCTATTTCTGTCACGAGGTATGGTGACCAAACTGGAGAACAATACTCTGATACAGACCGAACATGTGACAAATAAAGCTGACGTTTAACAGAATCTGGTGAATCATATCCTACAGCCCGTTTAATCATACCAAGCACGGTGTGTGCTTTTGAAACTGTTTTAACAACATGATCCCCGAGTACTGAGTTTTGAGTCAATTGTTACTCCAAGGTCTACAATTTTGTCGGTATGCTGTAAAAAATTATTATCCAAGCAATATTGAAAATTGGGGACATGTGACTTTCGACTAATAGATATAACATTACATTTCGCAGGGTTAAATTTCATTTTCCATTTATGACCCCATGCTAACAAAGAATCAAGGTTTTTTGTAATAATATACAGTCATCTATGGATTTGATTTTTCTGAAAACTTTAGCATCATCGGCGTATAAGGAGACCTTGGAGCTACATACATTAGGTAAATCATTGATGTAAAGTACAAAGAAAAGCGGGCCTAATATCGACCCTTGTGGTACACCTGAAGTTACGGGTAAGCTATCTGATTCCTTGCCGTCAATAATTATAGATTAGTGTCTATCAGATAAGTAATTTTGAATCCACTTCTGCAAATTTCCATTAAATCCAAATGATCTTAGCTTATAAATCAGTAAATTATGTGGCACAGAATCGACCGCTTTTCTAAAATCAAGAAATATCACATCTGTTTCACATCATTTTATTTATATAATGTATCTAATATGTCATATATCCCTCATTGGGAACTAATTTACCAAACTCATGCATTATGTATCATTCATACTTCAAAGTGGGCTACGTTTTTTGTCATTGATTTAATTAAAGCGGTCTGTCTTTGTCATAGGAGTTTCCCAGAATCTTATTACTGGGCTACTCTTGACAGTAAGTGATAAGGGAAAAGGGCGAGTGATAAGAAATCACTGTGATCAGTCTATAAATGGACGAACAGTGAATAGACTGCTGCGATAAAAAACATACTGTTGGCTTTTGTGTTCAAAGATTATCGACGACTGAGATATAGCGGTGGGGGCGATTAGCCGGCTCCCGGGAACAGGCGACTAGGGATGTGCCCCTCCCTGTCCCTAGTTGCTATGGACTCGATCACCAAATATGCAGCCCTTGTCCGGCTGAATTGTTTGTGTCTATTTTTCATTCATTTCAAGCCGAAATCACAAACCCAATCTCCAGCTTCAAATGACAAAACATAGTTCTATTTATGAAAAAAATAGACATCTCCAAAAGTGAATTTTTAAATTAGGTTGAGCATCTACTCTCAGCTGTTTTCAGCTATTAAAATCAGTAGCATTTTATTAGTTGGAATCTTGTCTGAACAAGTGTACTGGTGATTGTCTGATCAGAGCATATCACGCTCGTTTTAACAAAGTAAAAAGAAATCGTAAACTTAGGACTGAAGTGATATAGGCCTAAGTGCCCGTTATGTGAATTAATTTACATGGCTGCAATTTATTTATGCAATCTTTATAATTTCAATTCTGAGAAGAAACATCCAATCTCATCACTTTGAGCCCTTGTCCTGCCATGGCTAGTATTTTAACTAATCTTACAAAATTGTACTTGTATGTAAAATAGCTAGAGCAATTTTCATCCTAAATGAAATATATTTCTATTTATGGAAAATTTACACATTTCAAATTTATTTCTTCGATTAAATAGATTGATTATTTGATTCTTTGATTCAGAAACTATTTTAATAATCTTTGTGACAATTTATTTAGTTTGCAACGTGCTAGAAAACTGTCTCCTTGGATATGAAAGGGTGTATCTGCCACTTGGCAGATACACCCTTTCATATCCAAGGGGACGGTATATGTGGTCCTAGCAGGACAAATGTTGATGTGGACTGTAGTGCAGCTACACAGCTAACACGAGCACTTGACCCGATGTTGTTTCAATATTAGCCCATCGCCTACGGTGCAGGGCCAGCATTGAAACAACACTGGGTCAAGTCCTCGTGTTTGCGGCTAGAGGGTTGGTTATCAGCAGTCGAGGAGATGAGGTGGGTTTGACAGTACTGCCCAACGCTGTCCCACATTCAAAATTTGTTGGGAAACGTTGGCTCCGCGTTGGTGTACGACCCTATTATAGGACATCCCTATCAGCAGAGACTAGACGTTGAATCAATGTTGGTTTAACGTTGGTCCAGCATCATAGAATTTGGACCAACGTTAAACCAATATTGATTCAACGTCTTGTGTCTGCACGGATCACTTACATGTCTGGATAATGACGTAGGTCTACCTTGGTAAAGTGGCGGCATGTTCAGGGACCTGTTGGGGATCACCCCATCGAGTCGAAATGGCGGTGGTCCATTAAACACCAGACAAAGGACGTGGCCATCTGCTAGCCACAATAACTTTTTGTATCAAGACCCCTTGGTTTAAGAACAGAGGATGAGATTTTAGTTTAGCGGAATAACCGTAGCTCCTCTTGAAATGACGAATTATCTAATTTTTGTGAAATTTGAGTTCATTAACTATTAATCATCATCAAAAATGAAGAATTTTAACTCTATGGCGTCACACAGAACGTCCACCCACTATTGCCACCGGCCAAATATAGCAGAATACCTTATGCAAAGGTCTACGCCACAGGCCCAACATTGAAGAAGCACCGGGTGAACGTATCATGTTTGCATGCTTGTACATGGACTAATTCAACTTTATAAAGTAGGCCTGTATGGAAACCAAGTAATTCTGTGACGTTGGCCAGGTCTGGAGCTGTCGTGGACACCGATCATAAAATACAAAGGAGAAGCAAAATGTTGAAAAAAACATGACTTTAACTATTTTCCACAAATAAGAGTTCGCTCTGCACTGCCGTAGCCTATATATAAGTATATGATTTGTTAAATTATATATATATTATAAGAAAATTATATAAAATATGATTTGTTAAATTAATTTATCTGGTAAAAATATTTAAAGGTAAAATGAAATGAAATGAATCGGGCTTTTGGCCACCTTTGTGCACATATAGGCTAAACTGGGCCAGGAGAACCTTCTGAGGATAATGAGATAATTAAGATGACACTGTCCTCCAGACACAGGATTCGAAATTCGAGCCATGGCGGTCTGAGGCCGAGCACGCTACCTCTCGGTCACGGAGGCTCCCCACAATACTTACTTTCACACGTGGATGAGGAATAAACATTTTTGTGTTTCTTTCAAACCGCCGAGACCGGGAACCGAACTACCTTTACCTGAGCGATGCTGTATTGTAGCATTAAATTGCCGTCTGGGCATGTCCCCTAGGCATGCCTTATCGGATGAGTGATGGAAAACACTCTCCGTAACCCACCATGTCCAATCACTCCACTCTCACGTCATACCATGTTACTAGATATACACGTGTCACTCATCCGCATTATATGTTTTATTTTCTAAATTTAACCAGACGACTGAAAACGTTGACCCCATGTCCTTCCAATTAACCCTTTCAGAGCGGGGACCGTCTTTTTAGTCCCCGCACTGGAGAAATTAAAAATTTATAATGGTCGCAGACTCAATCGCGTATCCAGAGGGGGGGGGGCACAGCCGGCGCGCGCCCCCCGTTCAGGGTCTCAGAAATAAAAGAAACAACCATAGCTCGCCCGAAATATGGTTTAAAATGCTTCATTTGTGCCCTTAGATTTCAAAATTGTCCGGGGGAGCATGCCTCCTGACCCCTCTAGAGCATATAAGTGCGAGCTGTGATGTGTAGAAATTCTTTCAAGAATCGGCGCCCCCCCCCCCCCCGTCTGTCAATTCATGGATCCATCACTGAGACTCATACCATAGGTATTCAAATGAAGCAGAAGGAGCTAAATAAAACATTCTAAATGATGATTTCAAATTGAAAAACAACAACTTTTTGTCACGCTCATGCCTTATATATGGTGTCCGGATGAGCCATCTCGCACTTTGACTGTTTCGCTGTTTGAAATCTCGCTTTTTCGCATCGCCCTTTCGTAGTTTCGCACTTTCATTGTTTCGTAATTTCATACTTTCGCAGTTTCGCATTGCCCTTTCGTACTTTCGCATCGCCCTTTCGCTGTTTCGCAGTTTCGTTCCTTCGCAGTCTCGTTGTTCCGCATCGCTCTCTCGTTGTTTCGCAGTTTCGTATTTTTGTTGTTTCACACACTCGCTTTTTCGTACTTTCGTTGTTTCGTACTTTCGTTGTTTCATACTTTCGTACCTTTGTTGTTCCGCACAAAATAAATAAATTTGAAAACCATACGTGCCTTGTTCAAGAGGTTAACGCTGCCGTCGATCACGCCGGAGCTATGGTGAAGAGGTTCACGCCACGGTCCATCACGCCGGAACTCTTGTGGTTAACGCCACCGTCCATTAGGCCGGAGCCCTTGTGGTTAACGCTACCGTACATCACGTCGGAGCCCTCGAGATTAACACCACGGTCCATCACGCCGTAGCCCTGGAGGTTAACGCTGCCGTTCATCACGCCAAAGCCCCGACTGGCGCTTAACGCTGTGTCTATCGGAGCCCTGATAAAAAGGTTAATAAGGAAATGCCTAACAAATATTGTGTCCTTGACATTGTAAACACATGATCAGGCCAAAAGGTCAGTGAAATTGTGATGGTGTAAACATTACTCCAGTCACGAGAGGGAGACGAGAGGGAGGCTCGACTACATAAAAAAACCTATAAAGTTTCTCATCCAACATGGATATTTCTACAAACATTAATGATGCTGTGTTGCACAGTTAACCCTTGTCCTGCTGAATTGTTTCAATTGTATTGTCATTTGAAGCTGGAAATTGCTAACGCAATTTCCAGCTTCAAATGACGAAAAATATAGAAATTTTTCTAAAATATACATCTTCTAAATTGAGTTATTTTACTAACTGAGCATCTACCACAAACTGTATTGTCCATTTCAGTGACATATTATTTGGCTTGAAATATGCTTAAAACCGTATATATCCGGGTCTAGCAGGACGAGGGTTAAACATTACTATGCCCCTTGTCAGTATTGCTACTATAAATTGAAAATCGGAGTATAGTACTATTAGTTTACCCAGCAAACACAATATTTTTATCCGATGTTGATCGTATGTTTGGCCAGCGTCTTAGACAGTGGACCAACTTCAAAGCAACGTTGGCTCAGTGTATTGTGTTGCTGAAAAGTAACTATTGCAAACAAGATACATTCAGCCAATGCCGGCCTGACCCTTAAAGCGCTAAAATATTTTTATATAAACCAAGAGAACATTTTTTTCAATTTGTAATCATCAAAAATGCCTTAGTCAGCTCTTTCCACTTTATTTGAATACCCATGAGGCTATGTTATGAGTCTCTGGCCATTATAATTTTTAAAATTCTTTCTGACGTTTAAAGTCGATCCCCGAAATGAAAGGGTTAAGCATCATAAAGCTCTTGTTAGAGACTGTAAAAATTTCCTCGCCTAATTGTAGACGAATACGAACGTAAATCGGTTTACAAACGCTAGAAATAGGTTTTACATAGGCCATTCTGTGAAACTCAATGACCTCGACCTCCTTTGTTTTCACCGAGCTAGCTAATACAATTAAGTATGGGGGAGGGTTTTTATATAACCTTGTTTTCACCGAGTGACCTCACTGCGTTTCACAGAAGAAAGTATGGGGGGGGAGGGGGTGTTATATAACCTTGTTTTCACCGAATGAAGTCACTGCGTTCCACAGAATTCGATCGTTTTGTTACATTCAGTGCGGCATCAAATGTGTACGCGAGATGTAAATAGTCTGCCCTCAGCTCTTGCCAAACAAAACGCAGTGGCCGTGATCAGTAGCAAGTTCGATTATTGCATGCCAGACAAAGGATGTCGCTAGATAACAGCATTCCTCGTGAACATAGATCATTTTTATTACCAGCTTTTTGTTTGCAGATCAGCATGATGAGGTCCTATCTGCAGCAAGTGAAGTACACGCCCTTATCAGCATGTTTCATTTTCGAGTGTTCTATGGCTAATGAAATTATCGTGTCTTTTAACACAGGAAGCGCGACAAGAGATCACAGTCATCTCCCCAGAAGACAAGACGTGGGATCACAGTCATCTCCCCAGAAGACAAGACGTGGGATGAAAGCCGCTCTCACATTAGACCTACGTCTATAATTAGAACAGCTTCTATTATGCTTACTATTATATTATTGTAGTTTTTCCGTCGTGGTTTGAGAATATCACCAGTAATTTGCCAATATGTTATCCATGTGATTTTTGATCACTAGTGTAATCGGTTTGCAAAGAAAATCGCTGGCCAACGCCCACATGATAAATCATAGTAAAGGAGCGCTTAGAACGTATTTTTGTAGACTGCATAGCTTATATAAATCTGGGAGGATCGTCTTTAAATACCACATATTTCAGCTTGAAAGCATTTTTTGATATGCAAATTCGTCAGTGTTAAGGACGATGTTTTCATGTCTCAATTCATCTTTGTTAATCTCAAGAAGTCTAGCTTCACAAATTGCCATTGCCATCTAATCATTTGTATTTGAGATATATACAAAATTGTGAAAAATTATTGTGTGTTATACAAATACATATCGTCAACAAAAATCAGTTGGCATTGATAAAAGTGTATTATTAGTCAACGATTATGAGACAAAAGATCGCTATGCTTCTTTTGGGGCGAAAATAAGTTATACGCATCATATTGTTCGTTGCATGTCACACAACCGAAATTTGAGCTATCAAATTAGGCGTCTCGAATATAGTGATAGTAAAAAAAATTATGCTAATTTTTTTATGAGCCGTAGGCAAAAGTCCTTTTAGCCAGAAGATCGTAGGCATATATTTTTTAATATACTAGATATAAAAATACCGTACTTTAGAATGTTAGGATATATATAAATTCCGCTGTTTTACTGAAGAAAAATACTAGAACATTTCTAGTACTGTAGATCATCCAAAATGCTTACGACCTTCTGACTGTTAATCCTCTCTATTATATCGCATCAAATATAATTGATGCCAAGAGGTCGTATACATTTCTTGAAGTAGCATCTGGCATCAAATTATGTAAGCGAACATTATTAACAAGTGGTTGAAAAATATAATTTTAGCTTTCGACCTCCTAGCTCAACAATGGTTTTAATGTCAATATTTTTTTTCGTAAGCAATCATTCATGCCGTTTTTACATTTTTACAAACAAATTATAAGAGTCCTAGTACCCGTCTCGTATTACGTCCTTTTATAATAAGTAATAAAGAATAATCCAAGCGATAGTGAAGATCTCAGATGAAGAATCTATTATAACTGGTATAAATTATTAACTGACAATTATGACCATATAACAACAAAAACACAAAGCGTAAATATTTACATTTTTATTATATAAAAATGGTGATATGGTGATATATTTTATTAATTATATCGGTTATACAGATATACATATATACATAATTGACTAGGCTATTTGTATGTCCTTTCATAATAAATAATAAATACATATGTGTGTCCTATATACATGTAGTATCAGGATTAATCAAACCGAGAGTGAAGATCCCAGATGACGAAGCCATTACAGCTTGTGTAAAGTGATGAAGAACCATCTTCCGTTGTCGCTGATGATCTGGTTTCCACTTGCTGTTCGCTGATATCACCAATGTGGAGTAGATCATCTGTGTCACCATGTGTATCACTGGATTCCTGATCTGGGCGAGAGACGTGATCATCTAGATGATCCTGTTGATCCAGTAGAGACATCTGATCACCCTGATTGTCTACCACACTCAGACTTTCTCCTGTACGCTGTAACCAGTCTCTGGCTATACCCTCTACATCAGAAGATAACTTCTCAGTGAGAGCAGTGAACTCCAACCATAAACACCAGCTGATGGACAAATCCAGGCTGTTGACATACTGACTGCTGGCGAGAACACTGGTAGAAGAACGCTCAAGACGACTCTGACAGCTAGACACACGTAGCTCTACAACAACAAAAGAAAGCAAATTAGATAATCTAGTGAGTTAAATGATCATTCAGTGTACAAAAATATGTCCTTAAATTATATTTTTTAATTGTCAAATTTTATCTTTAATCTTTAAATCTTAACTTGGCTTGTGATTACTGTCGTTGAATCGTTGTATTTATATGTAAGCAAAACTATTTTTTGAAGTTCTAACCAGTGTTAATCATTTTACAAACATATTTCAGTTCAATTTGCGTTAACTAATGTAGAATTAGGAAATAAATGATCATCGCATTATAAAGTAACTTACCTAGTAATTGTTTCTGTTGCAGTGACAATTCCCTCTTTAACAATGACGTCAGCAAAGCATCAGCAGTGCGTGTGACGTCATCAGTATGTGTGTTATCCATTCTCTTTGTGTATCAAATGTAGAAATGATCCAGAACAAGTAAGTTTGAAAGACCAAAAAATAATATCTGGGAGAATAAGGCGTTGATGTTATTGAATAGCTCTGTAATGATTTTAATTTTCTTGTCTGACGTCTTGCATTTGAACAGTTTATCTCATCTATGATAACAAAAATCACATTCGTGACATATTTATAGATAGCGACAATGAATGCTGTTTATTGATTGGTTGCTGGGTCACGCCCCGTCGCCTGATTGGATAACGAGGTTAATTTTAGCATGGGTGACCGCACATTAGGTATGAGGTCCTGTGAGATATCATCAAGTGTACCAATGTTGATTCAATGTTGGGCCAGCGTCGCAGACGGTGGCCCAGCATTTAACCAACATTGGGTAAATTTTCACCAAGTGTGATGTTATTCCACCGTCATGGCTTCCATGTTGGTGCTCCACAGTTCTACAGACACATGGCTTCAAGGTGTGATGTTGACAGTTAATAAAGAGGCACGGGCTTCATTTGATGTATTTAGCACCTACTCCAGCGATTATCAAGACCAAGTAATCCTTGATACACGACAGGTCGTAAAAATGTAATTTTCCTCACTGCATTAACCCTTTAACCGCCGGTCATGATAATATTCGTTTTTTATTATTTTTAGTAGCACATTAAATACCAGCTTATTATGATGAAGACAAAAAGGGAAACCGATCAGCAACATTATAAAATCGCTGACCTCCAAATCTGAGTGTTTTTCACGCACTTGAAGTTGTGAATCGCGTCATTGAGACACAACTTCAAGTGGGTGAAAATTCCAATCTTGGCAGCTAAACAACGTTTTCTTGTCATTTTGTATGCCATCGCGGGGCAAGTAGTCATATCTGTTTTATTCGATAACATGCAATGATGTTTCAAGATTAAATTTCGACATAATGAAATGTTATCGCATACAGAATTAAAATCGTGAATAGCATTGCAATAATAAGCCACTGGATGTATATTTTGAAAATGTGAATGATGACTACTTTAAACAAAATTAAATAGTAACGTTATTACCAAGGTATGAAGACAGATAGATGTTTCCCGCACCAAAACATGTAAATGTAAAGCGGTGTGTGGTATGCTCGGATATTGATTGCGTAATTGGCGTGATTCTCACACCAGCATGTTTCCTTACAGTAGGTGGGTCGTTATGATTGATTGGAACCGAAGGCGCTGAGAGTAGTTTTAAGACAATCGGGGCTTACTATAAATAGTAGTCTCCATATCTGCATATAGCCAACCATTACATGTTTGTGTTTAATTTCATAACTCTACTTTTACTCAGATATTGCTGTCACATATAGTGTCGTCCGTTGTCCGTTGTTGTCGTGGTCCAGCTTGTAAAATGTAGTTAATCAGCATTTTTTTTTAAACTGTGAGCATTTAATGGGTATTTTTTTTATTACAACCTATACCTCTGATAAATGCTAAAAGTTGTCGAGTTTGTCATAATGTCTCATTGCTATGAAAATAGTGAGATTCCTTGGTGTTACCTTTCAATCTCGGTTATTATGTCGTCAAATACTAAGTCTGTCAATGTATCCGCTTCAGCGTCATTTGGAGTTAACGGCAATAGCTTTAATAGAATCGTTAGCCCCCGAGCCAACACGACAGGGTGAAACCGTGGAATTTTAGCATCCTGTCTGCTGAAATTCTTCGGATAAAACTCCCTGATGCCTTCAGTGTATGACTAATAATGGTATTATGTCATACAATGAGGGCAAGATCGTTGCGGACAGACGATGAGTTGCATTTATTCACCCAGACACGGCACCAGCTGTCAGGTTGGCTGAGTCAGTGAGTGGGTGGGTTTTAACACTTATTAATCTTGGACATCGACATGGACATCGCCACATATGCAGCATTTGCACTGGGAGTGATAACCTCCCAGACCTCAAAGAAAGAGTCAGTTGACAAAGCAGCTCTGACAATTTCCTTAGGGTCCCACCCGGTCCAATAACACAGGCGACTGGAAGGGTCCCCTTAACTTAAAACATTAAATCTAGCCCTAATAATCCCAGGTAAAATTCCACTTGATATATATCGATGCCCAGAGTCTGATCATGAAAAGTGTTCTTGAGTTTCTCAGAGTGAGGTTAAAGTAAAAACTGTTGTTTTTCTCGCAGATTCGTAATGATTCACGGGGTAAACATTTATGGCGCCCAATACAGTGGCACGCATGCGCTGCATGTTCAACAGGAGTGGGATCTGCCGTAACGGCAATATTTTGATTCAGTGAAGCACCTACTTTAAGTTAAATATAGTAAAAATTATTTCAGGCTAATCTGATGGTACTATTTTTTAAGGTGAAAAGTAGGCTCTACTGTAATTTTTTATCACGGCATCTGGTATATACATTCAATAATGGCGAAATAATAAATTTCAAATAGATAGAGGGACGTTGCCGCTTTTATCTCCAAGACGTTGACCACTAGTATAATTCCTGACGTAACGTCAATATTTTGATTCAGTGAAGCACCTACTTTAAGTTAAATATAGTAAAAATTATTTCAGGCTAATCTGATGGTACTATTTTTTAAGGTGAAAAGTAGGCTCTACTGTAATTTTTTATCACGGCATCTGGTATATACATTCAATAATGGCGAAATAACAAATTTCAAATAGATATAGGGACGTTGCCGCTTTTATCTCCAAGACGTTGACCACTAGTATAATTCCTGAGAAAAATCCAGTTCATGTTTCACCCTCTCATGAGTGGAATCTCTAGGTCTTAAAATCCACTCAACACCCTTCGTGTGCTAGGGTTCCCCTACGTTCACCCAGGTGATTAATCGTATACAAGACGTTGAATATGATTTTGCCTCTAGAACGATTTTGTTGTTTAGATCTATATCATTTGTTTCTTGTAAATTATATTTATCCGAGGCATTTGTCCTCGAAGTGTGCCAGGCTCGTATAATATAAAAATGACATTGGATTGTCGTTTCAATCTATTTGTAAAATTAACGGCATAGTAGTAGTATTGTTTATTATATAATTATATTTATTATACTGATATCTGCATAATATATTTATACAGTGTTTTTAAATAATATTTTTAGAACACACTTGGGCTGATATATCAGTTTGATTACAATTTTAATCAATGACGTCACGTGAGTTTTTAAATATAATTATTCTATGCAAAATTAACACATGTAGTTAATACATGTACTTGAATAATTTACCTGAAGCGTGTCGATCAGCCTGTTTACAAGTAATGAATAATCATTATGGTATACAATAGGTATGTTTAGAATTCTTTGTCAAATGAAATAATCTGCTATAACCTGTTAACGTGTGTCAAGAAAGGAAGCCTTGTGTTTGTATTAACTGTTACTTTCACACATGACTAGGCAGTTCAAACCTCGCGTCCAGGCTCGACTGGGAATTCACACCTTGTGAAACCCCACTGGATGCAATGTGTGAAGATGAGCCTCGTCATCCAATCAGAGACTAGATACTGAGCCGTCAACCAATCAAAAAAGGACACTCAGATTGAATTTGTTATACATAAGAGAGAGGGGTTACAAATGGTCATTACTTGTAGATCTGTATTCAATACTCCACTTTATACTGATACAATATTCCCTTTGAACTTTACTGGTGCTTTTTGCTTTTCTACGTTACTTGTAGTACTCTGAACATGGATAACACACATACTGATGACGTCACACGTACAGCTGACGCTTTGTTGACGTCTCTGGTAAAGAGAGAAGCTTCACTTCAACAAAAAACTTTGCTAGGTGAGTGAATAGATATGTACATGTACGTTAAATTTCGGATGAGCTACTCTTAAATACATTTTCATCAATTGAAATGTCTGACATAATTACAAGATAAAATGTTAAAAAAAGATTTGGAAAACATCATGTGTGTAATTTCGTCTATGAACATTATAAATATAAAAATATTAAAAAATAATATATGCAGCAATATTTAATATTAGGCCGAACTACCAATGTGGAATGTTGGAAATCTTTACTTGTAAGTAAATAGAAAATTCCCTTTATATAAATAAATTCCCGTTATGCTTTCGCACAGTGTACAATTTCGCACTTGTTTTTATCTGGATGCTGTAGATTACTTAAAATAAATACTTGTCTGAAAGAAGCGACATCAGTAAATCGTTGAAATAATTATCGTGTACATATGACAAGTGTTGGAGAATTTACGATGAATTGTTTCAACAAAAACTATACATTTTTACCATGATATGCTCACCAAGTTGGCTTAATGCTGGGCCAGTGCCGCAAATGGTGGTTCATCATTAAAACAACATTGGGTTAACGTAGTGTGGCTACTGAGAATCACATTATACGGAGTTCTCACTTCAAAAGCATCATGGTGTTAATTAATCCCGTTAATAATTACCACCTGCTAACACCCCTGATCAAGTGGAGCAAATCGTTATCCACCGGTCCCGATAGTATTCGGGTTTTTCATTTTTATATTAGCTCATTAAATACCAATTTTCATACATGTTAAAAATAAAATGTGACATTAATTAAAAATATTTAAAAATCGTTGAATTCCATTTTTCATTTCTACGTTTTTATATATATATATATATATGTATCTAATTTTCTCTCTTTTATTGTTGTAGAGCTGCGTGTGTCTAGCTGTCAGAGTCGTCTTGAGCGTTCTTCTACCAGTGTTCTCGCCAGCAGTCAGTATGTCAGCAGCCTGGATTTGTACATCAGCTGGTGTTTATGGTTGCAGTTCACTGCTCTCACTGAGAAGTTATCTTCTGATGTAGAAGGTATAGCCAGAGACTGGTTACAGCGTACAGGAGAAAGTCTGAGTGTGGTTGACAATCAGGGTGATCAGATGTCTCTACTGGATCAACAGGATCATCTAGATGATCACGTCTCTCGCCAAGATCAGGGATACAGTGATCTACATAGTGACACAGATGTATTTCACAGTGATCCTGTTGAAGAAAACCACCAGCAGACGGAAGCCACATCAACGGAAGATGTTACTTCATCATCTGGCTTCGTCATCTGGGATTTTCACTGTCGCTTTGATTAATCCTGATACTGGATAAGGACACTTATTGATTTATTATGAAGTGGCACACAAAAAAATAACCTAGTCGAGGATATGTATCTGTATAACAGATTTAAACCTAGTGAATATATCAAATGTACAATATCAGCATTTTTATATAATAAAAATGTAAATAATTACGTTTTGTGTTTGTGTTTTTTAACTTAACGTTATGTTGATAAAGTTGGATTTAAAATCACTTTTTTTTCAATCGGTTGGCCGTAGACCCACATCATAGGTATTCAAATAAAGCTGAAGGAGGTAACTAAGTCATTTGTCTCCATGGTTTATACAAAAATATTTCAGCGTTGTAATGGTTAAAGCGCCACAATCAGGCCAAAAATCATCCAAAAGCCAAAATTGTATTTTCGCTTCTTGATATGTTCATAATATGTGAACCAGAATTGTGGAAGTCTTTTACATTTTGGGTGGCTGTGGCAACGTAGCAATTGTGCCCCATTTATCAGCTATTCCCGTATTTCTTATTTTAGACCTGCATGTCTGAAATTAAATCTCGTCTGTATTTCTCGTTTAGCTGGTGCAGGAGCATGTGTAATCCCGTGGGAATTCAGTGGTTAAAATATGATACCTATATGATATGTTTTCTGTATCAATGAATGCAATAAAAAAAAACCGATACATTTATTCTTGTCAGTATTGTGTGTTACTATAAATTGCCAAGCGGAGAATAGTAATGTTATTTTACCCAGCAAACACAATATTTTTATCCAATCCAATCTCATGTTCGTTCAGCGTCTTATAGACAGTGCACCAACTTCAAATAAACGTTGGCTCAGTGTATTGTGTTGCTGAGAAGTAACTATTGCAAACAAAATACATTCAGCCAGTGCCAGCCTGACCCCTAAAGCGCTAAAAAAATTTTTTCTATAAACCAAGATAAAATATCTTAGTTAGCTCTTTCCACTTCATTTGTATACCTATGAGGCTTTCAAACTGTTCAAAGGAATGGAGTGTACAGTGCTGCCTATGGTACTGTGCACTACAAAGAACCCTTGAAGTCATTAGAAATAAGAGTAGGTCCCGGCTTCGGGCTTCCTTCTGTCGCGATGTTGCCATGTTGTGCAGAAAGCGACGTAAAGCAATATTCATATACCTATGAGGTTATATGTTATAAGTCAATGGCCATTATTTTTTTTTAATTCTTTCTGACGTCTAAAGTCGATCTCGGAAATGAAGGGGTTAAGCAGCATTCATGAAGTTCTGGTTGGAAAATTCCATCGCCTAATTGTAAGCAAATACGAACGAAGATCGGTGTACAAACGCTAGAAATAGCCTTTACATAGGCTATTCGAGCGTTTTGTTACATTCAGCGCAACATCAAATGTGTACGCAAGATACAAATAGAACAGATGTTTGATTTTTTATACGTTTTTACATTTTTAAATATATTCGACCGATTTTTCAAATGCTTAGCGTCTATTTGCATTTAGCTATATAAGCTACGGCTATAAACCAGTGAGATTTTCAGTTTGAAACTTGTATGACCAATTTCTTAAAGTGAAATGCCCAGAAAACCACCCACTCCATGGATGACTTCTGTAATAGCCTTCGCCATTATCGAACAAACATGACGCAGATATTACACACTTCTAGATCGTTCTCGTTACAAACATCAGTGCCATATGTGTAATATAATGATGCCAAAACAGAGGCCTTAAATCGAAATGTTCAGCTGATGTTATTTCAGAAAACTCGGAACACCTCGACGCCCACTGAACTCCATAAATAACACTCTGCACAGAATCACACCCCCGGCTCTGCCAGAATTCACATCAGTAAATTCACTTTGTGACCATTTCTTCGAATATTTTGCTGAAAAATTGAAACAAATTTTCGGAAAAAGTACGGAATATTCCATCAGTACGAAAACCGGCAATTAGATCTAAATGAACTTTTTTGTATGTGCGAAATAGTATGAAATTAAAAATCTTATTTGAGCTCAACGTCAAAATAATGTGATCTGGAACGATTTCTACAAGTGTGCTGAAAAATTGTTTTGACATAATTATTAACTCCCATCACTGACATAATCAACATTTCAATGGAAACTAGTAGGCCTACATTTCTTTAAATTTCATAGCTCATATCGTATAAGACCACTACTTATAAAAACATCTCTTCCCAAAAACGAACTGAATAGTTACAGACCAGTATCTAAATCCCGGGATCTAAATTGTGTTTCATTTCCAAAATCTTAGAAAAGGTGGTAGCCAATCGGGTGCAAGCTCATATATGAGAATAACTGTCTATCTAATCCATTACACACAGCCTACAGGAAACATCATTCAGAATTCGCGCTACATAACGACATCATTATTAGTATGACAAGTGTGAAGTCACAGCTCTGACATTGCCTTACGTGTCGGCTGCTTTTGACACCATTGACCATACTACATTAACAAATATAATTTGAGATTGGTATGGAATACCTGGGCAGGTTCAAATTTGGTTTACTTCTAATTTAACAAATAGGCACAAATCCGTAAAAAATAAAGACACTCTATCAGATAAAATTGCACTCTTATAATATAATAACTCTTATAATATTATGGAGTCCCACAGGGCGCTATGCTGGACAACTGATATTTACCTTATACACTACACCACTCAGAGCGATGATCTCCATTTTAGACATAAACCACCATCTTAATTTATGCCGGTAAAACTACTATTGAGATTTCTTATCAGTTTAAACGCTAAAGAAACTCTTGAAAAGCTGGAACATCGTTTAATGGGTGTGTCGGCGTGGATGACAGGGTCTAAGCTGAAGCTCCTGGCAAGACATAATTTCTTCTCATTGGGTCCAAACTTCGGAGAGAAAAAATCTTAAATAATTTCCCATGCCTAATTCCAGGTCACGAAACAAATCCATCTGCATCAGCCAGAACCTTTGGCGTACTATTAGACAGCAGCTTGAATTTTGGAGAACACATATCCCAAACAAGTTGGATTGCAAGTTGTATTATTGCAACTAACTCTTTCACAACATGCCGGAAAAGAATATCGCGTTCAAAATTACCTTGCTAGAGTGGTCACCAATGTTGCACGTGTTAGTCGTTCTGTTCCTATTCTAAAACAATTACATTATTGATTATTGCAATTAATTTTAACATGTAATGAAATTCCGGGTTATAGAAACCCAGGTAATTTCCATTTTACTACTTCTCCTGGCCCATTTTAGCTTATAATTATATGTGCACAAAGGTGGCCTAAAACCTCATTCATTTCATTTCTATTTTACTACATGTCAAATGGTCTAATTTGCTAAAGATTCAGTAAAATTTCGCAACATATCCAGGGCTGCTGAGCTGTTACTAGAAAATAGCCCTTGCAATGTTTTGGGACAATCGGTTGATAATGGACTGAGAAATCATGACGCTACTGGAATTTTGTCTTTAGCTTTTGTATAACAATCGACCACAGTACAGTGGGCTAAAACACTCATAGCGGTCTGAGGCTCGCCACAATATAAAATCTTTACGAGTCTGTGACTTTGACTTTGGATACTTAAATACCTATATGTCCACAATATAACCCATTCATTCATTCATTCATTCATTCATTCATTCATTCATTCATTCATTCATTCATTCATTCATTCATTCATTCATTCATTCATTCATTCATTCATTCATTCATTTATTCATTCATTCATTCATTCATTCATTCATTCATTCATTCATTCATTCATTCATTCATTCATTCATTCATTCATTCATTCATTCATTCATTCATTCATTCATTCATTCATTCATTCATTCATAAAAACTTATGGTAATGTTTCTTATGAACCGTCAGCTAAAGTCCTTTCAGCCAGAAGATATTAGAACACAATTAATACTGTAGAATTATGACAATTAACAAACATCCAAAATGCGTAATGCTTAATGCTTTTAATCCTCTCTACTATATCAAATCAGATATAATTGGTAACAAAATCGTAAGCCATATACATTTCATGAAGTAGCATTTGGCATTAAATTATGTAAGCAAACATTATTGACAAGTGGTTGAAAAAAATACGGTTTTCTAGCTTATAAACGTCCCAGTACTAGTTTTACGTCCTTTTATAATACGTAATAAATCAATATGTGTGACCAGTATCAATATTAGTCAAAGCGATAGTGAACATCTCAGACGATGAATCTATTATATATATGATGGTGTAAATTATTAACTGACACTTACCACCATTTAAAAACACAAACAAAATGTAAATGATCACATTTTTATTACTTAAAAACGGTGATATTGTGATATTGTATTGATTATATATATCTATTATATATATATATATATTATATATATACATACATATATATACTCGACTAGGCTATTTGTAAGTCATAATAAATAATAAATAAATATGTGTGTTCTTTTTCAGTATCATCATTAATCAAACCGACTGTGAAGATCCCAGAGGACAAAGCCATTAGAGCTTGTGTAAAGTGATGAAGAACCATCTTCCGTTGTTCCTGATGATCTGGTTTCCACTTGTTCTATGATATCGCCATTGTGAAGTAGACCATCTGTGTCACCATGTAGATCACTGGATTCCTGATCTGGGCGAGAGACGTGATCATCTAGATGATCCTGTTGATCCAGTAGAGACATCTGATCACCCTGATTGTCAACCACACTCAGACTTTCTCCTGTACGCTGTAACCAGTCTCTGGCTATACCTTCTACATCAGAAGATAACTTCTCAGTGAGAGCAGTGAACTCCAACCATAAACACCAGCTGATGTACAAATCCAGGCTACTGACATACTGACTGCTGGCGAGAACACTGGTAGAAGAACGCTCAAGACGACTCTGACAGCTAGACACACGCAGCTCTACAACAATAAAAAAAGCAAATTAGATACATATAAGAACGTAGAAATGCAAAGTGTTTTTATTAGTATGTATTAATGAAGTTATGTTTAAAAAACGTTATATATTGCTAAATACATGTATACAATGGATGTTTTAACTTTAATGCTAATAAAATGTGGCTGCACGTCTTGAATTTGCACTTCATTGTGTTTACAAAACAACAAACGGAACCGCCTTAATAACACCTGTAACCCCTTAATTGGAAATTCCATCCACTTGAAGTTGCGAGACAACCTCAAGTGACTTTCAGATTTGACAAAGTCAACGATTTTGAAATCTTGTTGATTAATCGTTTTAACTTTTAACATGTTTGAAAGCTTCCATTTACTGTGTTTTTTACAAAAAATAAAACCCCGAATATAATTGGGGGCGGGGGTTAAAGGGATAACGATTTGCTCCACATGATCACAGGTGTTAACACGTAGTAATTACTAACGGGATTAATTAACACCATGATGCTTTTAAACTCCGTATAATGTAGTTGTACGTTAAATCAATGTTGGTTTAATTATAAACCACTATTTGCGGCACTGGTCCAGCATTAAACCAACGTGGGTGATCATATTGTATCCAAAATGTATAGTTTTTTTTAAAACAATTCATCTGAGATTTAACAGCACTTGGTATAATGTGTGTAAATAACTATTATTTCAACAAAGTAACAAAGATTTTTACTGATGTTGATTCTAGCAGCGAAATAAAAAGTACTTAACCTTTTTATTTCAAGTAGGCTACAGCATTCAAATTAAAACAGATTTTAAATTGTACACTGAGCAAAGGCATAACGTCATTAATTTTATTTTTCATAATAATATGTATTGCACGAATTATATTTCAGAAATGTATCTTAATCATGTTAATAGAAAGGGGATTTTCTATTTACTTACATGTAAAGATTTTTCACATTCTGCGTTGCTAGATTGCCCAATAATATTTATTTTTGCATGTATAATTTTTAAATATTATTGTTCCTATATGAATTGTCATACATGAGTAATTCAATTATTTACTCAATTCGCATAGTTTAGAAGTTTCTCAAATCATTTTTTAACATTTTAACTTTTAGTTATATCAGCCATTCCAATTGGTGAAAATTTATTAAAAAGCAGCTCAATGAGAATTTAACATAATATCTATTCACTCACCTAGCAAAGTTTTCTGTTGAAGTGAGGCTTCTCTCTTTAACAGAGACGTCAACAAAGCGTCCGCTGTACGTGTGACGTCATCATTAAGTGTGTTATCCATATCCATTTATGTTCAGATCGCTACGAGTGTCGTAGGAAAGCAAAATTATCAGTAGAGTATTGAATACAGATCTACAAGTAACGACCATTTGTAATCTCTCTCTCTCTTATATATAACAAATTCAATCCCAGTGTCTTTTTTCGATTGGTGGACGGCTCAGTAGCTAGTCTCTGATTGGATGACGAGGCTCATCTTCACACATGGCATCCAGCGGGGGTGCACAAAGTGTGAATTCCTTGTGAAGGCTCTAGCTTCGCAGCCTGAATGCGAGGTTGGGACTCCCTAGTCACGTGTGAACAGTTTATGCAAACTCATGGCTTCCTTTTTTTGACACACGTTAAATGCTATGGATTTCACCCATTTTAAATGTATTATTCTACCCGAGATTACATAACTGGCCGTGCCTAGCAGATTCCTTCATCTATAGTAAGCCTCGATTGTAAGCCCGAAGTTAAGTAGGGCCTAAGCCCCGATTGTCTTAAAACTACACTCAGCGCCTGCGGCTCTGAGGTTCCATCAATCAAAATGATTTCTTCATGTGACAGGGTTTGCCAATATTTTATTTTGTCCAAATTCTTCGTTTTTCAATCTTTCCAAAGCTTCAGTATCAGATTATCGTTTCAATTTGAAGTTATGATTTGCTACTGTGGTCAACTATTTCAAAAGGGTGTAAATTACTTCTCAGTGTAAAATTTGGCTGGAATTTAAAGATTATGCTTATTTCGAACAAATGGACCTTCAAAACCCTTATTTAATTTACAGATTTGGTGGTTGAAAAGAACTGAATTACGACCATACAACAAAGTGCAAACATTAACCTAATGCTGGCGTAATGTTGGTCCAGCGTTTCTGAGGCTGGCCCCTCATTATACCAACATTGAATCTACGTTCGGTGTGGCTGGGTAAGCTGTGGAAGGTCTAATCCCGTGATTGGATTGTCAGTACCTAAAGCTGCGCTCACACATGACAACGATTTTTTTAAGACATACGATTTGTCATTACTTGTGAACAGGCAGATCGACACGTTTAATGCCGTTTATTTTACAAATAGTTGTGAAATTGCAATCCAATGTAATTTTTATATTAGACGAGTCTGGCACACTTCAAGAATAAATGTATCGGATAAGTATAATTTACAAGACACAAAGTCATATAGGTCTGAGCGGACTTTTCTCAGGCATTATACCAGTGGTCAACGTTTTGGAGATAAAAGCGGCAACGCCCCTATGTCTATTTGAAATTTGTTATTTCGCCATTATTAAATGTATATAGGCCTACTAGATTATGTGATAAAATAGAAAAGTGTTTTTTAACTTAAATAAATAACATCTCCAGATAAGGCCAAGCGACATAGATTTGAGCACAATGAAAACATCGACCATGAATATGGATTATTAACGTGAAATATTTTTACTAAATGTAACTCAACCCTTGCAGCGCGGGGACCGACTTTAGACGTCAGAATATGACGTCAGTAGGCATCAGATTTGACGTCTAAAGTCGGTCCCAACACTGAAAGAGCGTAAACCCATAACGTAGTAGTATTCAAATGAAGAGGAAAAAGCTTACTAAGACATTTATGATGATTTAAAATTGATAAAGCTCTTTGTGCAAAAATAATTCAGCATTGTAAGGGGTAATGATATAAGCTGGTGTGAGAATCACGCCAATTACGTAATCCACCAGCCAGCGATTACACTCCATGCCACATACCGCTTCACATTTACAATGCATACAATAGATTCGTTACCCAAACGCGATGATAAACAAGTGAATAAATATCCACCTTCTTGAACGCGCGCATCGCCTTTGAAATGTCAGTTAAAACAAAATTGTCGATTTGATTATCTAATTGAAATAAAAATATATTCCAATGTCCTTAACTATTTTTTCACGACGGCGTATTCAATGAAAATAAAACGTTATTTAACCCTTTAACCACCAAGATTGAAGGTCAGCGATTTTTAAGTATTGCTGATTTATGTCACTTTTTTCTTCATCATTTTAAAAAAACTGTTATTTAATGTGCTAATAAAAAAAACGAATATTATCGTGACCGGGGGTTAAAGGGTTGATGCAGTGAGAAAAACTGTATTTTTACGAGCTATCGCGCTTCAAGGATTATTTGGTCTTGATAATCACTGGAGTAGGTGTTAAATACATCAAATGAGGCCCGCGCCTCTTTATTAACTGTCAACATCACACCTTGAAGCCATGTGTCTGTAAAACTGTGGAGCTCCAACATGGAAGCCATGACGGTGGAATAACATCACACCTTGTGAAAATTTACCCAATGTTGGTTCAATGTTGGGCCATCGTCTGCGACGCTGGCCCAAAATTGACACAGCATTGGTACATTTGGTGATAGGGGCCTATATCATAGAGCCTAATGTGCGGTCACCCGTGCTAAATTTAACTCGTCAACCAATCGATAAACAGCATTCATTGTCAATATCTATAAATATGTCACGAATGTGATTTTTATTATCATAGACGATGTCTGGAGTATCACATCTCTTATTTATCAACCCTCTGTTGACTAGACTATCGCAAGTATTAACCCTCTGTGGTCTAGAGTATTACGTTTCTAATATATTCACCCTATGTGGACTACACTATCATGTTTATCTTATTTTAACCTACTGATGCCTAAATCATCACATATGTTATTTATTAACCCTCTATAGGCTGGATTATTACGCGTATTAACCTTCTGAGGTCCGGAGAGTCGATAGTATCACGTGTCTCAAATATCAACCCTCTGTAGACTATACTATCATATTTCTTGTATATTCACCATTTGATGTCTGGAGTATCACATGTCTTATTTATAAACCCTCTGTTGACTAGAATATCGCAAGTATTAACCCTCTGTGGTCTAGAGTATCACGTTTCTTATGTCTTAACCCTCTGTAGACTACACTATCATGTTTATCTTATTTTAACCTACTCATGCCCAGAGCTTCATAGATGTTATTTATCAACCCTCTATAGGCTACAGTTTGATGTGTATTAACCCCCTGAGGTCCAGAGGGTCGATTGTATCACGTGTGTCTCGTGTATTACCGCTCTGTGGACTAGATTACCATATTTCTTCTATATAAACCTTCTCATACCTAGAGTATGTTTTATTTATAAATCCTTTCCGGACTAGAGTAACACATGTATTAATCCTCTGGGGTCTCTGATATCACGTGTCTCAAATATTCTTCTCTGCGACTAGACTATTATATTTATCTAATGTTATTCTTCTGTTGCCTAGAGTATTACATGTCTTCTGTATTAATGCCGACACAATCAGGCTGAAATCATCAAAAAATCAATAATTGTATTTTGGCTTCTTAATATAGGCCTACTTCCTTAATATGTGAACACGTCCATAGACTAGAATTGCGGAAGTCTTGTAAATTTTGGGTTGCTGTGGCAACGTAGCAAGTTTGCGAAAAGCCCCGTTTATCAGTTTTTCCTGTATTTCTTAATTTAGACATGCATGTCTGAAATTAAATTGCGTATTTATTTCTCGCTTAACTGATAAATGCGCAACACAAAATTTAAAAACATACGCAATACTAGTCTATGGACATGTTCACATATTCTGGCCATATACACCTTTCCCAATAGCAACACGCCACACACTACAGTGACTGAAAGCTGAACTATTTAGTTGGGAGTCCTGTCACACTTCTATTACAACACGTCACACAGTGATTAAAACTGAACTATTTAGTTGGGAGTCCTGCTTAGGCGCAAAATCGTGCAAACAGTGTATTAAGAAGCCAAAATAAAATTAAGGATTTTTTATGATTTTAGGGAGGGACTCATTGTACACTGGCTAAACCTAATCCTTAAAAGGGACTAAAAAAAGGTTAGACTGGTTGCACACTGGTAAACTTCATCTCTCAGGGATGAGGGGTCAACTGCACACTTTGTAAACATCATCTCTGAGGCAGTGTCAGGGATATGTAAACCTCACATAAACCTATGTAAACCTATGTAAACCTCATTATATTAGGAGGGGTGAGGGGCCCATTTCACACTGGCTAAACCTCATCATTATCCATCGTAATTAGGATGGATGAGAAGCTGGTTGCACACTGGGTAAACCTCATATTTTAGGCTTAGTTTGGGACGAGGGGCCCACTGCACACTGGGTAAACCTCATCTCTCAGGGATGAAAAGACGGGGCTTGTTACACACTGAATATGTTCATTTCGAATTAAATACTTCTACACTAAGGGCCGTATGCCCGAAGCTAGTTTAGCTACACGACGTTTAGGCTTAACACAGTGTTGAGTAAAACAGTGTTTTAAAAATAATTAGCCCGTATGCCAAAACAAAGTTAGCATCGTGTTAATTAACCATAAGGTTAAATCCTAAACCAGTGTTGTAACGCCATGAAGTATACAATTTATGTACACTTACAGTGATTCCCCTCAGCGCCGACAATGGGCACGTCCAACAAACACGATACATTCCACCAATGCTGCTTTATTGTTCCTGCCAGCGTCGAAGACCACGGCACAACATTAATTCATCAACGGCGCAGAGTGTCGTGTTTCCTGGGAGCAATGTATGAGGATGGGCGTACAAGAGGACTGTTGCTTGGGAATTCCGGGTATCCATGCTTGCTGTACCTCACGCCAATCACTAGGCCAACAACAGATAATGAACGGCATTACAATTGGTCTCATATAATAGCCCGAAACATTATAGAGAGATTGTTTGGCGTTTTAAAACAATTTTTAAGACGATTTGCATGTTTGCACTTTGTCCTCCGCACTAAATTAAGCACCAGATTGATTATACTGTGGCTTGCTGTGTTTTGCACAACATAGCAAGAAGACACAGGGAAATTCATATTCGTTGTTGAGTTGGATGATGACCACTACATTGATGATGACATCATTGATTCTAATATGCTGTCATCCGTCAACCCACAAGGCAATTTTGTGAGGCCAACAGATTATTGGTCCAACAGATTATGTGAGTAGGCCCTACATAGGATACATTCATAATAATAATATTAAAATCAATACTGCGCAATAAAATTGAGAGAATAAATGATGAATTAATATTTACTTTTGATGACGCACAGTAACATCTGAGATAATAAATGATGTATTAACCCTTTCAGCACGGGGACCGTCTGTAGACGTCTGAATCTAACCAGAAATGCATAATGCATTTCCGATCTAAAGTATATAAGCGTCAGACGTCTAAAGGCGGTCCCTGCTCGGAAAGAATTAAAAATGAAGCACATAAAGCAGAAAAAGCTAATGAAAATATTTTTGATTATTTCAAATTGAAAAAATGATAATTGTCTTTGTTACATCGTTCTGCTTCATTTGGGTAGGCTACCTATGTTATAGATGTAGGGCAATTATAATTTGTTTAAGTTCTTTTAGCGCGTGAACCGTCTATATACGTCTGAATTTCACGTTAGAATCAGGCGTCTTAACGTCAACAGACGGTCCCCGTGCTGAAAGGGTTAATGCATTTTTGTATTATCTCAGATGTTATTGTGCGTCATAAAAAGTATATATTAAGTCATCATTTATTATCTCATATTTTATACGAAATTAATTTTAGCGTTGTAAAGGTTAATATTGCATTGTCATATGTATGTACAATAAAATCTGAGATAAGAACATATTTCATTAATTCGATTGGTATATTAGTATTTAATTATAGCGATAGGCATGCATAGATGTGTGTATAATTTTGTTTGGTACATCACTGATTTGAAAATAAAGAAGTTGATACCTGCAATGTCTTAAAAAGTATTTTGATTTGCATTTCCATCAAATATAACAAAAATATGTTATAATGTGGATATTTTAATAAGTTTAAAATATCGTTGAAAACTCAATATATTTGGGCATATCCCAAATATAAATATTAATGTAACATGAGGTTATTCTGCTCTCCGTATGCCCGAAGCTAGGTTAGTGTGAGTTTAGCTATAACAGTGTTGTAACCTTCAGTTTAACGCTAACCGGTATGCCAGAAGCTGGTTTTGGCTTAAAGGGACCCCTTGGGATGAGACATTTTCAATGTTGCCAATTTTGAAAATTGTATTCATATGAAGCTATATAGCCTACTGATCTTAACTAAAAATACAAAAAAGTCAAAAAACAAATTTTAAAGCACCGAAATAGAGTGAAATACATGTAGTTATATTTCCAGGTCGTATATTGCCATGTGAACAAATCAAGTCAGCAATATACCGCACTTTACAGCACATATTCCCACGTCTTGGACGGTGAGATCAGAGCAATCGCCGCTAATTGGTGTCTTATAGTCAGGATATAGGGGGATACACCTGCAGCACTGATTGTCTGCCCAACGCTGGGCCGACAGCATCACCATGTGATCCAATGCTGTAGGAACATTTAACCGTCCTTTAGCAAGTGTTTAGGTATACAAAAAGTTTGTTTGGGTTTTAAGGGGATTCATAGAAATGTTCATAATCTAAAAACTCTGAAAAAAATAAAATCATGATCTGGGGGATACACTGCTTCATTACAAAACTAAAAACGAAAATTGATGTCATCCCAAGGAGCTGCTTTAACACGATGATAAACCTGTGTGTTATGTTGCCATGTTAGCATTAGGTTAAGGAAGTTGATGGCAATAGCAATTTGAAATCGAATCATAAAAATAACTGAATTATCATAATTATCCATGGAATACTAATAGACGACACTCATAATTGTGTGGAGTCATTGGAAAAAATCAACATTATCAAATATTTGTTTTATATTTGATGGAAAAGCAAATCAATTTTTTTTTTAAGATATTGCAGGTATCAACTTCTTTATTTTCAAATCAGTGATTTACCAAACAAAATTATACACACATCTATGCATGCTTATCGCAATTAAGTACCAATATACCAATCGAATTAATTAAATATTTGCTTATCTGAGATTTTACTGTGGATACATATAACAATGAAATATTACCCTTTACAACGCTAAAATAAATTTCGTATAAAATATGAGATAATAAATGATGAATTAATATATACTTTTTATGACGCACAATAACATCTGAGATAATACAAAATGCATTAATCCTTTCAGCACGGGGATCTACACACGTCAAATTCAGATGTCTGAAGGCAGTCCCCGCGTTTAAAGAATTAAAAAAAAAAAATATAATGGCAGTAGACCCATAACATAGGTACTTAAGTGAAGCAGAACGAGCTAACCAAGATATTAATGATTTGTTTCAATTTGAAATCATCAAAAATGTCTTCATTAGCTCTTTTTACTACATTTGAGTTGTCCCTACCTATGTCTGACGTCTATGTACTTTAGATTCGGACGTCTGCAGACGGTCCCCGTGCTGAAAGGGTTAATGCATTTTGTATTATCTCAGATGTCGTTGTGCATCATAAAAAGTATATATTAAATCATCATCATTTTCTCAGATTTTATTGCGCAGTATTGATTTTAGTATTATTGATATTATGAATGTATCTTATTTACTCAAATAAACTCTTGGACTAGAAGAAACATTTGCATGTTAAGAAGTAAAGGTTAAATTGTCTCTGCTGATTAAATGTTCCCCTATCTCGCATGATTATCTCAATTAAATATTAATACATCAATGAAATTAAGTAAATGTTTATTGTACATACATGTTGCAATGACATATTAACCCTAACAAAGCTGAATTATTTTTTTCAATTTGAAATCATCATAAATGTATTTATAAACTCTTTCTATTTCATTTGAGTACTTATTTTATGGTTCTATGGCAATTATATTTGACATATATATCTACAGACGGCCCCCGCGCTAAAAGGGTCAATACATCATTTATTATCTCAGATGTTACCGTCATCAAAAGTAAATAATAATGCATCATTAATCTCTCAGATTTTATTGTGCGGCATTTAATTTCTATTATTATTATTAATGAAAAATATAACAATGCGTCTAATTAATTCAGCTCTGATTCAGCGATTTATCACGGTGAACGAGACGAAACATTTGAATGTTAAAAAGTAAAGGTTAAATTGTCTTTGCTGATCTTCACAAACGAGACAACCCGACAAACACGACACCTTGTGCCGATGATGAATTAATGCTGGGCCGTCGTCTTCGACGCTGGCAGGAACAATAAAGCATTATTGGTGAAACGTATCTTGTGTGTCGGACGTGCCCATTGTCGGCGCTGACGGGGAATCACTGCAAGTGTACACAAATTGTATGCTTGACGGCGTTACACCACTGCTTTAGAATTTAACCTTATGGTTTATTAATACGATGCTAACCTGGCTTTGGACATACGGGTTAATTTTTTTAAAACAATGTTTTACTTAACACCGTGTTAAGCCTAAACTTAGTGTTAGCTAAACTAGCTTCGAGGATACGGCCCATAGTGTCTCGTATGTACAGTCATCATTGAAACAGTCACCACCAACCCAAACACCCCACACCCACCCCACCCCCCACCCCCCACTCCGCAACCCCATACCGCACAGCACCTCTATGAACAGAAAAGCGGTCCGCAGTTCTCATCTAGTTGATAGGTTTTGTGCAGTTTTGTAAATGATGGGTTACCTACGTTTGCCAAGTGCCAAAAAAATATAAAACGCTATATTATAATTATACACATCTGAATTGCCTCACAGCATGGAGATAGATACTATCTCCATGCTCACAGTTATCGTCCAATAAGGGCATTTAGCAATTATTCATTTACTGTTATTCATTTACCTTTTAAGCGCTAATCATGACCATGAATTGTTTTTAGATTACGGTTATAATAAGATTATATTTGTGGTAAGGTTGTAGTCCCAACAAACTGACAAACAGAATAGGTTCGGCTCATGTTTTTGAATGCTGGCTAACAATCTGCGACGCTGGCCCAGCATCAAACCAACATTAGATCAGCGCCCCATGGTTGTGCCTCGACTTGCCTGAAGGAAAGGTCAGGCTGCCTTTTCGACGATTGAACCCTCTATGTGTCGATGACAACTATATTATTTTTAACATTTTATTAATATTTCAACAGTAGGCATACATTTTCAAGGTGAATTTTGGCTTCAATCCACAGAAAGATTTAAACATGACTGTTTGACAAATCTGTAAAAAAAACAGAAATACAAATGTTATCTCATGTGAAGCTGTGTATCGCGTCAGGAAGACACAGCTTCAAGTGTGAGAAACTTTCTCACTTAATGGGTTAAATAAGATCCCGTGCCAGGTAATTATACTGTACGGAACACTGACTTTCTGCTGCACTATGGCTCCGTTGATCATCTCCCATCACATTTTTGTAAATGTCTGACGTCAAAGAAGACGACAATGCCATAATAGGCCTAATATAAATCACATTGACACATCAGACATGCCGGTATGTGTTTGAATATACAGCACAAACAACACCTCCGAGATAATTGTTTCACAGTTATTGGGAAGTGGCTCTAGGCCTTATGTAGGATATACACATTTTTAAAAAGCTATTCATCCCTGAGTTTCCCTGCTATTCTGTAAATACCAAATTGTTTCTGAACTCATACAACGGACAAGCCCCAAAAGCAAAACAAAATTACCCTCATTTACAGTCTAATGGGAGAGAAAGCTGCGTCCTAACATATATTTAGGTAATGGAAACGATAATGATTTTGTTGCCTCATACTTCGATAGCATAACCCATATTGAAGCACGTGTTGTCATGACAACGTGTATGTTACAGGCTAAATCAACTTTAAATCACCTCTAATGCATGAAATATTATAAAATGATCACAATATTAATCCTGTTTAATATGAGAAAAAACTTATAATTATAATTAAGTCAATTAATATAATTAAGATGTCAGTCAGTTGTACGGCGTAAGATGACGATGAAGAATTAAAGGTATAGTAAACTGTCGAAATTCGCGGGACAAGGGTCCCCCAGAATGCAATAGTGCCCGTGGGTGGGCCCAGGCCAGAGGTGGGCAAGTGGTCGCCACATCGCCACATGTGGCGATAGAAGCAAAATATCTGTGATGTAAATATCAAAAAATGACCATTCAGAGCACCTAAAAGTGGCCATTTGTGGCGACAGGACTCCTTTCACCTGCCCACCCCTGCAGGCCCTATTCCATAATAATGCTAAATATGCGTTTCATACCCAAAGCCTCATTAAGAGGAAGTTCTCAAATCACAGCAACTTAATATATACTTAAGCGACATCTATGAGTTAATAATTCAAAGCCCTTAGCTCTGGCCCCTACTTGGTCGCTGGGTTGCAAACAAACTGACTGTATTACTGCGGGGATGTCGAAACTGGTTGACCCCAAGCTTATATATTGACACCCAGTGAACACAAAACATTTGTATGACTTTATACAATGTTGGACCAACGTCGGAGTCGTTGGGCCGACGTTGTATAAATGTTATACAATGTGTTGTGTTAGCTGGGCAGGTGGACTTTCTCTCAAACATAGTACATTTGTCCAATGTTGGTCCAATGTTGGACGAGCGTCGCAGACGTTGGTCCAACATTAAAACAGCACTGGGTCAATGTATCGTTTAAGTAGTATCTTGTAATCAGTTTAGTTGATGATATTAATGCCGTCACCCTGTACAGTAGGTTACTGTATACCTACAGCCCTGTACTCTATATATGCTACTGTAGGCCTACACGTGACGGTCCAACGCATGTCCGTTTTGTAGCTGTATGAATCTTTAAAGTCAAAGATACATTGTGAACGCGTAATCCCAAGTACCACTAGTCCGTATTACTCATACTTTTGTATGTAAGCACTTACCTGCCTGAGTACGAAATGAAAAGGTTTTGGTCATAGCGCAATGATCTTTATTGATTGTCAATTAAAATGCTTGGCAGAGATGCATTCGTTTTCGCCTCATAGGGAAAACACATCTTATTTTCATTTCAACAAGGGCTCAGGGGCACATATTTTCTGTATTTTACTTCTGTGTACATATAACAGTATTCTATCGGGTGGTGAAAAGTGTAGGGGGGTAGGCATACTAAATAGGAAGGCTGTAAACGTTTATAACCCTGATGCTTTTTTGTAGGCTAAATACGAAGGTTGAAATAGGTATATAGTCTGGGTTATTAATTGCGGGTTAAATAAGAAGGTTGGAATTGTTATTTAGCCCGGGTTGTTCGATGTGGAAATAGTTATTTAGCCTGGATGCTTTGTTGTGGGGTAAATAAGTACATAGGTTGACATAGTTATTTATCCCCGGTGATTTGATGTGGGCTGAAGACGAAGATTGAAGTAGCTCTATAACCCACTTGTTTTATGTGGGTTATATAAGAAGGTTTGTATTGTTATTTAGCCGGGATGTTTTCTGTGTGTTAAATATGTCGGTTGAAAAGTTATAAAACCTACTTGCTTTTATTTGGGGTGAAAAAAAGTTTCAAATAGTTAAATAGCCCAGTATGTGATTTTATGTGGGCTAAATAAGAAGGTTAGGATAGTTATCTAGCCTGGTGGACTTGGTGTGGATGAAATATAAAGGTTGAGATAGTTCTATATTACCCAGTTGCTTTTCTGTGGGTTAAATAAGAAGGCTGTAAACGTTTATAACCCAGATACTTTGTTGTGGGCTAAATACAAAGGTTGAAATAGGTATACAGTCTGGGTTCTAAAATGCGGTTAAATTAGAAGGTTGGAATTGTTATTTAGCCCGGGTTGTTTGATGTGGAAATAGTTATTTAGCCTGGATGCTTTGTTGTGGGTTAAATAAGTAGACCACATAGATTGATATAGTTATTTATTCCGGGTGATTTTATGTGCGTTGAAGACAAAGATTGAAATAGCTCTATGACCCACTTGTTTTATGTGGGTTATATTATAAAAAGCCTTTTATTGTTATTTAACCCAGGTTTTTCCTCAGGATTTGAAAAAAATAAGCGTGTGGGGGGGGGGGCGGCCCTCGAGTTTTTTGTTGGTATATTTAGGTCAATTTAGGTGGCTTTTTTAAATAATGTGGCGAAAAAAGCGGGGCCGTCCCCCCTCCCCCGCCCTGGATCTGCGGCCGGCATTTCCCGTCATTAAGTTGACTATAGGCCTATATTTACCTAATGTTGGTTTAATGTTGGCCCAGTGTCGTGAACGGTGAACCAACAATAAAGTAACCCTGGGTGAATGTCTCAGATACTAAGCAATGTAAAATGCACATCGGGCGCCGTAATCAAATGCGGCCACGGACGATAATACGCGTAGTTGTCAATTCACATATATAATTTTGTAGTATTCCAGCTTTGATATTTTTTTGTAAATGTTGCAAGCGATAATAGTTGGCATGTGTCAGGGATAGGCCTATATTTACATTGTACAAGTTTATTTTGACGCGGCATAACTTACCTGTTCATTTTCATAATGTCCTGGTGTAGGCTATTCAGTTCCGTGAATGAGCGCCAAAAACAAACATTGACAGCAGGGCATTGAAAAAACGATTTTGATTGGTTGTCATTGTCGGGTTAAATAAGGGTCTAGTCTTCTTGCACACCCCGTGACGGGGTAAATAGACACTTCCTTAAAAAAAACATGCATGGTTTTCAAATGAAATGAAATGAAAGAACATTGTAATACATTCTGTGCATTGTAAAACATATAAATCGCATCACACATACAATTAAAAAGTGAAATTTAGGGTCATAATTTGTACACTGAATGATCATTTAACTCACTAGATTATCTAATTTGCTTTCTTTTTCTGTTGTAGAGCTGCGTGTGTCTAGCTGTCAGAGTCGTCTTGGGCGTTCTTCTACCATTGTTCTCGCCAGCAGTCAGTATGTCAGCAGCCTGGATTTGTACATCAGCTGGTGTTTATGGTTGGAGTTCACTGCTCTCACTGAGAAGTTATCTTCTGATGTAGAGGGTATAGCCAGAGACTGGTTACAGCGTACAGGAGAGAGTCTGAGTGTGGTAGGCAATCAGGGTGATCAGATGTCTCTACTGGATCAACAGGATCATCTAGATGATCACGTCTCTCGCGCAGAGGAATCCAGTGATATAAATAGTGACACAGATCTACTTCATAGTGATTCAGTTGAAGAAAACCACCAGCATACGGAAGATGTTATTTCATCATCTGGATTTGTCATCTGGGATCTTCACTGTCGCTTTGATTGATCTTGATACTCAATAAGGACACATTATTTATTATGATAGGACACACAAACAAACTAGTCAAATATGTATCTGTATATCAGATTTAACCATAGTGAATATATTAAGTATACTATGTATATCATCATTTTTGTATAATAAAAATGTAAATAATTAGGTTGTGTGTTTCTGTTTTTTACCTGGATGATCGTCAACAGTAGCTTATACAGTTCGACTTCAAACATTAAAAAAGTGCCTTTGATTACTATGTGATGGCTCGCATGATACATTGACATATTTATATTGTTGGACCAGCGTAGTAGACATTAAAATTATTTGAGATATTTTCAATTATTGTCAATTACACACAAATTGCCCTTTCAACCATTTATAAAAGTAGTGATAGACAGGTAAATACATGTAGGATTAAAAGTGAAAAGAGCTCGCATGATACATTGACATATTTATATTGTTGGACCAGCGTAGTAGACATTAAAATTATTTGAGATATTTTCAATTATTGTCAATTACACACAAATTGCCCTTTCAACCATTTATAAAAGTAGTGATAGACAGGTAAATACATGTAGGATTAAAAGTGAAAAGGGTTAAACTGAATATGTACTTTGCCAGCTAGCACAAGAAGTTAGCACAGTAGGTGCAAAATAACAGAATCAATGTGTTTCACACAGCTCAGATGCTAACGACAGGCTCTTATTAGCATGATACATTATTATACCGGTATTTTTTAAAAGAGAATATTACTCTATGAATCTAGACAATATGACACGTTGGCCCATTATGTATAAAGAATAAGTACGCTAAATCACGTATTGATCTTGCATGCGCATTGAAAAAATGATCCTAAAAAATGTCCGTTGGTTCAATGCCCAAATTTACATGCATGGAGGCCTACAGAACCCTTTGTGTCTTCAGAAAGCAGCAACCACCAAGATCAAATGAAATGAATGGGGTTTTAGACAAACATTTGTGCATAGAGAGGCTAAATTGGGCCAGGAGAACCTTTTGGTGAGATGACACTGCCCACCCCCCCCCCCCACCACCCCAGACACAGGATTCAAAATTCAAGTCCTGGCGGTCTGAGGCCGAGCACGCCACCTCTCGGTCACTGAGGCTCCCCACAATATAAAATCTTTACAATTGGGCTGAGAAGATCTTTGAAACATGAAGTCCGGAGTGTGGTTCGAACCCGCGATCTCCAACTTTCAGAGCAGGCAGATTTAACCATTGCACCAGGACTCCTGTCCTATACACTAATATTGGTTTGTTTGTCTATCTATTCTAAAAAAAGTAGTGCAAATAATGTCCACCAAACTAGACAAGTGTTATTTATAATAATTCCCATAGATCAACAAAACAGTTTTAACCCTTTCAATACAAGGACCGACTTTAGACGTCAGAATCGGACGTCTAAAATCGATCCCCGCACTGAGAGAGTTAAAAATGTATAATGGCTATAGATAACAAATATGTCTTCAAATGAAGCGGAAAAAGCTAAATAATTTCAAACTAATTTTCAAATTAAAATGAACCCATGATTTATACAAAATATTACAGCGTTGTTAGGGTTAAATGAAGGAATCCTCGTTTATTATTTCACACAACACGGAGATCGTGCCAGGAATTCAAGTTCTGCGAGGCGGTGGCGGGGGCGCTGATGCTGCCTGCTTGGAAAGTCGGAGATCGCGGGTTCGACCCACGCTCTGGCATTCAAGTTTCAAAGAAACAAAATGTTTCTTCCCTCCTCACTCGTAAAGATTAAATATTGTGGGGAGCCTCCGTGACCGACAAGAAGCGAACTCGACCTCGAATCGCCAGGGCTCGAATTTGTAATCTTGTGTCTGGAGGGCAGTGTCATCGCATTCATCTCACCGTCCTCAAGAGGTTCTCATGGCCTAGTTTAGCCTGTATGTGCACAAAACAAAAGGTGACCAAAAACCCCATTCATTTCATTTCTTTCATAGCAGACGGCCGGGTAACAGTTGTTTTGTATTGTTAGCTATCCCGTGGCTACTCTCTGCAACGCAGTTTAGGCTTCACCGCATTTCCATGGCCGGCTGGCACAAGACGTTGCCACAACACTGGCCCAACGTCGGTGACGTTGGACCAGTGTTGGGTCAGCGTCTTGTATTCACTGGCAGGTCAGGGTTGCCACAGTTGAATGCATGGATGGACTCCCATGGAGGTAAAAATACCACCAGTGTTACCAGGTTATATTAGCGGTTGATCGGTGACAAGTATTTGTAAGATTATCCATTCATTTATGCCACACATTTTATGTTCCACGTCTTTAGGGTTAACAACCATTGTTGGTCATACTTATTGTAATGATTTAACTTTTACGATTTATGTAGTAAATAAACACTACTGTTCGATAGATAAGATCATTCGTGTCAATGGGTCAACAAATACTGTCTATTAGCAGTGACTCAATCATGATAATAAAGTAAATATTTTTAGGCCGAGTAAGTCTTCAAGTTTTTATCGATAAAAATCACTACGCTTTTCACGAAGTACGAGTATCTTTTTTTTATATAAATAACCGATTCTTGAAAATGTCATTGAATTGTTTTTAACGATTAGAAATATCCCTCACCTTTCCCTACTATAGAGGATCAGCTTTAACGGAGCCTTAGAGTTTACACTGTTGATGGCAGAGCTGACTGTTACCATATATCACGTGTGCATGTGTCATGGTGATGCAGTCAGTTTGTGTTGTGCACATAACACGTAAACATCAGTTCTCTCTTTATATTCAAGTCACTTAACTTAATTGAGTGATAAAAGGCACACTTTTTTCACGATGGGAGTGAGATGCGGTGTTATTGAGCAAATGTGATCATATGATGTGATTCCGCGGGAATAAAAATAAGTTTCTCAAATGTATCTCTTGGTACAGGTGAGATGACAGCTGTGTGCTAGCATATTTTACAAAAATACAATATATGGGACCAGCACTTGTTCGTTGTACAAGCCTAGTAGCCTACGAGATATTTCAAAATGGCAAGACCCACATAGCACCCGACTGGCCATAGCTGGATGCAAACTTGTCGACTAAAACCCAGGGATAGCGCAAGAACAGGAATGCAAGGAACGGTAGGCCAATATTCTCAGGTGAGTCATATTAGATTGACCGACCGACCGACCGACCGACCGACCGACCACTCACTCACTCACTCACTCACTCACTCACTCACTCACTCACTCACTCACTCACTCACTCACTCACTCACTCACTCACTCACTCACTCACTCACTCACTCACTCACTCACTCACTCACTCACTCACTCACTCACTCACTCACTCACTCACTCACTCACTCACTCACTCACTCACTCACTCACTCACTCACTCACTCACTCACTCACTCACTCACTCACTCACTCACTCACTCACTCACTCACTCACTCACTCACTCACTCACTCACTCACTCACTCACTCACTCACTCACTCACTCACTCACTCACTCACTCACTCACTCACTCACTCACTCACTCACTCACTCACTCACTCACTCACTCACTCACTCACTCACTCACTCACTCACTCACTCACTCACTCACTCACTCACTCACTCACTCACTCACTCACTCACTCACTCACTCACTCACTCACTCACTCACTCACTCACTCACTCACTCACTCACTCACTCACTCACTCACTCACTCACTCACTCACTCACTCACTCACTCACGCACGCACGCACGCACGCACGCACGCACGCACGCACGCACGCACGCACGCACGCACTCACTCACTCACTCACTCACTCACTCACTCACTCACTCACTCACTCACTCACTCACTCACTCACTCACTCACTCACTCACTCACTCACTCACTCACTCACTCACTCACTCACTCACTCACTCACTCACTCACTCACTCACTCACTCACTCACTCACTCACTCACTCACTCACTCACTCACTCACTCACTCACTCACTCACTCACTCACTTACTCACGTACCCCGTGGCTGTTATCAATAGATCAAATGATGACCTTGTTTTATCACTGATGATCTGATGGGGAGTAGGCCTATTATATATTGTCTTGGTGACCGTGAACTGTCATTTGGTCACTGCATATCCGAGAACCAGTCATTACAATTTTGTTAAATCTCTAAATCTGCTCCACACACGTACGTACGTGTTATTCCCCAAACCACCGTCACCAGCTCATAAATAACTTTTAGCATGTTTAGCGTGCGTTTTTTTATTAACGCGAATCATTGATTTATAATAATTTCTCAAAAAGAAGTAGTCGTCTCTGACTTGGAACTATGTCGCCCACAAGGAATGACCTACTTTAATATCATCAGAAATACATACTACACAATTATGCATTTCTGATAACGTACATATACCCTATAGTGTGCTTTATATTATGTTAGGCAATACATTATTAAAAACGTTGAAATGTAGTACAGGCATTCGAGGGTTGCCATGCTATATTAACCTAATTTGGACACGCTGAATTAAAAACAAATACATCATTAAAAGTCATCTTTGACTTATCAGCTGATTTGCCATAACTATATAACCCTTACAGCGCGGGGATCAACTTTAATTTTTTGGTAGGCGCATCCCCGCACTGTAAGAGTAAAAATATTTATAGTGATCGTAGACATAGGTATTCCAATGAATCAGAAAGAGCTAACTAAGACATTTATAATGATTTCAAATTAAAAAAACCCTTTTATCTCCATGGTTTAAACAAAAATAATTCAGCGTTTTAATGGTTAAGGGTTAAAATGAAATTAAGCGACATTGCCCTGTGAAAAACTAGAAGTAATTTTAAAAACATAGTCTACATGGTACATAACAACTGCACATAGCATAAACGTCATTGCCATGATATCTAGATATCTGTTTTTTTCCCACTAAAAAGGTATAAACCAGCTACTGATTATTATACACACTTATAAAACAGAAACTCTGGAAAAAAGCAAAGAAATCTGTGTAAAACATCTAAACATTTCTTGTGGTTTAGGAATAGATGGACATACATAAAGTGACACTAACTCACATAATGACAAAAAACGTTGTTCAAAAAACATCTGATTAAAAAAACCATTCACAATTACACTTTAAAATATTCATTTTATTTTTATTGTAAAACATTCTTCTGTTAATATGGTTAGTTAAGAGCACACAAAATGTATTTGCATGGCAGACGCCGTGTATGAGGCCCTATCAAACCAGGCACCGGCGTCTGAACAGTGGTTTTGTGAAGAGTATATGCCTACAGAATATCCAATCAAGGGGATATCAGATGATGAAGAGGATCCCATTGCCACACCATTGAATGACCATAACAACCAGTCACATGTGAACGATTCTGAATGGTGTGATAAACCATTGCGATATTTTAATGAATATAAAATGCTTATGAGCAAAGCTGGTAGATCACCAATCTTTGCTCATATTAACATCAACAGCTATAAATATAAATTTATGGACATAGCTCAAATTTTTCAAAATATATTTTCTGATATTTTCATGATTAGTGAAACAAAATTAGATGACTCTTATCCGACTGCCCAATTTGACAATCCTGGGTATAACGTTTACAGAAAGGATAGCATACTAGTTTATACACGAGAGGAATTACAAATCAGGAGACTTGTAAATATTGAGCCTACTAATATAGAAGGTATCGTTTTAGTGGCCACGTCTGACAAAACTAAATGGGCTATTGTTACCATCTATAAGCCACCGTGTACCGTAGATAATATTTCCACCACCGACATGACTCGGATGCTGGAACTGCTTGTCATAGACTATGATAACATCATCATGATCATGATCGCTGGTGATATGAATTTTAATCTTTTAAAGGGTACGTGCAAGCAAACTGAAAGTCTTAGAAACATCATGTATCCTTTTGGTTTGATAAAATGAAATGAAATGAATCGGGCTTTAGGCCACCTTTGTGCACATATAGGCTAAACTGGGCCAGGAGAACCTCCTGAGGATGGTGAGATGATTGAGATGACACTGTCCCCCAGACACAGGATTCGAAATTCGAGCCCTGGCGGTCTGAGGCCGAGCACGCTACCTCTCGGTCACAGAGGCTCCCCACAATACTGAATCTCACACGTGGATGAGGAAGAAACATTTTTTGTTTCTTTCAAACCGCCGTGACCGGGAACCGAACCCCGAACTCTGGCGTGAAAGGCAGCGGTGCTAACCACTACCCTAGGGCCCCCGCCCCTTTTGGTTTGATAAATCTAGTAAAAAATTCCACGTGTTTTAAGAGTGATTCGCCCAGTCTGTTGGATGTGATACTGACTAACGGACCAGGCTGCTTTCAGTATACAGGTACAATATTAGACAGAGTCAGTGATTTCCACGCTACGGTGGTAACCACTCAGAAGTCGCAAACGATTATACCAACAACTAAAATTTTAAGAAGTAGATCATATAAACATTTTATTAAACAAATATTCATTGAAGATCTTGAACGAAATAACATGCGAACTTGTACAAATTTAACAAAACATAAATGCAGCATGGAAATTATTCTGTGATGGTTTAACTGATACCCTCGATGAGCATGCTCCTATAAAAGAAAGAAGAGGTCGATCAAACCAGGCACCTTAATTAAATAAAAACTTAAAACAGGCCATCTGGTAAAAAAAGGATTTATAAAAAAATCCTTAGAAATCGAGCGGATACAAAACTGGGAAACATACAGAGTACAAAGATACATGTGTATCGAAATTAGAAGAAAATCACTACGATCTTATTTTAAAGCAAAATTTTCCGATGAACAAAATGGGTCATCTTTTTGGAAAGTAGTTAAACCTTTCATTACTAACAAAGGACACCATAATTGTTCAGATCTAACTCTTCTTGCAGACGGGAGAATTATAACAGATCTTGGGGAGGTTGCCGAAGCTATGAATAACTATTACATCAATGTGGCTGCTCATATAGGAAACAAAACTATCAAGCAAGATGGCTTTGTTGATCGCCCCAGCATAAAAGCTATAAAAAAACAAATTTTGCACCTAACTCATCTCTCACGTTTAGACATACTACAGCAGGAGAAATTTCCAAAATTATAAAATCACTAAATCCTAAAAAAGGCTACTGGGCAGACCAAATTCCACCGAAATTGATCAAAATTGCTCGGCCTCAAATTTCAAATGCTCTGACCAGAATGATCAAGAATGCCATCGACGAAGGATTTTTTTCCTGACAGCCTCAAAAGGGCTCAAGTTACACCTGTATTCAAGAAGGCTGAGAACCTTTCCAAAGAAAATTACAGACCTGTTAGTATTCTGCCATGTCTCTCTAAAATATTTGAGAGGGTAATAGAGAACAGACTCAATGAATACTCTGAAGGTATATTCCATGAGTCACTGTCAGCTTTTAGGAGTGGTTACAGCTGTCAGGATACTCTATTAGCCTTGGTGGAGAAGTGGAAGTCAACTTTTAGAAATAAATGTGTTGGGGCCATTCTTCTGGATCTCAGCAAAGCGTTTGACTGTACGCATCATGATTTGCTGATAGCAAAACTTGATGCATATGGAATAACCACAAATAGCTTAAAATTATTGAAATCGTACCTCACTAATCGATAACAGAGGGTCAAAATTGGTACAAGCGAATGGAAGGAAGTTTTATAGGGGGTAACGCAAGGCTCTATTCTTGGCCCGGTACTTTTTAATATATTTATTAATGACATGTTCCACTTCATCACCAGGGCTGATCTAGTCAGCTATGCTGACGATAATACCATATGCTTTGAACAACCAACAAAACAACAGGTTGTTGAAGTTTTGCGGGCTGAATCAAATCTTGCAATAGAATGGTTCATCCGCAATCTAATGCTTGCTAATCCACAGTAGTTCCAGGCTTTATTCTTGAATTGTAAAGAGGACAATTTTACATTTGATCTTGATAATGCTACTATAATTCCAGACGATGTTGTGAAACTTCTTGGTGTATACTTAGACTCTAAATTAAATTTTGAAAACCACATATCACACATTTGCAAAAAAATGGTAATCATCCTAATGTTCTAAAACGGCTTTCTAATTTCATAAACAAAAATGATAGAATGGCGATATTTAGAGCATTTATTCTATGCCACTTTCAGTTCTATAGGGTAGTCGGGCACCTCTGTGGATTAGGCAGTATGACAAAGATGGAAAAAATACAGGAAAGGGCTCTTAGATTTGTTGTACATGGGGACTATACTAGTGATTATAATGGTCTCCTATCCATATTTAAGTTGACCTTTTTGAAACTTGGTAGAGAAAGAAGCATTGCAAGTCTTACTTATAAAACTATGCACAACCTTACACCCTCTCATTTAAAAGATCTAATCACCCCAACCAGAAATTCAAAATTACGTTTGCCTTCTTTTAAGTCTACACAAAATGGTCTAAATGCATTTATGTACAAAGCACCGAGGATTTGGAATACACTCCCCATACAGACCAGAGCAGCTTCATCTCTACCAGGTTTCAAGGTCATTATTAAAAAATGGAATGGGTACACCATATGGGATCCTAAAATAATGTATCTAATCTAATCTAATCTAATCTAATCTAATCTAATCTAATCTAATCTAATCTAATCTAATCTAATCTAATCTAATCTAATCTAATCTAATCTAATCTAATCTAATCTAATCTAATCTAATCTAAAGTAATCTAATCTAATCTAATCTAATCTAATCTAATCTAATGTATTATAATACACTTTTCATCTAATTTAACTAAACTATAAAAATGTTAGTAGGTTAATTTGTATGAAATTATTAAAAAATGGAATGGGTACACCATATGGGATCCTAAAATAATGTATCTAATCTAATCTAATCTAATCTAATCTAATCTAATCTAATCTAATCTAATCTAATCTAATCTAATCTAATCTAATCTAATCTAAAGTAATCTAATCTAATCTAATCTAATCTAATCTAATCTAATCTAATCTAATGTATTATAATACACTTTTCATCTAATTTAACTAAACTATAAAAATGTTAGTAGGTTAATTTGTATGAAATAACAATTTTTAAATGTAAATATATAAATTTTTATATAAATAATACAAATGTATTTTAAACTAATATAATATAACCAAAGAGATGGAAATGAAGTTATCTGCGATAAAATGCAACTGTGAAACGAAAAGTATTTTTAAATTATTCTGATGTGTATTTTAAGACTTATAATTTGAATATTATGGAATGTTAAATGTTTTATATGTGCAATTATCTGTGATGTATTATGTGTTATGTTTGTCATATTGTTGATTTTTAAATAACGATCGGCTGACTAGCCTCTGGCTAATGTTTCCTGTAAATAAACCGATCTAAAAGAAAATTTATCGTATCTTTATCTTTATCTCATACATGTATGATACAATGTATACTGAGGTTTATTATTTACTATTATTCAAGGAAAACGCTACTCTACAGCTGACTGTCATTCAGTATGGGCGAAACAACATGTCTCGGGTCGTCGTATCGATAACGCCCATGGAAATATATGTCTACATATACATGTAGGTCGACATAACCTGCATAATTGGAGAAAAATACAAAATAATGCTAAATAACACAGAGTAACGAATGGGGATTTGACATGCGAGAAACCGAACAGTATCGCGACTGCCACCGGCCTAATTTTGAGACGGACAACAACCTTCCCCAACACGTAGCCAGCTTATCCTATTAGTTATATACCAAAAATATATATTGAACTCATAGTAGAATTCACAGATCACCACGAGATAAATAATTTATCTTATTAAGAAACTAAGTAGAATTAATCCAATTCTGATCACATCGAATATAGAACATGTGAGAAAATACATCCGGTAGACACAGAGAATCAAGTGTATTCCAAAATGTCTGTGAATTCATTGATACACTTTGCATTGCAGTCGTTTCAATTTCCAACAAGCGTTATTCTAATACGACCATGATCTTATCATGTTAGAAACGTATGTTAATAAAACAAATTGTACACATGGAACAAAAAGGTAAACATTATTCAAAGCCGAACTATCGATATTCTAAGTAAACAGCTGTAAAAATATACGTTGATTTGAAACTGAGCCAAGGAAAGGTCAAGACCGATTATTTGTTAGTTGTCCAGGTAGACTTGTACAGAGTCAACTTGGGGCAGTATCCACTGGGACTTTATGATAGTATAGTGATAGACACGTCGGTACAACATACTCTAGAAGTCGAGCCAGTGACTTACTTTAAAATAAGAATTTTATTTTGTATTTTGATGTGTGCTAAAAACTGAATTTAATATTTTTAATTAGCCAGTTGTGATTATGACCTCGGGAATATATTATTTTTTTGTGATTGGAGAACACAACGTGAATTCAAAAAGTCATTGCAAACATAATTCTATGTTAGAAAGTAAAACCGATCATTGGACCCATCACTCGTTATATCAGCTTGTCTGTTCTGCTTCTGGAGCGATGTAGCTTTACTAGCTAGCATAGCTTTACAAATGCGATGGAGAGAACGTACCAACATAGTCTATGGCTGGAATGAAGTGAATCAGCCACTGTACATTTATTTTTGAATGGAATTATGCCAACATACAACATTAAGAAGTTCAAGTGTTGCCTGTTAAAACGCTTTCTGGCGCGTATGAGCACTTTTGTAGTTTTAATCATTTTATAAAGGTAAAATATATATTAGAAAATGTCGTATTTAAAATGGCGAAATAATATTAATTTATTATAAATATATAAATAGCATTTCACCTAAGAGCTATTCTGGTTATTAGTATCAGATCCTACATAATATGTATAGTGAGGCGAAGGAAACAATTTTGTTGTTTATGGCTTGTGATACAAGTTTTTTTTGTTACCGTCTATATATCAGCTACGGATCATGTTCAATGACTAACTATATAATGCCATTCACATACAACCCTTGTGTTGCTATTTAACGTCTTGATTTGGGGGGTAGGCCTACTGACGGCTGTTTATGATCCACTTCAGATACTGTTTTTACATGTTTTAACTCGCCCACTTGTACTAATAACAAGAGGGGCGTACACTAACATCAGTGCCATACCATGAAGGGAATTATCGTATTCGGATATGTAACAAAGTACACAACAATCTGGCTTGAACGGGACACTTGGAAAGTTGCTCCCATCAAAATAATACGCCCATGAAAATAATTGTAAAACGGAATCAAACTAGATATGAACTGAAGGTGACTGAAGGTAATATCAACAGCCTGTAATCTTCGAAAGATTGTTGGATAGGCTTGAGCGGGAATAAATTTGCGCCGATGGAAAATTTTGAGCATTGTCTCTTGTCTCCAGCAAACCGCGTTAATGTAAGTAACGCCTTTTTGTGTAATTTTGAATAGAGGGGTATAAGTGGATGGTTAATGTCCAACAATACTCCATTTCTTAAAAATATTATCATTCAAACATTAACACGAAACGCGGTACACATACCTTTTAATGCAGAAACTCATGAAATTTGGACAGGGTTCCCACAGAGATCTGGAGATGAAACTCCATGACTTTTCCATGACTTTCCATGGCCATTTAGTTCAAAATTCCATGATTTCATAACCGAATATAAAAATGTACAGCCTCCACCAACACAGCGGCCCGATCTATACGCACTTTATAAAGCGTACCCGTAACCAGCGAGTGTCGGGGAGTCTCTTACTGTTTACAGGTAAAATATTTTACAGCCAGGTGGACTGTCATTGTGTGTCAAAAGTGTACGCAAAGACTTTTCATCAAAACAAATATGAGAGATATTTGTGAGAAAGCAAAATTCTATGACTTTTCCATGACTTTTCCAGGCCTGTATTTTATTTTTTTATGATTTTCCATGACCGTAGGAATCCTGTTGGAGTGGCTATTAATAAAGCGGTGTTATGTAAATCTCAATGGGAACCCGTCATAAGGGGTCGCCATTAAATTGCTGGGGGGGGGGGGGGGGGGGGGTTGAACTGGACCAATCATTTATCTCACCTCCTATCTGTGATATTTTATTTATTTCACACTCTGTCTCAAGCATAATATTAATTTCACTTTCTGAGAATTAATGTTTTCTGTCTACAACGTTGGATTCCAAACTAGGGTGGTATTAATGTGGGGGTTAACATGGTTAAGGAGACGAGCGAAGTAAGGCTTCACAAATTGAAGTGTCGAGCGAAGCAAGGCGAACATTTTTTTGAGGGCCATTAAATATTTATTTACAACATGTCCTTGAGGCAAATATTTATTTCATGGAAATTCAGTCTCAAAATATTTATTTCAAAAACACTCCAGCCCCCTGATGTTAAATAGGTTCACAACTCACATAATTTTTTCAGATAATTGAAAATACCTATACGTGCACATATGTAAGCTTGTCAGATTATAAGCTATAGTGATTATAAAAACACACAAAACCACATTCGTTAGCACCTATCGATTTGTTTCAGAAACGTAAAGAGACAGGAGGGACAGTTCGTGTCAAAATGAGTTCGCAGGGAACATTTTCACACGTGGAGAGAGCAAATCTGGATCCCGAGTTCATTCGCGCGATGGAGGAGGTGATGAACTTTGATTCAGAAGATGACGACGATGACGATGTTTGGGACGAGCCAGAGGCGGACTATGATGGTGCTGACAAGTCTCCAGGTGAAGACGTATACATACGTGTTGATGCTATTGAGTGCAATAGGCCTACGTGACAGTACATAAATAGCATACATGTGTTTGGAGGGAAATGTATTAATTATGACTTCGGGGAATTCGAGCCCTAATATGGTCATTTATTCCCGAGGCAGACATATGGCAGAGCTCAAATTGTAAAATATTGTACATTTAGGACCATACTCATTTTATTAAAGAACGGACTCGCGAGCGAGGGGCCCCAGCGAGCGAGAGCGAGCTCTTACAGAAACGTGAGGGTCCACAACAAAATCAAGCTAAATTTTAGTGTAAGGACTGATATTTTGTGGTCTAAAGTTTCTAATGGGCGATGACATTTTGTTTTGAGCAAACTACACAGTTAGTTTGACATGAGAGACATAAACGCGTGGACAATGAGACTACAGAGTAGGCTACAGTTAATCACTGAGGTCAAAGTTTAAACACATACTTAAAGCTAAAAAACAGGTGGCAAACTCTTTATTTTCGCCCACCACATCCGGGTCACTTGAATGTATGCACCCCCCTGGCGAGTAGTGAGAAAACACACAATTCCCTCGGACGATCTTTTTCTAAAATAGAGGGACATGGCGCAATTGTTAGAGCGTGGCGCTTTCCCAGTGTCGCTGCCTGCTGTGCAGGGTATTCAGAAAAATATCAGGTTTCTCTCCTCTCAATCTTGGGACAATGTTTCAATGCTGTGTCCTTGGGCAAGGCACTTCACCCTCAAATGCTTCACTTGGTGAAAAGAGTACCTGGTAGGACAGAAATGGCAATGTGTACGATAAGTTTAATGCATCGAAATGTCTGACGAAATTACCGTATCTCTTATTTTTGACATGGTTGTCAATAATTAGAAATCAGGAATTTCGTCTCTATATCTAGCCTTACTGGTGAATGCGCAGCACAAAAATTAAAAAACTTTTGCAGTTCTAGTCTATGGACATGTTAACATCATATGGTCATATTAAGAAGCCAAAATAAAATCACCGATTTTTTTATGATTTTAGCCTGGGCCAGTCCCTTTAAGTAAGCACAAGTTCTACTATATAAAGTATATATTCAGCAAGGATATTTCTATCTCATTTTCAGAAGCGGTAGTGCTGATAACATGAATAGGGTTATTTTTCACTTTGTGAGGCCACCATTTTAAAAGTAGTGGGGGCTTTTCACACATCCAGACAAAAGAGTACAAACAGTGGCTGTGAAAGCTGTGACCCCTGGTGGTGATTATTAGCTAGTCAGGGGATGAAGACTAGTGTCGGAAGTACAGACACTAGTGACACTAGTGAACATTTTGCTCAGATCGGTGAATCAGTCTCTAGAATAAGTAAGCATACCGACCCAGGCAGTGTTTCTTATTTTTATTTTTTATTTTTTGGCAGCTCGGGCCTTTCAATAAATATCAACTGCAGCTGGATGAGACCTCAGTAATAATCTAGCCTACACGTCACTTTCGACTGGGCCCATATACCTTAGTTTCTATATGTTTGCTCGCTTTCTAGGCACTGCCTAATTCCTATAAAATATTATTTTTAGTAGTAAACATAGATTGTAAAGCACTGACTGTGATTTCAACCACGTGAACAGATGTGACTAGCTGAACTCAAATTAAAGGACGTGGATGCATAATGATAATAATAATGGTTAACTCTATGATTAGAGAGTACATGTAAATATATTAATATACCTAAACAACACCAGTAAATGTGGTTTACCCTGCTTATAAGACAAAAATATGAGCCATACATATACCTAGGCCTAATTCAAATAGCAAATCCATGTTACAGATGGTTTGCTCAGGCCTCCACCAGGTGTCGCTCATGTACGAGATAGAGAATACAGGCACAGCACCGGAAGCAGTGCCAACGTGGAAGGAAAACCAACACAAGACACCGTGCGCATGCGCACGTTCAGCAGCGATAGTCTTAGACCGAGAAGTGGTACTGGACCGGACCTGGGCAGAACCACAATCAAGGAGATACAAAAAACCAACAGCTCTCCAAGGCTTCCAAGAGTTCATTTTAACATACCTTCGAAATCGGAGGAGACGATAGAAGAAAATTTGAACTATACAAGTGGATCTCCCCAGCCACCAAATGACTTTCATCTCAAAAGGGGTAGCGGACCTCCGCGTTTTCCATTGCAGTTCCAAAGACAAAATAGCAATGAATATAACATTCAAAGGTTTTTTCCTGACAGAGAATCTGGCCCGGCTCCACATAGAAGTCAAAGGCTCCCTAGAAAACACGTTACTTTGGTGAAGTACGCGGACGAAAAGCCCTTAGTTAACAGGAGGCCCATGCTTCCGCCCAACTTCAATCCTGGCAGGAGACGCAGCTCAGCTGTGAAGCGGGACAGGATCATGACGATGCTACAAGTATGTTCTATTTACTGATGTGATCAGAAGTAAATACTTTACTTATAACAAATTCAATAATAACCCGATGAAATATTAGCACTGAAATATTTTAGATAAACCAATAAAACAAAGTGTTTTTTTTAATTTACCGCTTCATTTGAATACCTAAGGGTATACTGTCTATTTGTGACATTTCAAGCAAATATCGATCAATATAAACCATGCATGCATACCTAAATCTATGGTAAGTGGCAAATTAAACAATCCAAAATGTTCATCTACAAATTCAAACACGTACTTAACCATTTCATTCGTAGATAAAAAAAAATTACATTATGTTTACACAGCACTCAAAAAATATCATTTCCATTCAATTGAAACTGATTGTTGCGTCAACAATGCCGGCGTCAAATGAATGAATAATATCAAAGAGTCTGGCTAGTTCAGCAAGAGTTAACAACAATTCGACATGTATCTTTTTGTTTTTTTATAGAAAAGTGATACATAGGGTCCAAGAAGCTAGAAAATGCCGGATGCTAAATTTTATATCTTGAGCATTTTTTTATTCAGCATAATAAGCATAATTTATGAGGTAATCCAATAATTACCTTATATCTCAATTTCCAATGACAACAATAATAAAACGGTTCTAAAACGGTTCTAAAATATATTTTGAGGCCAGTAAATGAGTCCAATTAATTTTGAAAGACATAGTATAAAAAAACTTATTTCAAAATGGCCGCCAAGGACCATGTTTATTGATAAATCTACGAATTATATGTGGAAAGCACATTATTTTTGTTCAGTTGTCTCACTATTGTGAGAATTATCGGTTATCATGATTATGGGGTTTCATGAAAATATGTGTTGTCTCATTTTTTTTTTATGAATGTTGGCAAAAGACAAGATGGCCGCCATTTGTGCAAGGCCAAACAATAAATTGCTATCATTTCTCGACAGAAATAAAACAGATTCATGATTTTGGTGTCTACCGTAAGGTTTTCAGATATGCCTGATGTGACCGGAACGTACTTAGACATTGCGTTGTGAGTAAATTCCAATATGGCCGACATATGTGCAAGGTCAAACTATAAATTGATATATTTTTTGACAGAATAGATGCCGATTCATGATTTCGGTGTCGGCCATAAAGTTTGTAAGGTATGCTCGACTCAATCAGTGAGTGAATACTGCATTGCGTCGTTTTCTGCACAAGCATGGCAATATCGCAATAGAAGGAAGCCAGAAGTCGGCACTTTGCCCTACTCTAATACAAGTGTTTTTGAAATGCCCCTATATCGTTTTGGTGATGACTTTATATTCGAGTCAACAACATTGAAAATGTCACCAGCTTGGTCCCTGGCAGCGACCCATACCGACATGAAGCTTTGAATTCAATCAAACTACTTTTGTACCGCCTAACTCCTCGGAGGACCGAGCTCGAAGGGGCGAGAATCTAGAACCATATTCAAGAAGTTCCCGAATGATCGTCGCCAAATGGGTGCTGGGCAGTACAAGAGCTAGGATGGAAAAGCCAATTTAAATAAAATATTTTGTAATTAATTTTCCGAAAGTCGTAATCGCTGTTGATGAAAACAGGTAATGAATTCTTGCAACCAAAAACGCCCTGGGGTCGTTCTTTGTGGAACATAAAGTTTTTTTATATCAGACGATCGGAGCGGTTTTTGGTGGCCAAGTAACACCAAAAGGTTGATATGTATTCTGGTTTTCATGATTAGAAGTCTAATATCGGAAAACAAGTGTGCATATTTTTAACAATCCATTGACTTTAATATAAGGATGGAGCGACTAGAGTGTAGGGCTCTACCCCAGCCAGATAATTCTGCACACGTTGTAATTTTTTAAAGACATGTCTTTTTCTGATATGTTATGTAGTAAAGAATTACAATAATCCAGTTAACTGGTTACTAATGCGACTGCAATCCATGCAGCAAGAGTCAGAGGTAGACCTTTACTGATGCGTCAAATATCTCGAATATGATAGCACTTGACACTATACACAATTGACATATATCTTTTCGAAAAGAAATCCTATCAAATAGGACTCCCAGGTATCTTTGCCGAATCTGGTTATCAAGAATTGGAATGGGAAATATGGCTAAATTTTGTCGTTTAAATTCACATTCAATTAGAGATAATTCGGTTTTACTTGGATTGAGTTTTAGCTTTGTTTGAGTCATCCAGTCAAACACATTCATGACACACCTCTGTAGTTCCACAAAATATTGCTGAGCATTGTCGGTAAATAGGGTGATGTAAATTGAGTGTCATCTGCATAAAGATGGTGACTCAAACTATGTCCACAAATAATATAACTGAGTTGAGAAGTGTAAAGATTGAACAGCAGTGAAGGGACCAGTACAGACCCTTGTGGTAGAAATGTAACATGATTAGAAGCAGAAGACAATTTGTCTTAAATGCTTCCTTTTTAACCCCTGTCTCTCAGATAGGACAAAAACGAATCCAGAGCCACATAAGAAACACCATACCAATTCGGCAGCGTGTCAGTTAGTGCAAGGTAAGATCAATAGTGTCAAAAGCCGCAGACAGACTGAAAAGCGTAAAGGCCTTTGTCTAAAGAAATGACAATATTATTTTCGACATTCAACAAAACTGACTTCTCAGTTGGGTGAAAGTTCCGATAAGCTGACTGCGATGGAACTCCTAATTTCTTTTTGTTGATGCATTAGGAACTGAAATATTGAAATATATCACAACGTGTCACTTTTACAAATTATGTTGATTCCGGATAAAATGTGCGCCATAGCACATGTAATTAACACAGTGCTTCTACTTGAAGATTGGAAGAAATCATTCAATACTGGCCATATGTAAAGAGAATAACAATTATGATCCTTTCTTTGTGTGGTGAGACAATATTACAACAAACGTTTGATACCAGAGTCGTGAGGATTGGTGCTTCGTGGTGAAACTGAGAAGGCAGCTTCAATTTTACGATAAGAACCTCGAATATCTACAAATCCTAAAAAAGCCTCAACTAATAATATATAGGTAGAGGTCCCCGAGACATTAGTATTGAATGCACTTCAGCCTGCGATGTGATTTATAGGCAGGGAAAATCACTCAGCCAACATAATGATATTGAAAATCCATGCAGATTTCTTTGCTTGTTCATGTCATATTGCCAGGTATTCTGTCTGTCTAATAGCCACCCATCTTAAATTTGGTCCTCTGGAATAAAGTCGGGTGTGTGTATGACGCTCAGGAGTGATTGCCACGCTCATCATTGAGTGAACTATTCAACAACATTGGTAACACTCGGGTCTCGAAATCTCTGGAGTAAAACTCGTAGAAACATTTTGTATGTTGAATATCATTTGATGACGGCTTACGCATAGCAGCTTGTTGAATATTGCAGTTAAAAATGATAACTCTGTGATTTAAAAAAAATAAAGGTAGTCTACCATACTACATCAATGAACTGTAGATATATTTGGATCATGCGATTTGTGTCCATCTTGATCTATGGTAATATCCGTGCCTTAGTCTACTTTGAAAAAATCAATATTATTTTTGGCGGCCATTTTTTTTTTAATAAAAAAGTTGCGTGAGTTGTATTTCAATAATATGAGCGTAGGCCTATTCATTATCATAATTATGTAGAAACGTGGGTGTCAAACCTTACGTTCATCAATCATTAGGATATATGGATCCTGAAATGACCTAATTACATATGCATATATTCAAAATGGCGGATATCAGCCATTTGCATTTTTGAAAAATGTTAATGTCATGCTCGACATTGTTATCATGCTTGCAAAATGCAAAGAGAACCAGAATTTAAGAGTTAGTGTTGATTGGAGATTGACCCTTTTGATATAGGCGAGTCCTTAATTTACCTCATTAAATATGGTAATTATGCTAATTAAAAAATTGCTAAACATATAAAATTAGCATCCACCATTTTCTGACTCCTTGGATCATATAAATAATATTTCAATAAAAAAAACCTTGCATTAAAAGACATTTGGGGTTTAACACATTATGTCAATGAGAGTGGCAAATATACTAATTAAATATGCAAATTCAATATGGCGGATGTCAGCCATTTTGTATTTTCGAAATATATTAATATTATGTTTACCATTCGTATTATGCTTGAACAAATGCAAAGTTAACCAGAATTTGTGTATATGTCTTGATTGGGGGCTCCGATAAAGGCGGGTCTCTAATTTACCTCATTAAATATGCTAATTATACTAATTTAAAAAAATGCTCACCATATAAAATTTAGCATCCAGCATTTTCTGACTCCTTGGATCATATAGATAATATTTCCATCAGAAAACCTTGCTGTAAAAGACATTTTGGGTTTAATACATTATGTCAATGGGAGTGGCAAATAGACTACTAATATATATTTGATCTTTACCAGAGAGGTATACACACAGGGTGGTTCTATGCTTACGGCATCGTGGTGAAGAACCTGGCCAAAGAGATACAGTATGTTTCCAAGGACAGAGATGCAGTAGGAAAAAGAACCAGGTAAGAAAGGCATAATGCATGCACAATTATGAGGTCAAAAGTTCTACAACATATAAATTTAAATGCGCTATAATATGCTTAAACGTTTTGAAATACTGTTGCGCACGATTATGAGGGAGTGCTTTTCATTTGTGACACATGCATTGAAAATTGATTTAGAAATAGTTGTGAAATGTTTCGAATGATTCTGCTTTTTGTTTTCTAGTCCACCACCAGCGGGAAAAGGAAACGAGAACAGTTGGTATCAATCAGGTATGACAAGGTGAGTCAGCTCGAGATCTGATTCGTGGAACGTTGGTTTAATGTTATAGGTTTTCGAGCTGTTTTTTATGCTTCATATTTTGACATATATTTCCAGAAATTTGTCAAACGTGCCTTATAGAGATATTATTTATGCCTAAACATGCTAGAACAGCGATTATTCTAGCTTTGAGAGGGCAATAATTGCTTTCAGAATTCACCCAATATTGAAACAACGTTGGATGTTTTGTTTGTGTGATGTTTTGTGTTTGCTGAGCTTTTTCGAACAAACATCGTGGTTAACGTCAAACTTGTCAAGCAGTTAAATGTTTGCGATGCACATTTTATAAAGACACGTATTTATATGGAGGTATATTGGAATTTAAGAAAACATATTGCAAAATTTTACAAAATGAGAGAAAAGATAGATAATTTTATCAGTGACGAATTTGCTTTTCATTAAATTTGGGTTTCGAGTGACTTTCACTTTCATTATTCTTGGTCTCGTTGAAGTCAACGTGCATACTTGTGCATAAGCCGTCATACAAAAGAGCATCCCAGTAAACACAAAACATTTGTAAAACATTTTTACAACGCTGGACCAACGTTGGGCCGACGTTGTACGCATGCTATACAATCGTTTTGTGTTTGCTGGGATGTGAGGTCAATATTTTAAAAATTGATTTCTTTTCAGTACATTATTATGTTAGCAGTGCCCATCCTGTTCTATTAACTAAGTTTTTTCTAAATTTTGTATTACTCGATTTAATTTTAGTTAATATGTAGTCATTTAAATATTTATATGGCGTCATAAGTAATTATAACGCCTGCGGGTACCTTTCTGCATGACTGGTCACAATAATATGTTTAGCATCAGCTAATTATTAATCAAATCTGACGTCATGTCAATATTACATGTAGTTAGGCGTAGTTGACTATAGTTAAATGTGGCTAAGCCAATAAACGTATTTTGAAATTCGAAGAAGTGTGGCTAACTGAAAAGTATCGAACATATTGAAGAAATCTGTACGATCGCTGAAATATATTTGTGTAAACCATGCTAATAAACCGATTGAAAACGACTATAGTCGTGCTTAGCGCATTAAGGGTTAACCCTTTTAATCCTGAATTTACCTGGTCATTATAATCCACTACAAGCCGCAAATTGCTGTCGCAATTTTCGCCATGTAGTGGATTAAAATGTCTTGACTTTGTTTATAAATTGAAAAATATTATCAATAATTAAATAATTTTCATGAAAATCTTCGTTATAAAACATTTAAATTTAGGAAATTGGGTTAATTTTGAGGGATGGGAAATAATGCTTTGATGCATCGTGGGGGTCTAAAGGGTTAAATGAGGAGATAACGTCTGTGTTTGGTATTAGAATGTTAATTGTGTCCTGGAAATAAGACGTGCGAATGATTGTTTGATAATTATCTCCTTTGACAGAGAGCTGGCAGTGGAGATACTGAGAAGAGAAAAGGTCGGCTCCTTCATCATCCGGGACAGTAACACTCACCCTGGGTACACAGTATCTATAAAGGTCAAGGACGGAAGACAACACGATGACGTCAGTCATTACAATCTACTCAAAACGAGGCAAGGTGGCGTGGTTCTCAAGGTCTGTCAAGATAAACCATGGATTATATATCGATATTCCTATAAGTGTGAAATTCTGATATTACAGAAAAACACTAAATATAGTTGATGACCTAATAATAAACTAATTTATAAAAAAACTATTTTATCGTCATGGATTTTAACAAAATGTATTTAGCGCATTCGCAGAAAAACAACAACATAATACTACATAACTAGAACATTTGCTGTATGAAAGTTCATCGTTTAACCCTTTGAGTGCGGGCGACGCTTTTAAGCGCATTCATACTGTTTTTCCACAACTAAAATTTGACAGAAATTGAACAAATATGCATGTATAAATCTTGAGTAAAGCCCCCATTGTGAAATTTAGCAGGTTTAATTTTTAAGTGAGGAGGTATTTTCCTTTCATTTGAAGTTGGCAATTGCGTGAGCAATGCCAACTTTAAATGAAAGGAAAATGTTAAGTAGTAATGAAGCACTTAAAGAGTTAAAAATCATTTCAGGTAATGCATGCATACGATGTAGGCTACTTATTATTTCAGCAATATCACCAGTTTATGAGCTTGTTTTTTATGAAGTGAAATATTTAACATTTTATGCCTCAAATGATGTTGTGTGAATATATTGATATCATGCACAGATCGTGTAGCAGATATTTAATTTGTGCACGTAAAATTCCTCAACTTGTTACCATGCTCTGTTCACCTGTTTACAGGATGTTCCAAGCAGAGAATGGCCAACGGTGAAGCACTTCATCGAGCACTTGAAACAGGGAGACCCATTTATCAGTCAGCATCTTGGTCTCAGCAGATATCACTGAGCCATCATGACCGCTCTGTGCCGTGATCATACAAGCCAACAGTATAGCATGACTCAGCAAATAATAATATGGCATGACACAGCAAAAAACAATCTGGCATGACTCAGAAAAGACGAGTATGACATGACGCAACAGGGAACAATATGTCATGACACAGCAAAGAATAACAGTATGGGATGACACAGCGAAAAACAATGTGGAGATTTAGATTCCACACACAGCGAGATTCTCGTTATGTGTGGAATCTAAATCAAAACCTGTTAACCCTTGCAACGCTGAAATATTATTTTATTTAAAAAAACATGTTTTTTTTCAATTTGAAGTCATCATAAATGTCTTAGTTAGCTCTTTTCGATTCATTTGAATACCTATGTTATGGGTCAACAGCCAGTATAAATATTTTACTCCTCCAGTGCGAGGATCGACTTTAGACGTGAGATTGTCAACATACTTCAGATTATTGCATCTAAAGTCGGACCCCACACCAAAAGGGTTAAACATATTAAATGTAGTTACACTTAGATGACTATTGTTATACAGACACTGGACATAAGTTTGTTCACCCCCACACAATTCATGCACAAACCACTGTTTAATGACTACTGCTCATATGCCATACAGATATGATTTTGAAGCTTTTAAGCTGTGTCACATGTTATCCACATATGTTTTACACAATCTCATGCAAAATTATGTCTGTGCATTGGAATTATGGGTTCCAGTGGAGACATTTGTAATGACAATCGAATTCAAATTAGGGGCTCAAATGTAATGAGATTTAAAATCATGTAATTGCAGCGCAATTCAGCTGGCATGGTCGTTGGAAGGCATACGTCAGCTCCTTAATCATTAACAACTAAAACGATTCCGCTCTACAGACCCACAAGGCAAGGCATGTTTGTTTATGACTATTTTAAATCGGTGTTTAAGCAAGTGGATGAGAAAGAACAAGATGAATTACCCGACGTTCCTATTATCTGTGAGGATCATCTTAGTACTATGTGTTTTAAAGACTGTGACGTGTTTAAATTTTAGAGCCTGATAATGTCTCCCCCTATGTGATTAAAATGTACGCCCAGGGAATGGTCCCATCAATTGCTTTAAATTTGAGAATTAAATTTTCAGTTCCAAATATGTGGAAGTGTGCCCATGTATCACTAATTCATAAAAAGAGGATCGTGACAAAGTTGTTAATTATGATTTGTTAAATCAAGGTTCTCAAAATGATGATTTTAGTAATGCTTTTGACAGTGTGCCGCATTCATTACTCATTCATATGTTAAAAAAATTAAGTAGATATAGAGGTTGTTAAATCTAGCTGGTTGTCTGTGATATCATGAGTACCCCAGGGCTCAAATTTAGGTCCACTGTTATTTTTACTACATATATATATCAACGATATGCCAGATATTGTTTTTTTTGTAAGTTTGTTTGCTGATGATTCAAAGAGGGTTTTATTAAATAAGGTATTTAAATGATTGTGTTTTACTTTTATTGTGGAGTTACATCTGGGGGATAGATTTTATATTGATAAATGCAATGTATATTATCCATCACCAGAAATAAATTAACATTAATTTTTGGATATAAGATTTTAGGTAAACCTCTGCAACGAGTGTAGCACATGAGAGATCTGAGAGTAAAAAGTACCACCAATCTCACACGGGACCCGCATGCTAGTAGGGATTGATTAAAAATGTTATAGAACGAGGGTATGATAAAGCGAGAAGTTGATTTTAATGCTCCTGTTAATGTTACGACCTCTCGATCTGTATCATACATTGGTACTAAGTAACTCAGAATAATGTTCTAGTGTATGGTATCATAGTAGGCCTATTGTTTCAGATGTCAAAGCTATTGAGGCAATACAAAGAGCTGCTACTCGTTATATTCTTAATTATCCTGAAATTGATTACGAAGAAAGATGCCCCATACTCCATTTGCATCAATTATCGCGCAAACGTGAAATGGCAGATTTGCTATATATTTTTAAATGTATTAGAAGTTACCATGATGTATCCTGACATAATAGTGTTAATACTTTCAAATGCATATCTGAGATCAGGCAATACGGGCCTTGTCTTACTAATGCAAGTTGTGAAGACAGGGGGTTTTAAAATAAGTTTTTTTTAACAAAATTGTTCCCCTTTGGAATGTTCTCCGACGGCCATTGAGTGACGCCGATTCATTTTTATTATTTTAAACATAAACGTCTAAGGCAACACTACAGCCTGGTTCATGACTTTGATACAGATAATGTCATGGACATGTAGGTGTCACTCCTATTTGTGTAATCGTGGTGCTCCACGGTAAATCATATTTTATACAATATTATATTCTAATTATATCATATGGTTTCTGGGCTAGCATAGGTATATTGTTAGTTCTCAGTCAACCTGCCATATTGTACTGTTTGTTTATTGTACGTAATTATTCACATGTACTTTGTATGTCGAATAAATAAATACATTTATAACAGACATACGTCGACATAAGTTATTGCTAATGTGCATACGCTGAAGTGCACAATACCTATATGGAATCCAAGGTGATATCGTCTGTGCACTGAGACGTTTAGCCTTTGTCAGTTTACAAATGTCATCACACTGACATCTAGACTCAACATGCTGTATTTACTGGGTATTATCATTTAACCTTTACAACGCTGAATTTTGTTTGAAGCCATGGAAACTAAAGGGTATTGTCAATTTGAAATCATTATAAATGTCTCAGTTAGCTCTTCCCGGTTCATTTGAATACCTATGTTATGGGTCTACGGCCATTAAAAATATTGTAATTCTTTCAGTGCGGGCATCGTCTTTGTACGTCAGAAGCTGACGTCTATAGATGCCTGATTCTGACGTATAAAGACCGTACCAGGGCCCGTATTCTCGTGCAAGTTGCGATATATCGTAGGCTTCTGATTGGTCGAGATGGCCATCTCGACCAATCAGAAGCCTACGATATATCGTAACTTGTACGAGAATACGGCTCCAGTGCTGGAGTTGGGCCAGCGTCGCCGGTGCTGGCCAGTATCCATTCAGCACTACTTCAGTACTTCAAGCTGGCGGTACCGGCACGATGCTTTGAACCAAAGCTGGGTTAATGTTGGCCCCCCCGTCTGTGACGCTTGCCCACATTCAGCGTGCCGCCAAGCACGACACGGTAACCTAATACTGGGCTAATGTTGGCTCAGCGTCGTAGACGGTGGGCCAACATAAGTCCAGTATTGGGTCAACGTCCAGTGTTTGCTGGGGCGGCCTGCGACCGCACAATAGAAACCGCTGGACAGACGGACAGCACAGTGCACTGAGCGGACGAAGGTAAAGCAACATCCCTACATCCCAACATCCCTACCTCTGTGTACAGAGGGGAGACATAAATAGGGATATATCCCCTGAAAAATTTCAACTCAGATAAAAAAAAATATCTGACTATCACCCAAAATTCACTTTAATATGCCTGATACCTGGCAAACCGTGCCAGATAGCTGGACAATATTAACTGTAAAACAAAATGTGCGGTTAAAGAGAGGGATACGCCCCGAAAAATGTCAACACGATCAAATTTAAATGGCCGACTATCGGCCATAGTTAACTTTAATATGCCCAATATCTGGCAAACCCTGCCAGATAGCTAGACCATTACTATTAGACAAAATGTGCAGTTTCGAGTAGGGATATGCCCTGAAAAACTTTAAACTCGATCAAATAAAAATGGCCATAATTAACTTTAATATGACTGATATCTGGTCAACCGTGCCAGATAGCTAGACCATTGCTATAAAACAAAATGAGCGGTTTCAGGGAGAGATATTCCCCCGAAAAATGTCAACTTGATCAAATTTAAATGGCTGACTCAGGCCATTATTTGTGACACGCCACATGAAAAGGGCAGCGAGGTCAAAAGTTTCAAAATTATTTTGATTTGATAGCCATGTTCTTCCGGCTTTAATAACTGAAATATTTTTTTGAAAAAATCTTGATTACGTTTTGTTTCATAATATATATTTTTTAATTTAGTTATATAATAAAATTAATCAAATTAAATGACGTCATAAATAATTGTAACAAAGCCGTTGGGATGTACCTTCTCGCATGACGGGTCACATTTTCTTTAACATCGGTATTATAGGGGAAACGGAGCCAAACAGCTGGACCATTGCTATAAAAAAAAATATGTGGTTTCGGGGAAGGATATTACTTGAAAAATTTCAAATTGATTCAATTAAAAAAATAGCCGACTTGCGACCATCATTGACTTTAATATCTGTAATATACATGGCAAACTGTGCAAGATAGGTAGATCATTACTGTAAAACAGAATGTGAAAGTTCAGGGAATGATGCACCATGAAAAATGTCTATCACGCGGGCGGGCGGGGGATTATGGTGGCCGGCTGGCCTCTTGTTTTCTTAATAGTAATCATCAATTTTAGCGAATACATAATGCATCTTCTCTGATAAGCCCACTCGCTCAGATCTGAAAAAATGCATTAAAGTTAATTTGTTAAGCATTTCGAGAACTTGATTGATTATGTTTGTCCTTTTTGTAAACTGGACAAAATTATACATCAGCTGATCCATGGCTGTCTATACATTTTTATTCACCAGGGGACTCTCAAAGAGTAACCAATTTATAATTTAAGGTAGTCACTAGATGTCTCCCACATCAGCTTTTAACTGAGTCACAGTCAATTAAATGATCACTGCCCAGTGAGCACAAAATATATGTATAGCATTGATGCAATGTTGGACCAACAACGAAGACGTTGGGTCGACGTTGTATAAAGGTTATACAAATGTTTTGTGTTTACTGGGCGATACTGGTCACAGCTCCAATGGGTGTAGGGAGGGGGTTGCATAGTGGGATGGATCACTAGGTATTAACCCAAGGTTTATTGCTATGATGAATTCCCCGTTGCTCTTCCAGATTTATTCAGGATTTTATGGATCACTTTGTATGAATCAATGTCGGTTCAATGTCAGGTGAAGCCTCATTCATTGTATGAGTAGACTGAAATTGGGCAGTGTGTCCAGGCTGGGTCGCCCTTTTGACCCTTAAAAATGCTAGATTTGATAATCAAATTGCATTTGCCTGTTTTATTGCAGGGCTAGTCTTGCAGACCGATGCCCACCATTGAACAAACCTTGATTGTTTACTATGGACATTAGTAACCTTTTAAGTGCTACACTTGACAATTAAATTACCAATTAATTCCATCAAACACGAATAGTCGATCCAACGATTTTTATTACTGGGCCTGCGCCGCAGATAATGACGCAGCTTTAAACCAACAGAAAGTCAAGTCAATATGTTTGCCAACCAGAATGTTCAGTGACAAGGATGCAATGTTCATTTGCATTTTTAATTTGTGAGATGTGCTCATGCGCATAGTTATAATCTGTATTGTGTCCAGGGGTTACCTCAGGGTTCCCCCTTAAAAAAGAAGTTGGTTTTGGGGGTAGTTTTGTCAGGGGGAAGTCGGTAAAGGAAGACGCACGGTTAAGTGCGCAAATACTTGCACAAATCTGCTTGCGAATGTGCGCAAGTACGCAAGTACTTGCGTTGGTGCGTTAGTGCGCAAGTACGCACGTGCGCAAGTGCTCAAATACTTGCGAAAGTGCGCAAGTGAGTAAATACTTGCACAAGCGCGCAAAAAGCCTACTTGCGCAAGTAGAAGCCTTTTATAAGCTACATTACAAAATTATAATAACGGTTGTAATTCCAGCAAACACGAAACGTCGATCCAATGTTGTTTTAATGTTGGTCCAGCGTCGCAGATACAACATTCAGTCAACAGAGAGACAAATAAATGTGTTTACTGGGCCCTTCGAATGTGCTTCCATTTCACAAACAAATATATATAGGCTATATAAAAGTACAAAAGCTCAGTAGGGACTGCTGGCCCACTTCTGATTTCTGAAATTTGAAGTCTGAAGTCCGAATTCTGAAGTCTATAATCTAAAATTGCAATTCACATTGGCTGCCAAAAATCCAGTGAACAAAATTCCAATCAATCTGTCATGATAAAAAAACTCAACAAAATTCAAAATGACCGACAAAAACTCCCCTTAATTCCCTTCTAGTTTAAGTTTTCACCCACTTGAAATTTTGTCTTGCTACCGCGACACACAAATACAAGTGGGTGAAAATTACTCATATTTGTGTAATTTGAGCCCAAAAGTGTGCAAAAAACATATGCAATTTTTTTGTAAAACAGATATATATAAGTGATGAATTCCATTATCTACCATTTTTAAAGAAGAACGTAAGAAATATATAAATAATATTCAAATAAGTCTAAGTTTGCCAAATTATTATTATGCAAATTTTGATATTGCATACTATAATACTGTATCAGGTGCTAACGCCTTCCTGGCAACTCTGTCTTGTCACTAAAGACCATCTAAATAAATGACTTGTTACTTGTTAGCGAGCCACAAATGGGTGAAAACTCAAACTAGATTATATGGCGATGGTGGAAGCGCAAAACCACCTATCTAACAGATAGATGGTTTAAACGCAAAACCCCCCATCTTTTAAATAGATGACAGAAGCGCAGAACGACCTATCTGAAAAAAAGTTTTGAGTAAATTTGATAATAACTGGATAACTTAAACTATTCATGGAGATTGTTTACCAAAATGGCTATGTACATTAATAATTATTTTGTGCTCCTTTTGAAAAAATGTATGGACAAAAAAAATAATTGACACATTAATAAGATGAGATAGGTGTTTTTGACTTTCACTTTTCTGAATTTATTTGGCAGTTAGAAGGTTTTGCATTTCACGTAAAATTTAATTCCAAACCTATCAATAATCTGATCAACATAAAACCATCATTTCGTAAACTAATTGACATTTAATGATAAACCTTACCTTAATCTCTATTGACACTAATACAAGTAGAACACAGATAGGCCCATTGGCAGGATGATGTAGGCGGCGGGGCAAAGCGGTGTCTCTTTGATAGTCTAAGATAACAAATCTGCATCACAGGGGTGGAGATGAAAATAAAAACGCCAGAGTCAATTTAAAAGTACACCTCAGTAGCCCTGCATCACACCTAGCTCTCAGTAGCTCTCCATCACACCCAGTTTTCCATCACACCCAGCTCCCAGTAGCTCTCCAGCACACCCAACTCTCCCATGACACCCAGCTCTCAGTAGCTCACCATCATACCCAGCTCTTTATCTCACCCGGCTCTAAGTAGATCACCATCACACCCAGCTCTCAGTAACTTTCCATCACACCCAGCTCTCCACTACACCCAGCTCTCAGTAGCTCTTTATCACACCCAGCTCTCCATCATACCCATCTCTACATCACACCCTTATCTCAGTAGCTCACCATCACAATCATCTCTCCATCACACCCAGCCCTCAGTAGCCCCCTATCACACCCATCTCTACATCACACCAGCTCTCCATCACGCACAGCTCTCCACCACACCCAGCTTTCGATAGCTCTCCATCACACCCAGCTCTCCATCACACCCATCTCTCCATCACACCCATCTTTCAGTAGTTCACCATCACACTCATAGTAGGGCGGATTATGGCCCAAATCAAGTGAAAGCGTGACTGGCTGGACAAAAGTATGAGACTTGGCACAGTTACTCTTTTGACACTACTGAACAATTTCAGAAGGGTAGCCCAAAAATCGTAGTCAATTTTCTTAGTGAAAATCATGTTTCACGTAACCATGGCAACGCTAAAAACCTAAATCAGTAATATCTGTACTATCCGTGATTTCAATGAGCTGAATGAATAAATCCCCATAAAAATGATTTTCACAACAATATACAATACCACCTTGAACATAGCGGCAGAAAAACACATGGTGAGTTCGAAATTTCCGCGGTTACCATAGCAACCAGGCATAAATAAATACAGAAATTTAATTGTACCTGTCTTTATTCTCCAAAATTAACGGATTCCATCGTCACCCAACTTCATATTAACACTCCCGGCCCTTCTTGAGAACAGCATAGACAATCTCTGGTAAAGAGTGATAACATAAGCAAGTGAGGATATACAGTAATGATCACGTTCCCATGGATACCATGATACCTACGAGATATCCTCCGACAGATAACCATATATTTATTACAAAATATGTACATAATATAAATCTATATAGATGTTTTAAATATTTTTTGTGAAAAAAATTATCACCCCCCCTTCGTGATTGTCTCGACTTCGAATATTTTATGACGTCACAACGTGTTTATAACCGCTGAGTACTTAGTTTTTGAATGCCAGTAGCGCATGTTTTCTTTGATTTCTGAGCCGTTTTTCGTGAAATTTTGCAAGGGCTATTTTCTAGCAAAAGCCCACAAGCCCTGAACATTTAACTGTGTCATCGTTTATACATAATTAAAAGAGTTTTGGTAAACTGTATATTCCAAAGTAGGCCGATGTTTTTGTCCAAAACTGTATTTTCTTGGTATATTCAAGGGGCTTTTTATCCCAGATTGTATATTGAAGGGTGTCATTTTGGTCAACAATATACTATGTTCGAAAGCGTGTATTTGTCCAATACTGTACATGCACGAACAATGGTTTGAGCAACCACTCTGCATGATTTGGCATATTACCGTCCATCCCCATACATGCATTCCGTACACTTCCATACCTTGGAGTACCATAAAACATGAAGCATATTGGTAGTAATTGCACCATAAACCAATCAATTAAATTTGGTGTTAATTTCAAAATTGGGACAGGGTGGCTTTTTAGCCATTAGGCGAATTGCGACAGAGTCAGGTTTTGAACATGCCGGAGGCACCCCCCCCCCCCCCCCGCACATTCTCAAAAGTATACTAAATTGTTCAACTTTAAATTTGAGGACACATACCAACCTCCAAGACACATCATTATTGCCCAGAATGGCAACTGGTGACGTGAATCTGAGTATAAATTAAGTTTGCTAGCATCCAGAAACTACCACAAAGCTTTATATTGAGAAGACGACAACGATTTCAAACAAATAATTGAAGCTCGGGTGTCCTTCATTAAAAGCGAAAGTGATTTTTTTTTCAAATCTACTTTTTATGGTATACACATTCGCCCACTGCTTGAGCTTGGGTTAGTAAAAATAATCATAATAAACGATTGAGATTGATAGTTTTCACGATGAATGTCAATAACGGTTTGATGGTGTGAATAGCCTACCGTAGGCTTAGTCTTCTTCATTCCTTCAAATTGTCTGGATATTTCCAAAATGTACAGTAATAGGATTCACAAGCATCTTAAACCTGTTCAACGATATCTAATCATAATCATGTTATTGATTTCCAATAATAAAGCAATATTCACACACTTACGAGAAGTGGGAAAATAATTGACAATCATTTGTAACATTGTATATCAATTAGCTATGACCGTTTCATGACTCTGTAAAAGGGTATATTCATAATAATTATAATGGTAGTTCTTTTATAGCGCACATACAATGCTCTGCTCGATTCACAGACAATACCCCTGGTCACTGGACGTGTTCATTCATGTATCATGGAAACTCCCTTTTGGAGCATACAGCACTGCAACCATTTCGGCACTACGAACTTTTCGTACACATTGTCATATATGTCCTACCAAATAATTAGAACATGTACTCATTTACACCTGAGTGAAGTGAAGCGAAGCACATGAAGGCGAAGTACATTGCCCAAGGACACAACATGTCCCAGCGTTGAGAGAACCGTGACATTTCTCTGCAAATCCTACATCAAGCGGGTAGGCGAACTCTCACGGCAATCAACGGCTAATGTAAAACGCCACGTTCTACCCATTGTACCATTGTGCCACGTCCCTCTTAGCACTAGAATGAGTATTTTTTAGTTTCCATCACTGTTGAGTGCTTGATGTTTGGTATTATTCCACGAGACAATAAGCCGCGAGTGTAGGCCCCTATTACTTGATAGGCCGACTTTGTCTCCCAGAGCGCTACGTGCATGTACCACACACAGAATGCATAATATCAATAAGGGTTTTAATAATGCCATCGAAAAAGAAACTGTGGGGCGAAAACAAGTGGTTTATGTTCTATATAAGGAACAACTTGAAACTGGAGACACTATATAGCATGAACCATTTTCATGCATTTGAAAAAAAACCTATTGACTATTGTACCTTTGAAAAAAAAGCTGCATTTATGGCTATGATTAGACATGGGATGGGCATAACGTAACATTATCTCAATCCGGGTAGCTGGCTGTTGTTGCTGATGATCAGCCATTATTTGCCGCTGTTAAATCCACCCAATGACAGTGGCTAGAAATCTATGATGAAAACCAAATGATGTTCGGTGGTTTGCATTTGAATAAGGCTCTCTGGAAAACAAAAGGCGATTTTCTTGATCAGTCTGGAGAAATGAAATGAATCGGGCTTTAGGCCACTTTTGTGCAGATACAGGCTAAATCGGGCCAGGAGAACCTCCTGAAGATGGTGAGATGAGTGATATGACACTGCCCTCCAGACACAGGATTCGAAATTTAAACTCTGGAGGTCTGAGGCCGAGCAAGCTACCTCTCGGTCACGGAGGCTCTCTACGATACCGAGTTTTACTAGTGGATGGGGAAGAAACATTATTGTTTCTTTCAAGCCGCCGAAACCGGAAGAGCGAACCCCGAACTTTATACTATTTTGTTATAATGGTTTACTATTCCGTTTTACCGGTAAATTATTTATTTATAACGGACAACTATTTCGTTATAACAGTCTACTATTCCTTTACAATAGTCTAGTGTTTTGTTATAAATGTATACTGATCCGTTATAAAGGTCCGTTTTAGCGATCTATAGTATATAACCAATTAGTAGACCGTTATCACAAAATACTACACCGTCAAAACCATGATAACGGAATATAGTAGACCGTTAATGTCTCACCACACAAATTCATAAAAAGTGAGAGAGTTAGTATTTTTTTTTAATGTGGCGATTTACAGCAGGCTTGGGTTTAAATACATTTATATCATTTTCGTACCAATTCATTTAGATTGGGTGATCATTTCTGGCTCCAAAAACATTGACATCGGGAAATATAGATAAAAAATGTAGTACGCTGGTACTGATAGTAACAAGGCATATGTTGCATTCGGAAATTCCCGTGTATTGGTAACTTTCAGAGAGTAGACTAGGACCTAACATATCCATGTGAAATAGAAAAAAAAGCCCCATGTCTAAGCACCCTTTATCAATTTTTATATTGATAGAGTATGTCCAGATGATTAAAAAAATATGTAGGTTTATATTATATAATTTTTTTCACTTAATGAATGCTTGGGGGCCCAAACGTATGGGCCATAATACAAGTAAGTCTATGGGAGGGGTATTGTGTGTGGTGAGACGTTAAAACAATATACTGGACCGTTATAACAAAATACTGGATCGCTAAAACGAATTTCTAGACCGTTATAACGGGATATTGGACCGTGATAAAGGATTAGTAGACCGTGAAAACGGAATAGTAAACGTTGTAATGGGATAGTAGACCGTTATAATGCCTGCTTGGAAAATCGGAGATTGCAGGTTCGAACCCCACTCTGGCCTTCAGCTTTTAAAGAAACAAAAGTTTCTTCTCCGCTCACTTGTAAATATTTAATATTGTGTGGAGCCTCTCTGACCGAGAGGTAGCGTGCTCGGCCTCAGACCGCCAGGGCTCGAATTTCGAATCCTATGTCTGGAGGGCAGTGTTCATCTCACGATCGTCAGGAGGTTCTCCTGGCCCAGTTAAGCCTAGATATGCACACATGTGGCCTAAAACCACATTAATATCATTTCATTAATAAATAAAATTTTAGTAGGGTATATGGAAATATTACACGAGCCCAAATGAAAAGATTATTACAGTGATTATTTGTGAAATTGTATGGCTTATTGAACATTCAAACACATGTGTTTGCTTCGAAGCATATGGATTAGCTGATTATAGGTTGTCATGGTAACCATGCTTCGCATGGTATACATACATGTATATTGGAAATGAAATTTATTTTTATACCATTGATGTAAATATATATTTATAGTCAATAACTGAATCTAATATTTCCCATACGTTATTGAAATGAATGTAATAAGTATTACGGAATCACCAATAAAACAAGTACAATTACTCGAATTGTTTGGCTACCCCTTACCCAAGGGCCAGGCTGGTTTAATAGACACGATCTGTTGTAAAAGGTTTGCTTCTAAAAATCATATAGAGCTACATGTGCCCAGGATAACAGACTAGAGGGACTCCCGTGTGAACAAGCTACTGAAAACGTGTGAGAACAAAAAACAAAATGAGTGAAGTAGCAAAAATGAATTTTTTCGTCACACTTAACTCTTAAAACCTAACACTTAAAAAATGTTAAGCAGCTTGCTTATGAGGGAATTTGTATTTGAATTATAATGAATCAACTGGATTAAAAATAGCCGCCATCTTGGATTTGATAAATTATAGAGGATCTTGAAACATAAAACATATTGTTATTGAGTTTGTCATTATTGATTTAGTCGAAAAGGTATGTTACATGGAAGATGGGAGTTTTATTTCAAAGTTAAAAACAACATAGATTTTTGTTTTTCATCCTCAGCTGACCTTCAATAACCATTTTAATGAATTTGCCATCATTGATTCAGTCAAAAATGAGGTATTGTACAATAAGATTTGGATTTGTATTCCAAAAGTTAGAAATAAATCAGATCCAAAATTGACCACCGGCGGCCATTTTGAATTTTGGCTACCCACACATTTTTAGCAGCTTGCTCACGAGATAGTCCCCCTACGTTGTGTTCCGAGACATAAGAATTCCATTTGCCGACCTTTTACAACCGGTTGTGTCTATTTGCCAGGAAAAAATCGTTACAATGTGTCAAATAAAAACATGATCTAACAGACCATGCATGATCTTCAGTCGTTTACAATGAAATGCAAAAGTTTGTCCGATCTGAGTAATCAGCGGTAATAAATAAGCAATAAATAAGCACGGTGTGACGTCATAAAATAAATGAGAATGGTGTGACGTCATAAAATGATGACGTCATAAAATTTTTGATGTGGAATCGAGGCAAACATGGGGGGATTAAGTTTTTTCCGAATAATGAGCTGGTGGTTCACTTAAAGCATCTATGTGATGTATATATATATATATATATTTTTTGAAGAAATGTGTCACAGGATATCTCGTCGGTATCCATGGCAACATGATAATTACTGTATATTCTCATTTGTTTATGTTATCACTGTTGTCTGAGATTGTCTATAATGTTTTACAAAAGGGCTGTTAGCTTTAATATAACGCTATAATCCGTGAATGTAAAGAATAAAGACGAGTACAGTTAAATTTCTGTAAAAATGCATACCTGGTTGCTATGGTAACCAGAAATTTCCAACAAAACAAAGGTTTTACTGCCGCTCTATTTAAGATGATGATGTATTGTCCGTGTCTATCAGTTTTTAAAAGGGTTTCTTTATTTATTACACAATAAATCACCTATATTATTGATTCAAGTTTTTTGTGTTGCCATGGTTACGTAAAATGCTATTTTTACAAAGAAAATGTACTCCGATTTTTGGGCTACCCTTCTGAAATTGTTCAGTAATGTTGCAGGAGTAACAATGCCAAATTTCATACTTTTGTCCAGTCGGTCACGGTTCAACCCTTAACCCTTAGACTGCTAAACACGTATATATACGTTTTATGACGTTGCTAAACACGTACATATACGTGTGAAAAAACTAGCAAAATAAGACTTAGAGTGGGTATTGTCGCAATGAAAAACTAATTATGTTAAAAATAAAAATATTATGCTTGTCATACGTGGTAGGAATAATTGAGGATCGTGTTTGGCGTTCATTGTGTGTCTAGCTTTTCCGATTGTTATCCATAAAGGCGCAACCTAGCGGGCATTTTAGAACTGCAAATAATAGGTGCACGCTGACAGCAGAGGTTTATTTACCAACAAAAATGTGGTCATTTTAACCAAGGAAAATATAATATTTTCTTCGTTTTAACCCCCCAAAAAGCACTGAGCCTAGACAAATTTTGGAAAGACGGTTTTATCAAAAATGAGTTCTTATGGGTCCATAGTCTTACCAGAAAATGTTTTCAAAAAGATGTTGCTTACAATTGGATCTAATTTTCATATTCTAAATTGCCGCCACAACAATAGTGCAGAAAGTGAAAATGCGCCATATCTCAGTAACCAATCATCATATGAAAACAAATGAGGGCTCTACACCTAGGTTTTCGAGACCAGGAATGCGTTTGTGGCATTATTTTTGAGTTTCAAGGTCAAGGTTGGACCATGGGTCAATGTTATGGGTCATGTCAGTCACCAGAAAGTTAAAATATGGCATATTTCTCAGTACCTTGTAATCATATAATAACAATGAATGGCTCTACACCTATGTTTTCGGGTATGGGGAATCCGTTGGTGCCATTAGTTTTGTGATTTAGGTGAGCTGAATTTAAGCAAACCTAGCAAAAATAAACTATTTTCACCTATTTTAAAACTGATTTGACCTTTCTGTGACCTTGTGATGACCTTGAGGTAACACCCCTGTCAAGCCCAACCCCAACCCATGTCACCATTTGTACTTGGGTTGGGATTCATCATAAGTATTTGAAGTACTGGTCATTGGTTCAAACATGACAATCGTTGAATTATTTGTTCCATGTCTTCCATATGAGAAAGGGGGGACACAAGGGTGATTTGATGGGGTATTACCCCTCCAGCCCTTGTATTAGCCCTGTAACCTATTGGGGTGTTTTGATTATATTTCCATGCTGAGGTCTAGGTGAGTTTCAACCACCATAGACATCTCAAGTGAGCTGAATTGAAGCAAAACCAAACAAAATAGGCTATCTTTACCTATTTGAAGCTGATTAAACCTTCCTGTGACCTTGAGATGACCTTGTTGTGACCTTAGAGTAACACCCCTGTCAAGCCCAACCACAAACCATGTCACCATGTGTACTTAGGTTTGGGATTCATCCAATGTATTTGAAGTACCGTACTGCATGGCTATTGGTCCAAACATGATAACTGTTGTGTTATTTGGTCCATTTCTGCCATATGAGTAAGGAGTGACATAAGGGTGATTTGATGGGGTATTACCCCTCTAGCCCTTATATTACCCCTGTAACCTCTTGAGGCGGTTTGGTTATAGTTCCATGCTAGGGTCTAGGTGAGTTTCAACCACCATAGACATCTCAAGTGAGCTGAATTGAAGCAAAACCAACAAAAATAGGTTTTTTTCACCTATTTGAAGCTGATTTGACCTTCCTGTGACCTTGGGATGACCTTGGCATGACCTTTGGGGTAATACCCCTGTGAAGCCCAATCCCAACCCACGTCACCATGTGTACTTGGGTTGGGATTCATCAAATGTATTTGAAATACTAGCCATTGGTCCAAACATGATAATCGTTTTGTCATTTGGTCCATTCCTGCCATACAAGAAAGGGGTGACATAAGGGTAATTTGATGGGGTATTACCCCTCCAGCCCTTACATTACCCCCTGTAACCTCTCAGGGTGTTGTGGTATAGCTCCATTCTGGGGTCTTGGTGCGTTTCCACCACCATAGACATCTCGAATGAACAGAATTTGTGCAAAACTCTCCAAAAAGCTATTTTCACCCATTTTAAGCTGATTTGACCCTGCTTTCATTGAATTTGGTTACCATCGTTACCAGAAAACACAATTAAGTGACCAATAAAAACAGACAATCATACTACATGGGCCTGTAATATATCTATTATTGACTTTTTATTCCCAATTAGAATAATATTTTATCTCTGGCTGGCCTGATGTTAACAAACCTCAATTAGAAAAATATGGTGATGAAAGGGCTAAACTTGGTCAGCAGTGATGGTCCACACATCCTGTCGAGCCAGCAGTCAAAAAGTTAATCTGCCCTACTACCATCTCTCCATCACACCCATCTCTCCATCACACCCAGCCTTTAGTAGCTCACCATCACACCCATCTCTCCATCACATCCAGCCCTCAGTAGATCCCTATCACAACTGGCTCTCCATCTCTCCCAACTCTCTAATCACACCCAGAGCTCTCAGTAGCTCTCCATCACACCAGCTCTCAATCACACCAGTTCTCCATCACATCCAGCTCTCCATCACACCCAGCTCTCAGTATCTCTCCATCGCACCCAGCTCTCCATCACACCCAGCTCTCCATCACACCCAGCTCTCCATCGCACCAAGCTCTCCCTCACACCCGGCCCTTAGTATCTTTCCATCACACCCAGGTCTCAGTAGCTCTCACACCACACCCAGCCCTCAGTAGCTCCCTATCACACCTGGCTCTCCATCACACCCAGCTCTCTTATCACACCCAGCTCTCAGTAGCTATCCATCACACCAGCTCTCCATCACACCAGCTCTCCATCGCACCCAGCTCTCTATCACACCCAACTCTCAATCACACCTAGATCTCAGTTTCTCTCCATCACACCCAGCTAAATGTTTTGCTTGACAGTTAGAAGGTTTTGCGCTGTTAATGTGCTAATAAAAAATTGACAATAGAATCGTGACAGGCGGTTTAAGGGCTATTTGTCCATTTTCCGTCTGTATGAACTAAGAAATTATGAGAAGTGTAAGGTTTTTTTGATTGATTCATGCTCCCAATGTGTCTATGAATAAATTAAGCTGCGTTGCCCAGACGGCAACTTTTGGCAACTTTTTTAATTAGCATAATTAACATAATCACCATTATTAGCAATGTGAACTAATGCAAAATGTTAATTTTAAACCAATGAACGTACACAATTTTCCAATACCACATTTCCATATAATTCAGACATAAGGAATTCATTTCTGAGGTTAATGGGTAATAAAAAGATCTAGGTGAAAGGTCATGATTTTGATGCTAACCAAACTAAAATGACCAATACTATGAAATGGGCAGTGCCCAGGAGGCACAGGACCTAATCAGTGTAAAGGAATAGCCTAACGTTAAACATTTCAATTTATATTAAAGTTAGACTCAACAGAATTGAGTGTATGCATTGATATATGCATATATAGATATATACCTATGAGATAGCATTATATAATGATCAAGATGGGCATTGCTTACGCAATTAGGCCCCCACCACCCTAAGATGACTACAAACAGCATCACAATGCCATTTGGTTGCGGAACACACATGTATGATCAAAGCTCTAAGGGGGAGGACCCTTCTGCCATGTGTGATATATTATTTTTGTTGTTATGTTTAGCGACTCTGAACGATGTTACTCATATTTTTATGTATATTCTCATTCCCAAGTATGTGCTCAGAAAAAATATCACATGGTGTTCTGACTAGCGCCATTTGACAGATACTATGCACTATGGAGAATTCCAGTAACCTGCAGAAGAAATGCAAATTAATGGAATAACGTTATCATAAATGATTTTTTTATCGAAAACTTGTATTTTATCAGTAGAGTCTGCATTGTGGATGGTAGTATTATCAATCATATGTCCTACTAGTCAGGGGAAGTATAAGGTCTGGACTAGCCACACAAAATTTGTTTACTCTGGATATTCATAGGACGGTAAAATCCAAAATGGCCGACTATCTCACAGGAAAAAACATAGGGAATGATAATTAATTCTCAATTTGTTTACAAATGTGCTGATTAAAGGATAGGAAGTTGTTTTACAATAAATAAACAGCATAAAAATCAAAATGGCCGCCAAATGTTTCATTGATGGAATATTTTTTGCGCCTGTATGTAGTCTTTGACTCAAATTAAATTTCATTTCACTTTCCCTTTTGTGTTTTTCGATTTTTTTATGTCTCACATTATTTTGGCTATTATTTGAAATTATTTGTATAACTTTTGGATGTGGCTTTGATAAGCTTATTAGTCTAGTCGAAAAATAGGGTTCCTCGGCACCCTCGTAAATATACTTCTAATTGGTGTATCTAGCTTAAAAATACAGTAGAAAACGATTAGCTATGTCAACAAGCTGAAAAAATGTCCCACGTGCCATTTTTATGCATATTTGTGCCGCCATTACCGAAAAATGTATATTGAGTTATAGCTCGGTCAACATTACAAATAATTTACTGATCATTTGAGAAGTGATCACATCCACCTCAATAATTATCTCAGACACTGCAAAGGTAATCTTGGCCACTAACAAACTAATGTCAGTCACTGAAGCCACTTTAAAAGTGATCTCAACCACTTTAAAAATGATATTGGCCACCGAAGAAAACACAGCCACTTTAAACGTTATCGCAGCCACTACAAAAATGATATTGTACACTGAAAAAAAGTGATCACAGCCACTTTCAAACGTTGTCTCATCCACTACAAAAGTGATCTTGGCCACTAAAGAAGTGATCACAGCCTCTTTAAAAGTTATCTCAACAACTATATATGCGATATTAGCCGCTGAAGAAGTGATCACATCCTCCTTGAAAATTATCTCAACCACCACGAAGGTGATCTTGGCCACTAACACACTGATGTCAGCCACTTAAAAAGTGATCTCGGTCTCTACAAAAGTGATCTTAGCCACTGGAGACGTGATGGCAGGCACTTTAAAAGTGATCTCAGCCACAAAATAACTGATCTTGGCCACAGCCAATTTAAAAACTCAGCCACTACAAAAGCTAATCACTCACCAGTATTGTTATTAGAAGCTAATTCAAAATATTTATTGAACATACAAGCCATATCATTGGGATTGGTGGCGATTGGACTTTCATGACAATTTGTTCTATGTATATTTTTTTGTTTTCGATCTACAATAAGACCAGAATCGTTAAGGGTTTTCTTTGAGTGTTTCAGGAAAATCAGCAATGAGCTGGTTGTGCTTGAACTGCAATAATTTATATAATTAATTTCTTACTTTTTTAAATTTATGCCAATGATGACCTTTATTAAACGTCTTAGCTTTTGTCCAAGTTTGCTTCTTTTTTAAACGTCTCACTTCAGAATCAAACCAAGGTGATAATTTTTTGGGGGTACATTTGACCTTCTTACATCATCGTAGCACTAGCGCCAACATTCCCAGACCAGATTAACATCTATGTTATTAGTACATTTGACTGTCTTGAGCATTTTACCACTCAATAAATGAAATGAAATGAATCGGGCTTTAGGCCACCTTCGTGCACATATAGGCTTAACGGGGCCAGGAGAACCTCCTGAGGATGGTGAGATGATTGAGATGACACTGTCCTCCAGACACAGATTCGAAATTCGAGCCTTGGCTGTCTGAGGCCGAGCACGCTACCTCTCGGTCACGGAGGCTCCCCACAATACTGACTACTCAACAAAGCTTCTAACTTATTCCAATCTACGTTTCTACATGCAGCACTACACATACATTATATTCATTACACATACACCTAATGGAAACAAAATAAAATATGTTTCCTAATTACAAAAAGCAAACATGTTCACATTAAACAATAGTAATATCGGTAACATAAGATTTGCATGTTGCATTTCCCAAACCAAAAAGTCAAGCGTGAACATTTACTGATCACTATCGTGCTTTGTTGTTTTCGGCGGCCATGTTTTTTTTCTCCTGTTGATATTATTTTCTGTTATACATAATACTACATTTAATGTAACTGTCTACCCACCGCTGATAAAATGTAGGGTAAATTAGCATGCCATGACAAAATATGTCTGGTTTCGCTTTTTTTCATTACCGATTTCGGCCGCCTTACATTTTGTTCTGTAAAAAACCCTCCTATGACAGTGGAGCGTAAGCAAATTGTCAAAAGTTTACCAAGACCCAATACTATGCGATGGTAAAAAAATTTTTGGTAAGAAATTTGTTTTAGGTTTTGTTAAAAAATCGCTCAATTTTCCCTGACTATAATGTTTATTTGTTTTGTGAAGTTAACATTGAAAAGTTAGTAGATTTTTTAAGTTAGTAGATGTCCTCCTAACCCACTGGGCACACAACGTTGTTGCGACGTTAATCAAGTCATCGACATTAATTCAACGTCGCAACAACGTCGTGTACTTTGTGGGAAGATGATGTTTGCCACAGTTTTCGCTAGGGTTCAGTACATGCGGGGGCGCTCTCTCTAATGTTCAATTGACAATCAGCGTTGGCAGTGCCAAATGTTTTCATAGAAGTGTTTTCAAACGATTTCTAATTCTTTTACCCCAACTCAGTATCCCTTGTTCACGCACCTCCATCTGTTGGAGTGAGGAATCGGGCTATCTGATGAAAAATATAGGACGGGCGCCTATTAAATTTTCTCGCATTTCCCTATTAAATCAGTAGGGATACAGTCAAAATAATCGACACATATATAGATTATTATCCAACTCTTAGACACAGCTAATAGTACAATGCTAATGTAGAAACAATGGGTTGAGTAAATATTTTAAGATGAAGTTTTAAACTGTTGTCAAAAATGTTCAATAGCATTCAGATCCAAAAAAGTTTTGGTGCTATTAGAGGTCACCACCTCAAAATCACTAAATAGAAGGGTGGAATTCACAAAAATAGTTTGCAAATTTTCGAAATTTAGCATTTAAAATGAAATGCAAAAATGTCAAGTGTATTATCTCGGTTCATGCTTACAGCAGAGCATTATATACCACTTTTTGTTCTTGTATCGGGATGATATAATGATTTATGCGTTCACCATAATGTTTCAAAGTCAATGTAATTTAGGAAATATTAACTTCAGTATCCCTCATAAAAGTGTGGTCTGACAAAACAATTGGACTTGGCCAACACTGAACATTTTGAAAATGAAGTTGTTGAACCCATTATACAAAAACCTTGCCATTGATGATACCTCTTTCAAGCAATTTTGTAAAGCTTCTTTTGGGGGTTTTCAATAGAAAAATCAGCTGGCTAGTCACCAAAGAAAAGAGATATGCCGTTTAAAATACAATAGCATGTTATAAAGCATATCTGTAGTAATGAAAGTCTCCACCTTCCACAAGCAAAAGTGTATTGCCAATTCAGTAACGATGGGGCTATACAGCATTAGTGCCATGGCGGCCATCTTAGATATGCAAATTAGCCAATTATCAAACTCAACAGGATAATCCACCAAATATGGTTCAGAAAAAAAACGCGAAAACCAGATGAATATTGACGACTGGAGAGCGTTTACATAATCTTGAATATGCAAACTAGTCAATGGCGGCCACCTTTGCTATGCAAATTAGCTGATTTTCGAAATCAGCCAGGTTGATCTATCCGAGCATCTTGTGAATTTCAAAGAATAGATAAATATTGACGACTGTAGAGCGTTTACGTTGATCTCAAATATGCAAATTAGCCTATGGCGGCCATCTTGGATATGCAAATTAGCTAATTTTCGAACTCAAGCAGGATAAACCATCACAAGGTGTTCAGAAAAAAATAGCTAAGATTGTATGAATTATGACTACTGGAGAGCGTTCACATCGATCTTTTATATGTTAATTAGCTAATGGCGGCCATCATAGATATGCAAACTAGCTGATTTTCGAAAATGAGCAGCATAATCCAACAAAGGCTATTCATAAAAAAATCGCGAAGATCGGATAAATAATGACGACTGGAGAGCGTTCACGTCGATCTTGAATATACAAGTCGGCTGATGGCGGCCATCTTGGATATGCAAGTCAGCCAATTGCGGCCATCTTGGAAGTATATAAGCTCAGTGGGGACTTCTGATCACTGAAATTTTGAAGTACGAAGTTTGAAGTCCAATTAAAAATGGCTGCCAAAAAAAAATTTTGCAAAATTTCAATCAATCCGTCATAATGAAAATAACCCAACAAAATTTAAAATGATCGCTGAAAAACGCGCAAAACCAAGTCAAAACATTATTGTTACTTAAAGGGACTGGCCCACGCTAAAATCATCAAAAATCGGTGATTTTATTTTGGCTTCTCATTATGACCATATGATGTAAACATGTCCATAGACTAGAACTGCATTTTTTTTTATTTTTTTGTGCTGCGTATTCACCAGTTAGGCTAGATAAAGAGTCGAAATTCCTGATTTATAATTATTGACAGCCATGTCAAAAATTAGAAATACGGGAATTCCGTGTCTATATCTAGTCGAACTGGTGAATGCGCAGCAGAAAAATTTTAAAAAAATTGCAGTTCTAGTCTATAGACATGTTTACATCATATGGTCATATTAAGAAACCAAAATAAATTCACCGATTTTTTGATGATTTTAGCGTGGGCCAGTCCCTTTAAGTCACAATTCTTCTCTAGTTGAAATTGCTATCATTTTAGTTGTGCGGCATAACTGCAAATAGGTAGAAAATATAATATTTCTTCAATTACGAACAAACAATAATTGTAATAATTGTTGAATAAACACGAGTTTTATTCACACGAACAGTTAAATGACGTCGTAAATCGCAAGTGTATCAATTAATTTGCACAGCACTGTATATTAGAAAATCGTCAAATCTCATTAAAAATATTTTAATAGAGAATGGATTTAGAGGACAACTGAAGCCAATAATAAGAATAAAAACGAGATATTTTCAGCAAAACATCAACAATGTTTGGCCAAACATTTTATTATTTTATTACAAAGATAAAGAACAAGACAGGCACGATAGTTTCGGAAAGCTATGGGAATTATTCCAGTTACTAGTAAGTATTCACCCAACCTTCCTCTTAAGTGTTTAGCAAGGCGCAAGGTCTTGTCCAAGCTTGGACGAAGGCTGGGCCAATATTACATTGACTGGGTCTTACCCAATGTTGGCTTAGTGCAGGGTCACCGTCTACGACGCTGGCCCTACATTAAGCCACCATTGGTCTATCTGCTGTCAAGCTCGGAAAAGCACCGAAACGGTCCCATGAACAGACCGTTTCCATACTAGAAACGCCTTTGATGAACCTTGTTTTATTCGAAAATAGTGATTACAATCCTTGTTCTACATGCAATAAACTCTGTATGGAATGGCTCCCAGGTAATGAATGACCCTCGTTGGTACCGTTCTTTTCCCACAATTTTCAAAACAAGCTTTCATTGCTGCTTATAGCGTAAGTAGTCTGGAAACAGTCCACATGATATGGAATAATATGTAAAGTAAAGAAAAAATCTATGCAAAACAAACATGACTTTGTAAAAAATAACATGATTTTATTTTGTAAGTCTCAGTGCCCCTGGATGTACAAGGGTCTCCACACATCCTGAATTGATGTTTGATAGCGCACGAACATGTCCATTTAACTTGTGGTGGAAACAAGAAAATAACGTATTCCTTAGTGTTGGGAGCTCATCCAATATGGCGTCACTATGTCACTAAACGGGGTGTGTAAAATCTCCCAAGTTGCATAATATGTGAATTTAACTAAGTGACGCCTACATTATAAGAAATTGTTAACATTTATATACCGATGATAGAAAATTGTACCACTGATGAGAGGATGTTTTCACTGGTGTCACGACCTTGGATCAAAATTATGCCAGCAAAGGTAGAAGTTGGCCCAATTTTGATCCAGAATCTTGAGGAACAATTTATCTGAACATGGACCGTGCGGTCACATTTCTTGGTTTTGCATTATTAGCCGTCAGTTGTGTTGATGACATAGGAGACGGGAGGCAGCTGGCTTAGTCTAAACACATGGGTGCCCTTATCCCTTCTTCTCTTGGTCGATAGCTGGAAAGAAACCAGAAAACTCTTGTCAGTTTAAACAGCACTGCGACCTTGACGATACAGATCATGATTTACTTTAAAATCATAAAAAATCGGTGATTTTATTTTGGCTTCTTAATATGTCCATATTATGTAAACATGTTCATAGACTAGAACTGCAAACTGCAAAAAGTTTTGCATGTCCAAAATAAGAAATACGGGAATTTCGTCTCGATATCTAGCCTAACAGGTAAATGCGCAGCACAAAAATTAAAAAAAACTTTTGCAGTCTAATCTATGACATGTTTAAATCATATGTCATATTGAGAAGCCGAAATAAAATCACCCGATTTTTTTATGATTTTAGTTTTTACAGGGTGGTGTGGGAGACCACCACAAGATTGCTAGCATGGAGGCCACCCTGTATATGATGCAAAGTAATCATTAGACAAAGTAGGTTTAGGCTATCATTGAATACTACATACAGATTAATTTTGACGGTCCGCGCACTAATTTTTTTTATATAGTGTCATAAGAATTCAAATGAAGGGAAAGGGCTAACGAAGACATTGATTTCCAATTTAAAAAAACCGTTGGTCTCCATGGGTTATACATATATATTTCAGCGTTGTAGGGATGTAGCTACACTATTTGTGATCAATAGACTTACTCTCTTTTGTGGGCAGCGTGTTCTTTTCTGTTGTTTCCGTTTTCTTAAGCTTGCTTTTGTCAAACTTGGCAACCTCTTCAAGATCTAAAAAAAAAAGAAAAAAAATGTTATGAACACATTAAAAATTTACACCATCAAGTTTATGCTAAGATAACATTGACGTGCTGTAATATAAAAGTAATATACAAGAAAGCAGATAGTACATTTTGAATTGCACGGCAATATAATATTAACCACATTCTTATCCAACTTGGTGCTATATAACCATGGTGGGGTGGTATCTTATGTTACCTGAAATTGCGTTTATATTTATATTTCAGTCATTTTTTTTAAAAAGGATTCGACATTATAGATTATCGATTATAGATAAATGCCACGGGAAATAGCTTGTAGGCTAACCCGCACGCGCAACATTCTAAGGAGTGGGGAACGTCACAAGTAAATATTATGAATCAGTGAAGCGAAACGACGAACTTTAATATAACAAGCCATGATTGTTTCAACCAGGCTAAAATACAGCACTACTGGACCATGAGCAATGGAATTCATGTATTAACAGATTAATGCAATGGGTGCATTGTCTTTGGATCATGTTGGATGCAAGCCAATTCCTCGACGCATTTTCCGAGGGCCTTTCATTACATGGGGTCATGCACCGGAGCACATGCTTGAATATGTGTGCCTGAGGAATATGCCAGTATTTCACTGGACTTCTCAGCAAACATAACATTAACTATGCAGGTTCCATGTGGCCCATCACTACACCAGCATCGGGGTTGTAGATCACAATGGTGTCATCACGATTCCAAAAGTTGGCATCGTTAACCAAGAAATTTGTATCAGAACCTACTTTTGTACCAGTACCAAGCTGGAGACTACACAATAAATGCTAACAAAACTGTATTATCAAGAACGCGTCAACGCCACATAATTTTAATTGTCACCGAGGACAACATGTTTTATAACACTTTTAGAATTGGAGGTGTGCATGTGTTTTAAACCTTTGAACACACGAGTAAGTAATTTAAAATTTTCAGTCACTTGAAGTTGTGTCTCGCTACCGCGATCCACAACTTCAAGTAACTGAAAATTTGTGTGATTTGCGAAATTAAAGTTCCAACATATATCAGTGTTTCAAGATTGGAAGCATATTTTACTTTTAACAACTGATTATACAAGTGCTAATAAAACACAGAATGTCTACTGTAGTCGACATCAGTGTCCCAAGGGTTAACATGTTCATTGTATAAAGTAGACCGAATTTCATTAGTTTCAAACGTATTGAAAAAACGCTCAATTCATCACCTTGGTAAAATAAAGTGTTACAGTATCTGCCAATATATTGGTAGACGCAACCCTCTAATTAATACCAAAGTGTCCAATTATCCCCTCACGTACATGTACTTGTAATGTCTACAAATGGGACAATCAAAACAGTCAAGCAAACTGCCAAAAATGTTATCCAGTTCTGACAAGTTGATACATCATAAACGGGTGTAAGCGTACATATGACCTATGTATTTTTGTATTTGTCTCCAAATTACATTTTAACGAGGGCGACAGATTGCGCAACGCATAACGGCACGAACTAATGACGACATCATTAGAGATCAGCTTGGCAACGGCAGCTGGATATTTTAGGGCATCACTAGAGATCGCTTGGCAACGACTGCTGGATTTCTCCTGCACCCAGTCTCGACGACATCCCAGTGTGTTCGTGCAATGTTCGTTTAATGTTGGATGAGTGTCGCAGACGGTGGACCAGCATGTCCACTAGAATTTATCCACGTCACCAAGAAAAATGACGTGATACATGCTCCTACTTTGATTACATCGCAAAGCTGCGACACAGACACCTCCAATTTTAAATGGAATAGTTCTGAAGCGATCGGTAGATTTCGCCGCCTGAAAATGACCTACGTTTTAAAAGACACTCGAAATATTCGTCCCACTTTCATGGCACCCGAAACCCACTCTGGCCTTAAGTTTCAAAGGAACAAAATGTTTTTTCTCCGCTCACTCGTAAATATTCAATATTGTGGGGAGCCTCTGTGACCGAGAGGCCTTAGACAGTCAGGGTCCAAATTTCAAATCATGTGTCTGGAGGGCAGTGTCATCTCATTCAACTCATCATCCTAATGCAGGAGGGTCACCTGGTGGCCTAGCCTATATGTGCACAAATGTGGCCTAAAACACCATTAATTCAACCATTCCACCCCGAATTTTTCGACAGCCGAGGCGAGTGTCGTTATATATATAAGGACGGCTTGTTAAAAAATGTTAAAAAAATGGCGTTCACCATCACCGGGTCTGCCGCGAAGTGAGGTAACAGCCTGGTCATGACGGGTACTGGTAGCATGCTCTGCTATCTCACAGAAATGTTACTGAAAGATCATGTACCGGAATAACTTAGCGAAATAGCAGCGTTCTTGTAATATTTGCGTAACATTTTCAATTAAATGAAAAGACAGTGGTACAATGTATCGCTTTCCACAAATCAACCTATTATATTCGGTCACTATCCAGCTATTGCACCATTGTGAAGAAAGTGTTGACAGATGGAGACTAAAGTCAACAAAGTGAGGAGCTGCCATTTAGTCACAAATGCACGTGAATGTTAGTTTATCACCTTTGGCCTTATCATCTGTCAGAAGTATGGTAAACACAGTGTCACCCCCTTGTGGACAAGTGTGTCATAACAGTGTTAAGCTGACAAGAACTGTCCCACTAATATAAGTACCAGAATAAGCTTTCCCGGTAACCAGACTTACAATAGAGTGCCGACCATAATGATTTCAGTGCATTTCAAAATCCAATTCCAACCAGTTCTCATTCAATTTATTCTTTGTTCATGGTCGTATTAAGTTTAATGTTCATGACGGGGTGAGAACGAACATGTTACCTTATCAAGTTAAAATTGTATTTGACTGAAATTGTAGCTGAAATACAAAGCCTAACAGTTCAATTGAATCAATTATTAAGTCTAAATTAATATGACTGAGCTACTCCTAGTTGTTATAAAATATAATAGTTTTACAGGTTTTGAATCACCATATATATTGAAAATAAAGACACTGTTTTTGTGGAATATCACGGAACTTTTAAGAAGAGAATATACAGACGAGACTCATTAAATTAAAAACAATAAATTTAAAACGGTTACAAAGCCAGTGAGAACACACGTGCTGCGGTACAGCAGAGCACCCTACAGATACTTAAGACTTAAGTGTGGACCATTAATAGAGTGGCCCAGCAAACAAGACGTTGAATCAATGCTGTTTCAACGTTGGATCAGCGTCGAAGACGATGTACCAACATTGAAACAACATTGGTACAACGCCTTGGAGTATGGACCATTGATCGAGTGGCCAAACCAGAGTCTGATGGATTTTAAAGTGAGCCAACGCTGATATGCAAAACCAAAAGGCCGTTTCTGCTTACTATCTTTTGGCTTTGCATAGCAGTTTGTGTCGAGACTTATCCCTATTATCACGGGTAAAACAGGGTGTGGTGTTGACAATCGCTTGCACAAGAGCGTGGTAGTAAATTTGGCTGTCATATACTGGACATACATGTACAGTAACGAAGACAGTGCATTATCACAGAACGCTACCGCAATGTGGAATTGTTTTGTATGTATGTTGTTAGCATATTTCAAAATATTGCTCATTTTCTTATCATTATTCGATTAACCCAATAAATAATTAGATATTGTAAAAATTTGCCTTTACTCCCCCTGCGTATTTGTTCAAATTTGTTGTGACCCCCGCCTGCCCCCTGGCAAAAAAAATCAAAGTAGTCTTGACCCCCCCCCCCCCCCCACCACCACCCAACGGCCTGACCCTCCCGCCCGTAAAGAAATGTAATCCAGAGGCTACTGCGTTAAATTAAAAACATTGTCTACCCTGTTTGAATTTTTTTAATTAGCCTTATCACTTTTGCCTTACCCTTCCATTCGAAAAAATGTATTCCGGACGGACATACAAACAAGACAGACGGACGGACCACCCGACTATATAATGCCGCAGGCCGCAGGCGAACGGAGGCATACATATTTCGTATTGATTGTCATTATATATACATGACATTTAACCAGTTTTATTTATTGAATTGTAAAGCACTCAATGCTGGTGACTTCGTTCATAAATTAACCCTATTTATATGTTTATGCAGGTTAGAATAATAGGAAGTTAGTATAAAACATCCGATAATTTTTTAAAGCGTTTGGAATATTATAGAACGATAAAGAGTTCGCTTAAGAATGAAAATGTAAAAAAATAATGTGAATTTATACTGGGATACTCGGTGGGTATCATTCAACCGCAATACCAGTTTAAAAATGGAACGTGGCATAACCGTAATCTCATCAACACAAGATCTGAACCACTTGTGTTAATGATAGACCAACAATAAAGCAACACATTAAGTGCTCAATGTTACAGAAATTCGTGCAATTTGGAATAACACAACATTTTTTGATGAGATCAAAGTCAAAAAACGTAGCTTATACAATCTGAAAACATGTTCTTAGACAGTCTAATCAGGTAATATATGTCTGGTGATTTTTCTTTCAAAGGAGATTATTTTTCAACTCTGCCTCGAGCGAATCATCCACTAACAATAGTGTGTAGTTTCGTAGCTAGGCATCCACAGTTAATGAATTGAAAACTATGGTACAGATCTTGAAATGAACAACATAATTACATTTTACTATATAAGTAGACGTAATCAGTGGTAATTGATATTGGCGTGCAGCAAGACAACTGGTCTTGGTAGCTTATCTATTCAGCCCGAGCCTGTGTGGTAAAATAGATCAGTCTCGGAGGCAATCCCCTACAATAAACGAATGGTCGCCGATTGGAAACGGGTAAATATCATGGAGCCACTGTGCATTATTTGCTACATTACATTGTCAATATTCTGCGGCTCAATTCTAGCGGTCTTCTCAATATCGTTACGAATGAAAGATTTATATGTTTATATTGTGAAATATCAGCCGGCGAACAAGGAAGTTTATACCTTTCACGAGATTATACTGACCAAATACACAGTACACTGAAATGGCGCATGCGTCTTTATAACCATGGTCTATCGACAAAAAAAAACTCTTAGAAGATTGTCTACAGAAGGTAGTGATAGACTGCTCTTGCTAGACGATTCCCACGTTCATAAGTGATATTAAATGATAGGAACATGGTATCTTACCTAGTGAGGGGGGTTTAAAACATGTTCGGAGGGGGTTATAGCTTCAGTGGACATGTAAAGAGAATCATGTTTATTGTTAGTATGAGACAGACCACTTTCGCTAACGCCTGTTTTGACAGTGAGCCACTTGACTTGGAGTCTTCATCAAGTGGGCGGTCTCGACGTTGGTCAAAAAGAGATCAACTATGAGAACGCGTAGCTCCAATTTTGTCATCATCAGCCCAGCATTTGGCTAAGGGAACAGTTGTGATCATCATGATCATTAAGCACTTTGACTATTCTAGGCCAGGATTAGAGACGCTTACACAATATTATATGCCTAAGCGAAAGCTGTGCTTATGATATGTTGTTCGCAGCATCAATAATGGTAATCCCATTGACCTATATTTCAATTGGTGGCTTACTGCACACGGAAGTTATCCAGAACATGATATCTATGACCGACATCACACCTCAAAAGGGTTCAATTTTATTCCTGGTCAGTCAGTCAGTCAGACAGTCAGACAGTCAAATAGACAGATCAAATCAATCCATAATCCACCGAGGATCAATCCATCAATCCACCTATCTCCCAGGAAAAGTAGGTGGAAAGGTGGAAAAGCTAAATCAAAAAACATTTTATTGGAGGTGACTGTTCTACCAGTATTCATCATGCTCTCCCGTTCACTGTCTAATCCCTTGTGCCGTATTTTGCTGCAATCGTTAAACAGTATAATAATTATGCATAATGTCGTTAAACATGTTTTATTCGTGTCACGCATAAACGGATTAGCTGAGCTAGATTAGAATATTTCAGTGACACCGAAGAATCGTGGAGATAAGCCTATCGACGGAACATGGTTCAAAATGGAGATGCATGTACACCAACAGCAATGCGCATTTTCTAGTCTCCAATCAAGTGACCTCAAAGAGGCCTATATCTAAAAGATCTGCCTTCCAGAACACGTGTCCCTGTCAGAAAGATGGAGTAGCAGTCACAGTAGCCCAGCAAACACGATTAGATTGATTTTACGGTCGTTGGCTCAATGTTGGGACAGCGTATCAGACGATAATCCGACGTTGAACCAACATAGAAAATAGGCCTATAGAAAATGCAATGGATTTTGACGCTCCATGGGCAAGATGTGTTCTATTTAAAGATGAAGGGGAGCGTATTTCTCAAGAGATTGATCCAACGTTCGAAGTTTTAATTGCAATAAAAAAGCGAAACCAAACTTAACATATGTAAAACTACAAATTTATCGACCGACCTCGAGCATGGCTAATTGTTTGTTTCTATCTCCTATGTTAAAAAAATCGAAATTATGTTATTTTTTAAATCGCCCTGTTATCATAGTAGCTTCTGAAAATAGAATAACAGATTACAATAGCACACAAAATCTCTAATACAACAGAACATCTGGTCTCACTATTCACAAAAATGCGTTGTGACGTTGTCAAGCATTATTTACAGTTTTTTTTATAATGCATTGTTTGCCAGCATTGGGTTCAGCGTGCAAATTGCGATATTTTTTCGCTTTAGTGGTCTACAAAAAAACTTGAAACATCCGGCGATGCTCCAACAATGAATCGCCATTGTCCCAATCCCAGCAGACAATATACAATAATACAATGCTGTTTGAATGCTGGACCAGCGTCGGAGACGCTGGCCCAACATTAAAACAGCATTGCCGCGATAGCTAGGAAACGTGATGCAGTGCGATCACTGTACTATTTTGACGACACTGTCTGGCCACAAGCTGTTGTGTCAACAGATGGTACAGAGACGTGAGTTGGCAAAGTTGTTTTAATGTTAGCCCAGCGTCTACGACGCTGGGCCAACATTTAAACAACATCGACTCAATGTTTTTGTGTGTGCTGGGTACAGTGTCTGATGTACATATAAGTGATGTGAACAGTGTCTAAGCAGGTGGTATTACATAGTGATCATACACTGATTTCACGTGTACACACACACGTCAGGTAGTAAGTATGTGGATCCACTACACATCTGTCACATTAGGTTTTACCGTCCGCCAGAACCAATTCATAACATTCTGCAGATGTATCCGAACCTTCTGTGAATTTAATTAGTAGCTAAAGAAGTGTAGTTAATTTGTAGCACGGGGCACACTTCCAGAGACCTGGTTAAGGAAGATCTATCTGCTGATATTTTCTGTGACACGTGGACAGATCCCCTTGATAGTGTCCGGTATCGAAACTCCCTATATGTAAATGATCGTAAGCGTTTTCCTGCCGTACCAGTGGTAGCGATAAGTAAGCGTCCACGGTACAAATTCAATAGAGATCCCCGGTTTTAGTCAAACATCGATGTATAACAGTATAATTGAGGAAAAGTCGAAATAATACAAACAATGGAATATGCCAATCTATCGATCCAGGCATAAAGGTGATGACACCAGCGTGTCAAACTGCTAATTTGGAATGTTTACGTTATGATTGTGTGGAATATCGATATCGCTCGCTCGATGTACATGATGTATACCAGACTCTACTTTAATACGACTTCACAACAAAAAGTGGACAATTATCGTGTTCACGTCAATTTATTATTATGATTATACACACCTACTTCAAACAGAATTGATCATAGTCAACATTGAAATAAAACTAGAATGTTCTGTCGAACATACGAGTCGCAATGCAAGAAACAATAATTAAGTGATATTTTATATCTGGTAAACGTCACGCTTACAATACATGGAGTATAATACATGTATACTAAACATGCTAAAGGCGATTTTGGTGGAACGAATCACATAATTGTGTGATGCCCTTTTCCGCAGAATTATTTCATCTAAATTTTCACTCACTTGGAAGTTGTGGACCATCTCACTACAACTTCAAGTGGGTGAAAATTATACATTTTTGTTTCGCTGAGACCAAACATTCGCAATTATATTTAAACATTAATTTTATTCCTAATAACCGATTTCACTTGTGGTTCGTTAAGTGGCTAAACATGCTAAAGGGAAAGTTTAACAAACATTAACATTGTGTATGACAAACAGGGGAGCTAGTTTACCTGGAATCATGTTAAAGGGACCCCTTGGGATGAGACATTTCCAATGTTGTCAATTTTGAAAATTTAATTTATATGAAGCTATATAGCCTACTGATCTTAGCTAAAAATACGGAAAAGTCAAAAAACAATTTGAGCACTGATTGTCTACCTTACGCTGGGCCGATGCCATCAGCATGTGGCCCAATGCTGTGAAAACATTCAATCGTCCTTCAGGTATACAAATAGTTTGTTTGGGTTTCTTATGGTTTCATAGAAATGTTGATTAAAAATATTTGTAAAAATATGAAAATTCTGAAAAAAATAAAAACATGATCCGTGGGATACACTACTTCAGTGCGGAAGTAAAACCAAAATTGATGTCATCCCAAGGGGCTGCTTTAACAAGTTTCCACTAGACAAACAATTCCATACAATGCCATAGACTCTTATTCTGATACAAAATACTCGTCCTTGAATGCCACAATTATCATGATTATGACTCCTTTTGGTTGCATTTGCGACATTATAAATCAGTAACGAAGCCAATATATTGAGTAGGCCTAATAGGCAGAGGAGAAAAAAAATCGTTATGTTTAACATTGCTAACATTCCGACGTCAGATCTGGTGCTTCAAACATATCTGTAAGACGGCAGTAGCACGCCCAGTTCAATGTATACGCAGACCATTACTAGGACAAAACGGGGGGAAGTGATCCATTCTGCTCTATCCCGTTTTTTCCATTACAAAAAGCTGGATCATATGAAGCGCATCAAACACGGAAGCTGTAATGAGAATTGATCCAGTGCAGGGTGGGGGGGGGGGAGTGTGGATGCCGCATCTATTGACAGACGCGGCTGCAATTATTGTGAAATCGCCATCAAAGCAAGAGACGCTGAACCGATGCCGCTTTAATGTTGGCCCAGCGTCTGCGACGCTGGGCCAACATTAAAGCAGCATTGGTTCAACAGCTATGGTCGGATCCACCCTCGTGTGGATGCAGCAACCGGATCTTGTTACTCGGGGGTCTGGGTGCTCGGTCCTGCCACACCCATCCAGCGCGACATCACGGCCTGCGAGGGGTCGGCAGAATGACGGGCAGACGTCTGCAATGCTGGACTAATGTAGTACAGACTAAGAGACGCTGTTCGGCCAACCTCGGGTAATAAAGAGACAAAAAACAAGAGCAATGAGTCGTCGTTAACAGTCATAGCTCATGCGTGAGTGAATGACTGGGCAAACATGGTCAAACGGTGAGATAAATTACCAATGAACTAGAAAGGCGTTTGCGATCGGCCTGTTTTTACAATAGTAGCAGAAACGCACAAGAGATAAAACATTTCTGATGGAAGCCAATACTAATTTTTCACATGATAACAGCTCCATCTGTTCAATACTAGGTTGATATCTTAAGGTATTAATTTAAGGAAAAAATAATATGGTCCATGCAATGGGCCAGTTTTATGCGAAAGTAACTTCGATGAGATTGATCATTCGGGAGATGCTGTTCTTTGTGTAAGGCTCGGTGCCTCCGCGCCGACTCGTCTGGGTGGATTAGAATACATGTAGGCGTTCTTTGTGTGGAGAAAAGCTAAAATGGAGTCCCGAGACTATCCGGAGCGCCCACTCCACACAGTCCGGCATCCGATGGCTTTGTAAATCGTCGTCCATATACCAATGTTGGCTCTAAATCGGCGACAGCATTGAGCCGACGTTGGGTGGAATTCACCGTCGCACATGCCGCGTATCTCAAAAGCAACCGAAGACAGACTCCGTAAACAAACCGATAGCAGAAGATATGCGACCTCGTCAAGCCCGCTCGATATCAGTCAGACAACACGGTCCCAGCGTTGGCTCGATGTTGTGCCAACGTCTGAAGACGTTGGCACAACATAGAGGCAACGCTGGACAAAAAATCTATTTGTTGGGAGTAAATAAGCGGTGCCAGTCAAGGCCGTGAATGTCGCATCAGCCGACCGCGCATGGCGGTCAGTGAATAGGAAAAAAAGCAGGGTGCAGGCCTTCAATTAATATAATTTTCAGATTTAATGGATCGCATTTTTCGCCATATTTAAACGTACGCCCTACACGATACTATGCGGGTATATTAATCACGGGAAACCAGCATTGTTTTGTACTTTAAACTCCACTTCATGAATGGGCTGATTACATGCGACGTGGCCTGCACCGCGAGAAAAAACAACGAGGAAATTATCGATTTTGGAGTTTCCGCGAAGAGCCACGTCGTCTTACTATAAATGCATTCATTTCGACACAGGCGCTCTTAATAATTGCACTCTCATCTCGCAGACTCGCGTTTCACGGTGAATTTGTGGTGGAATTTTCCGTTCGCAGTCTAACACGGATGTGGCCATGTTCTAACTTTCGGAAGTAAAAAAACGTCGCAACTCGCGGTCGATTTCCCTAAAATTACAGGGCTTCTCACAAAACGAGTGTAGGATGCCTTCCATTAGCATGATTAGTTCCCAATGTAGAAAATAATGGATTGTGTTTTGTCTGAGGCAACGTGTTAAAGATGGTTGTACAAGTTGTACATGTACGCAACAGAAGAATTGTAAAATATGATCAAATTAAACATCGTGCAAAACTGTGGATCAGCGTTGGGCCAGCGTCGCTGGCCCAACGCTGATCCAAAGTCTCTGGAGTCTTACCTGGTTTATCGTCCATGTTGGTTAAGGATGGGTGTGGCAGCCACGGAATAGAGAGAGAGCTTGTTGGACACAAGAGCCGATCTAGAACACAGGTCCCCAGCGCTCGACAGAACCCAGACAACTGACGGCAGACGGTCTGTGTGTGGAGGTGGCATACACTGGCTGCACACGGCCCCTCCCCTCAGTGGAGGGGTGACTCACCCTCCCCTCCCGCCGTGCACAACGTCAAGTCACACCGCCACAGCCATCATCATCCTCCCGTGGATGAAAAAAACCGCACGGTTGTATATGTACGTGTGAGATCCCTATAAACAAGTCTCTGTATTTTAAACAAAGACTTGTTGACTAGTGTACAGACCGAATACAGACAGAGTGGATTTTAATCTATCTTTAAATTAAAATTATAGATTAATCGTCACAAAATTATTTTACAATATTGGGTCATTGCACTGCGTCAGCATCAGGCTAGTGTTGGGCAAATGTTGGAATTTATAGATCTTTTCCAGTCCGAGGAAATCTAGTTTCTCTGATAGAACCACCACAAAATATACAGGTATATTTAGCGTGGAATTGATTGATTTAAATACACAATGTATATCGCCATGATAAACAATTCAAGTAGAACAGTTAATCAAATCCATGGGAAGTATATATCTGTGCTCATATATTGTGTTGCTGAGCGCACAAGCCCTAGAAGGTGGCTGCCCCCCCCCCCCTCGATAAAAATGATAATCAATATACAGCAGATGGCAGACGTTGACCCAATTTTGTTTTAATGTTGGACCGCCGTCTTCGACGTCGGTCCAACATTAAAGCAACAATGGGATAACGCATCCTGTTTGCTGGGGACTACATGCATGGATCCTCCTTTGCAAAAGTCCATGACCAAGTGTACACAGCTTTGTACACGACAAACACGGGGAATTTACCCAATGTTGTTTTAATGTTGGTACAGCGTCGTAGACGGTGGACCAACTATAAAACAACATTGCCTCAATGATTTGTGTTTGCTGGCCAGTTCCCATAGGCTAAATGTTGGCAAACAACGTTGAACTAGTTGGTTGTAATGTGTACACTATAATATAATTTAGGGCCTACAGTTCCCAGTTCATTGAGGCGCTAAGTGCACACACACAAGCCACACGGCTCAACAACTTTTTGCTGTTCACGATCACTGGGCCACAGCAAATGACATTTTCTGAGCCCAGAGTATGATATTAAAAAATATTTTGTATTATATCTAATTCAGTGATATTTTTTACAATGCAAAATTGTATTCAGAACTCTCAGATTTAGGAAACGCTAAATCTCACCTCCTCATAATTGTAATGTCTGAGCGATCACGGTAATGGCGGTACCGTTCCGATCTGTTGCCTCACTGCATAAAGCGTGATTTCACAAATTGCGTATAGTGCGCGTGATAGTTTAGTTTTATTTACAATGTTTCCAAACACGCTGATTCTGCACGTTGTATGTAAGATGTTTCACTGTTCGCTAATAAACGAGCGACTATTGAAGCAGAGAATTACATAGCTGTGCATGCATACAAATCGCTCCAAACTGTTCTAAAAGCCCCATAGAGTGTACAGTGCCGCATTGTGCATTTAAAAAATGAGCAATTCTGTGAAACCTAATAGCCTTGACCTCCATTGTTGAAACCGAGCTAGCCAATACAATGAAGTATGGGGGAGGGGATCTTACATAACTTTGTTTTCACCGAGTTCCTATTCAAAACGGTTTCCGGTGACGTCACTGCGTTTCACAGAATTTAAAATCCTTTTAAAAAAAGTAGGGCATAATTCCGACTCTGGGATTCCTCCTGTCGCGATGCTGCCACGAATTGCAGAAAGCGATGTGACACCACATTCACTGTACTGATTGTATATCAGGGGGGTGTCTTCTCTCATTTACTCTACACCTGCACAGCTCAATCATCCTCCCAGTAGACGGGTGTGGGGCGGAGGCTCTGTCACGCTGGTGGTCGGGGTTCATTCCATGTAAATGCTCGCGATATCCATCCATTTCTGTTTCTTCCTCATTCACTCGTGCAGATTCAAATCTGTATAGAGTGTCTGAATATTGATTTACGTAGCTTTATGTACAAGATATCTGTATAATATCATAGGCAGCATTGTGCAATCCATACCTTTGAATAGTTTGGAGCAATGCATATGCACAACTATGCATAATGATGAACACCCGACTCATTCGAACACGTTACCTGCCAGTCTCCTGCCACAGCCAAACCAAATGAGCCCGCCATATTGTATACAAGGGAGGGGGGGGGGGCATACGTGATCGAGAGCAAGCGTTCATGAACTCGACGTTCGAGTCCTGTGTCTGTAGGGCACTGTCATCTAGCTCATCCCATCATCTGCGTGTACACAAATGAGACATTCATTCATTCATTCATTCCTTCATTCATTCATTCATTCATTCATTCATTCATTCATTCATTCATTCATTCATTCATTCATTCATTCATTCATTCATTCATTCATCCATTCATTCATTCCTTTATTTATTCCTTCCTTCCTTCCTTCCTTCCTTCCTTCCTTCCTTCCTTCCTTCCTTCCTTCCTTCCTTCCTTCCTTCCTTCCTTCCTTCCTTCCTTCCTTCCTTCCTTCCTTCCTTCCTTCCTTCCTTCCTTCCTTCCTTCCTTCCTTCCTTCCTTCCTTCCTTCCTTCCTTCCTTCCTTCCTTCCTTCCTTCCTTCCTTCCTCCTTCCTTCCTTCCTTCCTTCCTTCCTTCCTTCCTTCCTTCCTTCCTTCCTTCCTTCCTTCCTTCCTTCCTTCCTTCCTTCC
>OZ024905.1:65446716-65466716 GCA_964017125.1 Flabesymbios commensalis | reverse complement strand
AAAAATTTACTAAATGTTTGCTCCCCGCTCATTCCTAAAGTTTTTATTGTGGGGGAAGCGTCCGTAGCTGAAACTACGTACATGGTGTGCTCGATCTCGGATCAACATTGTGCCTGGAGGAAAGTGTTATATGATTATAATCTCCATGTGCCTGGAAGAAAGTGTTATATGATTATAATCTCCATGTGCCTGGAGGAAAGTGTTATATGATTATAATCTCCATGTGCCTGGAAGAAAGTGTTATATGATTATAATCTCCATGTGCCTGGAGGAAAGTGTTATATGATTATAATCTCCATGTGCCTGGAGGAAAGTGTTATATGATTATAATCTCCACTCTCATGATCGTTAAATACCCGACAAAGTCACATTAAAACCAATCAACTGGGATCGCATGATTTTCGCTGATTTCTCAGTCTATTCTCAACCGATTTTCATGAAATTTTTCAAAATATTTTCAAAAAGCTCCCAACAGCCCTGAAAATGTCGTAAATTTATAATTATAGCAGTCTTTCAAAAAGTTATTCAGTTTGACATGTAGTCAATTGAATTTATGACGTCCCTTTATCTGTTTATAAGCCCACTAAACTGATTGTATAATTTGATTACAATGGAAATGGTCAAACTTTCGAAGTACTAATATTCAATATAATTTTGAAAGTCAACCATAACACGTGATAAATGAATGAATGCACCACTGCACCAGGGCCCCCACCCGGCCTCCGTTTTGAGAACTCGCTATTTTGGGTGTCCTCTTTCAGTTGATGAATCCCTTGATTTTGTAAACCCTGCCTGAACCTGCCGCATCAAGGTCATTTGTGATAAAGCCCACGTGAATGGCAGGCAATACAATATGGTGAAGGTCACAGGAAAGCTGGCCACTGTATGAGAATGGCAACACACATGATCGCTGGCCCATTGCTGGTTTGATGTTGGTTTGATGTTGGGCCAACGTCGTCTACGACGTTGGCCCGACATCAAACCAACATAGAATCGATGTATCTTGTTGGTGGGACCTCTTTCAGAATAGCCTCACGGGATGTGACAGGGTTGAGCAAGTCTTCTTGTGGGACGCAGTATCCAGGGCTGCTTTAGAAATAATTTAGTCAGTGGTGGATGACTAGATCAACACAAGTAATGGACGCTCACAAATAGGTTCAACAGCACATTATGTATCCCTAATATCAACTCTTTTTTTGGACTGCGCCTTACACGTTAGCTGTCTTTCGCAAACAGTGATTCGATAACCAATGTCGACTGGGATTTTTAGATGAGAAATAGATGCGATGGTGATAATACAATTACCATAATCATGGTAATGACATCAAGAAGCTTGAAACGATGTGTCCATACCAGCTCAATGTTGGGATAGTGTCTTCAAAGTTGGACTACCAATGCTATACAAGGGTCTCGCATAAGCTGATCAGCACTTCTGTGACGTTCAAGGTTTTATGAGCCTACCTCATATTTCTATAGCCACAATAAAATGCGTTTTCAAAGCGAAGCAGGGCTACAAAGCTACGCAGTACGGTTGGCCTCGCATGCCATAGGAAAACTGTAGTGCTATAATGCATACTAGCACGACGGAAGGGGGTTTAACCAAAGAGGATATGATCATATAGGCTCTTTGGTTTAACTGAGAGGGTTTCAGTCATAACAATGAACACGTCTAAATCTCAACTCTTCTTGTTCATTTGTTCTACTTCTTCTCCTGACTTTCACCTTCATTCCCGTTAACTGGATCGCCGCAGCTCTTCGCAATTCTACCCATTTTTTCAAACACTGTCCAACTATGCGGAAAATAATTTATTGAATACTCCCCTGTATTGTACTGGAGAACTACGCGTCGTATTTCTCGTGCAACACCATTCAATGAGTATTATTTAGTGTAATAAAGTGCCCCCCCCCCCCCTCAACACACACACAGCGTGTTTTCAACTGACGGTATCAGACAGTTATATCTAGAGAATAAATATCCTGCGTGACAGGATTATTTAAAGGGGCCATAACACTTGTGTTGTTTGATGTATAAACAATGATTCCAAACGGCGAGATCAAACATGTGTCATTTGTGAGCTGTGACTGCTGAATAACATGGTGCTTCTAAACACGCCACGTCCCCACCCCCCACCCCCGCCCCGCGAGCGCAACACGTTAACCCAATGTCTGCAATGCGAGCATCAAAGCGACATTGGGTGAACATTTCTCTTTCGTTGAGATAATGCATGTGACATGTTTTTCATGAGCAACAAGATGGTCAGTCACAGAACAAGGGCCCTGATTGGTATCAATCAGCATGAAGAATGAATGATTGAATGAATGAATGAATGAATGAATTAATGAATGAATGAACGAATGAACGAATGAATGAATGAATGAATGAATGAATGAATGAATGAATGAATGAATGAATGAATGAATGAATGAATGAATGAATGAATGAATGAATGAATGAATGAATGAAGGTTATGCCACCTAAACTGGGCCAAAAGAGAACACATACAATATTACTATATACACACGTTGATATAGCCTTGATACATAACTGTGTTAGAGTTCTTGAATTTATTGAGCTTATCAATCTACACCGAGCTGCTAATACTGAATACTCTCACATGGAAACGATTTATATACACTGTAGCAATCTCCTGCACACAATGTCAAGTGCTGTTGTAAAACTGCACTCTTGTTTGTTGCTAATTTCCCTAGTCCCCTACTCACGCGAACATTACTTTCCGTATAGATAATTTACTGCCATTTAATAGTACACGGGGATAGCTTGCACATAATAATAATATTAGCATGGTGTTGTGACAGTGTTGTAGTTGCATGGAATTAATTATGAAATAGGATGTGCCTGGGAAACATGGCCTACGTGTTATCACATGATGTAAACACATGGACGTTATCGGTTATTATAGAATGATAACCATATAGAATTGCCATCTGTCTAATAATAAGGACATTGGTTCAACTTTGGGCTAGCTTGGAACGGAGGTTTTAGAGGTTAATATCATCGTGGATGTCAATTTATCTAATATACAAACAATAAAATGAAAGCCCCGAACCCAATCCCTTGTGCAACTTGAACTAGATAACCTGTCGCTTCCCATGATTTCGCTCCTGTATGTCACACGCCACATGTTGACCACTTGACAATCATAATCCCCCCGTATGGTATTTGTTGGACCCGTTGTAGAAACGTGTATTGCAGAAGATTTCTGAGCCTTTATTATGTGAAATCAATTAAATTAATTAAAATTTGTTTATTGTTCATTTGAATTTCAGTTAAAAACATGCACAGATGGTACATTATCATTATTATTTTTTGAGTATTTTTTTAACATGTTATTAACTTTGGTTGACGGGAACAGGTCGAGACGACCTCTACAATGTCTTTCAACCATATTAGTGAATTAAAACTATATAATAAAATAATATGACAGTATAATATAAAACCAACTGTTCACTGGCTATAGGTGTTGCCATACTTATTATATAAGGCAACGTCATATCCAGTGTTTAAAATAATTATGTTTTTGTGTACATGCTATTTTGAAAAGGTACATAGTCTAGATTATAAATTTTGCGATATGTACACATAAAATAAAATAACCGACAATTGTCTGTCATCTGTTTCCCGCACCAAAAGCAGAGATAAAATAGCTACACTGTGCTCTACACCGTGTCGCAAAAAAGGACACTCTGGAAAGCGTAGAAACCTAATTTAAACCTCTAACTGGTTTAGTTTAATTTAAATGCACCTTGGCCACTCTGGGTCAAAGCTTATATATGTTTTTGCACTATGAAGTTGATCCACCAATGGCAATGTGATATGCATAGCCATGACATACATACTTATGTAGGCCCACATACATGTTTCGTTCTTATAGTATATTATAGACGTATAGTAGTCACAAATTAAACGAAATAATGCTCATCCATCCTTTCGCAAATGTTGGAAAATTATATACCGACAAAAAAATTATTCTGCGCGGGGACTCAAACCTGGGTTACAAGTCCACAAAAAGACAGCTAGATATCAAATAAACCATTAAACCAATGCTGGTTTAGTGTTGGTCCAGCGTCGTAGACGATGGGCCAACATTAAACCAGCATTAGTTTAACGTCTTGTGTTTACTGGGATTATGTTACCAACTGACATTTCTCATATGTATGATAATTATATGAACAGGAAGTGATCCATAATACAAAGTAAAGCACAATGTGGGCGATTAATACAACTTGACACTTGAGTGATAAGGCGGTGAAAGGACATCAAAATATCCCTATAACATGATTACAGAACTGGCTTTTTCAGGAAACTAACACTGAAAATTAATTTACAAAATTGCATTACTTTTAGGTATTTAATGATGGCAATGTGATAATTCATACACATTTGTAAGTTGTGGATGTATATGAATTATAATATTACCCTTATTACTATCATTAAATACCGACATGTATACCATATATACATGAACCACAACCATCAAGAAACTGCAATGTGATATGATGTTTTTCAAATACATGTAGGCCTACTTGCCATAATCTCACGCGCATTTTAAATTTTTGTCATCGTTTACGGATCTCCGGCAGAACTATACTGGGAAACGCAGTGACGTCCTTTTGAATGGCTACTCGGTGAGAATAATATTATATAAGTTCCCCTCACCCATACTTCATTGTATTAGTTTAAGACCTACTAGGTGAAAACATTGCAGGTCAAGGCTATTGAGTTTCACAGAATTCACAGTGTTCATCATTTCAATGTAGATTTCTTAGGTACTGTACATGTGCACTCTGTGTCCGTTGACGTGTGCTGTGAGTACTTCATCCAATATAATAATATAATATATAGTAAAATAGAAAACAAATAAGTAAAATACTAGTAATAAGCCGATTAGATCTCTGCATATTACCAGAAATGCATAATACACTGTACTATGCATTTCTGATATTACGCATAGGTCTAGACCGCCCATAAGTTTACTTTAAATATGATGTAATATTCTATCGTGGGAAAGAGCTATTTTTCATAAATGCTTATATAACTGCCAATAATAAAATACGCAATACAATAATAATAATAGGTCGTAATGAAAATAGCGTAATTAGTTTTCTCAGCCAAATCACCAGGTTTAAAATAGATGTCAAACAAGAGGAATTATCAGAATGTTGAATATTGTACATGTATATTCTCGGATTAAATTCACATTTCATGTCGTGCATCATGGCGTGGCTATTTTAAGGTGTACCATAGACTGGTATTTTGTTCCTGTTTTTTTCAAGTATTTACTTAGCATGTATTTAATCATGTAGTAAATAAATAAGTGTTTATTTATTTATTCATTATTATATTTAACTATTTGCTAAATACACAGAATATTATATACAATAAAAAAACACGACTTCAAAATTAAAAGAAAAATGTTCAAGAAATGCACCCAAGTCGGCTGAAACAATAGGAAATAGCATGCCGGCAGTCGCGGAAACTGGCAAATCTCAATCCAAAATCTGATAATATCGTGTTTCTGAGACCTTGGTTCTGTGTCGTATCCTGTCTGGATTTCGTGGGCAACGTTGTTGGTGCGACGTGTCAGGCGTTTAGCTCATGTAACAGACACCCAGGGCTCGTAAGTTACGATATATCGTGGACTTCGGATTGGTCGAGATGGCCATCTCGACCAATCAGAAGCCTACGATATATCGTAACTTGTAAGAGAATACGGGCCCAGGCATACTTGGAAAACATCAATTTTAATAACGTTCCTGCCATATAACACACATGCGGCGGCGTATTAGTCATAACTGCACAGCTGTGTCTGATCACTGAAGTAGGTCAATCCTGATTTGTACATGCTTCTATATAGTATCAAGTTCTTGATAGTATGTAGGCCAACATATTACTAGTATATTTTTTAAGTAAAGGTCACAAATCTCCATTGTTTCAGGTAGAAACGATTTATTTAAAATTAAAATTGGTTGTGAACGGGATTTACATTAGTTACCACCATCATGCACGCATAGTATATAGTAGGATATGAGTTGTTGTTGACTAGAGTTTATAAATCCATCCCTTAGTTAAAAAGTGTGTGTGGTGTCTGAATGTTAGAATATAATGGGAATACATTTCAAGTTATACTTAAAACTGGATTTTTATTAGGTTTTAAGTTTAACTAAGTATAACTTATCACAGGCTAATCAGCTATGGAGTCAACTTGGAGGTGCTTCCGTGAGATAAATCTAGAAGAACAATTCTGTCTAGATTTTATCTTATCCAGTATGGAGTGATTGCAGTTTGTGTTGTACAGTTTTTTCGAAAAAAGAAATGGCGATCTGAACACAACAAAGACAAATGATGGAGAATTTTCCCTCGATCACATCTTATGTTTCCTCTTCTTCATTGGCTAATCTATTGGTAAAACTGTCACACTCCGCATCTAGTTTTGCAGTACACGTTCCGCAGATAAAGCGTCTGTCAGGTCGCAATATATTGCACTACGTGCTCGCCAGTAGGGACCATCTGCACCAGTCAGAGCATGGGATTGCGTGCCGCAAATCACATGGCAAAGTGAAGATGGTAGGGACTTGCCTTGTAAATATGGAATTCAGTGTGACTGTTGATCTTTACAGTGCGGGGATCGATTTTAGTCGTCAGAATCTGACGTCTGTAGACGTCAGATTCTGACGACTAAAGTCTATCCCCGCACTGTAAGAGTAAAAACATTTCTAATGACCGTAACCCCATAACATAGGTATTCAAATGAATCAGAAAGAGCCAACTAAGACATTTATGATGATTTTAAATTGAAAAAACCCTTTGGTTGCGATGTTTTTTACAAATTAATTTAGCGCTTTAAGGGTTAAAGAACCGCCTCTTTTGGTTTTAGGGAGGTTAACGTTTTAACATAATAGTTTTTTTTTTTACATGTGAAGCTGACAGGCCTCATTATGTTTAGTATACCCAGAATATAATCTAAAAAACCCGTCAGCGTTTTATCGAGTTGTATAGATAGGAAATCTTCTGAAATTACTTAATATCAATGAAAACGCAGTGAGGAACGAGGTTCTTCAAGGGTTATAGTATAAATTAAAAAGATTACATATAAATATAAAACATTTATATGCTATGTCATACAGCAAATAGTTTGTCCTAAGAGTTTAATAAAATCGTAGGACAACTTATTTGCTCAGCTTATTTAAAAAAAACTATGTTTATGCTCCCCATATTGCAATTCTTTATGGTGAGTGTTATAGATCAATAGTTACACCAAGAGCTTTATTTCTATATAAAGTTCTTGGTTACACCAATTATGAACACCGAAGTCACCTACTGCAATAACAACGTCACTTGGTGAGAGGTTAAAGTAATATAGGCCTACACGGTACATGAATTTAAGCTGTTGGTATCATGGACCTAATAGACGCAAATCTATGGTTGATATGATAATAAACTGTTCAGATATATAGAAAATGGACTGAAGCTGAACGCTGTTCTCAAGATTTCAGAAGAAAAACATGTAGGCATGCAGCGGCGATCATGATTAAATATTATTATTTGCTGGGATCCTTAGTGCGATTATTGCGAACTCGCCCAAATGTTATGCTGTTAATACTGCTCTGCAAAGCCAAAAGGCAGTATCTACTCACTTTACAAGTAAGCAGATACTGCCTTTTGATCTTGCACGGCAAATCGCTGTTATTGGGAATGGGTCGAGTGTTTAAACATCAAGATTCGCAAATATTTGGTCCCAAATAAAACAAATACGGTATGAGTAATTTTCACCCACTTGTATGGGTCACGGTAGACACAACTTGTAAAAATGGTACAATCGGTCAAAATGAATACATTTTGTGTTTTAGTTTGTGCTTTAAAGGAGTAGTCCACTGTGTACAAGCAGCGAGACACATCTGTACCCAGAAAGCACCCGGCTGATTACAGAGATAGAGGGAACTGTGGTACAACTAAAACTAGAAACATACATATACAGTGGTCTATAGCTTTAAATTGGAGTATTTCAGTTGAACTGAAAAGAAAGGACTGGACATTATTTAAGAGACTACTTTCTATAACAGCTGACATCGACCAACACTAACCAGAAAATCCTATATATGTCCTGCAGCCGTCCTACCGTGGGTGGGAAAGATCATCAGACTTTTCTGTATACGCTGATGGAGACGAGACAGAAAAAACTGCACATTTTATAAGGAAGTCTATAGAGAACTCACCCTTTATCCTAAACACACCCGACTCGGGCGACATTTAAATATCACGAATTAATATAACGGAATGGAACATCTTTTTGGATTCAGTCAGTGACAATGAGCTCAATTTACATCGCACTGCGGCGTATAATAGAACGACGTTGATTCGATGCTGCTAGCCTTTGTACCGACACCAGAGACGTTGACCCAACGTGGACCCAGCACCATGTCCATCTGGATTCTGTGTAAGTAGTCCGTCTACCACTGGATATTCCAGTCACGTTCACTTGTTGCGGGTCCCAGCAAACACGAGACATTGACCCAATGTTGTTTTAATGTTGGCCCGCCGTCTCCGACGTCGGCCCAACATAAAAACAACAGTGGGTCAACGTCTCGTGTTTGCTGGGAGGTGACACATCTGCCGGTCTGGATATAAAATAGAACACGATGGAGGAGGAGTATGGAAGGAGACTGTATTGATTTCTGAGGAGAGCTTGTCACAGAAGATACCAAATATCGACCCAATGCTGGTTTAATGTTGGGCCAGCGTCGCAGACGGGTCAACGTCTGGTGTTTGCTGGGGTATGCTTCAAACAAGAAGTAGTCCTGATCCATCGCTGACCCGGCGCTGTATTCGATCCATGACGTTGGAAAAGTGATGGACCAAGGACCTCCACCTACACGGTTCCCTCACCGCTGAGCAATGATTCACACTACTTCATTAACCATAACTGTATTTTTTAAAGTGAGACCTGGTGTCACACTACTTCCTTAACCATAACTGTATTTTTTAAAGTGAGACATGGTGTCACACTACTTCCTTAACCATAACAGTATATTTTTAAAGTGAGACGTGGTGTCACACTACTTCCTTAACCATAACTGTATTTTTTAAAGTGAGACATGGTGTCACACTACTTCCTTAACCATAACAGTATATTTTTAAAGTGAGACGTGGTGTCACACTACTTCTTTAACCATAACTGTATTTTTTAAAGTGAGACGTGGTGTCACACTACTTCCTTAACCATAACTGTATATTTTTAAAGTGAGACGTGGTGTCACACTACTTCCGTTACCATAACTGTATATTTTTAAAGTGAGACGTGGTGTCACACTACTTCCTTAACCATAACTGTATTTTTTAAAGTGAGACGTGGTGTCACACTACTTCCTTAACCATAACTGTATATTTTTAAAGTGAGACGTGGTGTCACACTACTTCCTTAACCATAACTGTATATTTTTAAAGTGAGACGTGGTGTCACACTACTTCCTTAACCATAACTGTATTTTTTAAAGTGAGACGTGGTGTCACACTACTTCCTTAACCATAACTGTATTTTTTAAAATGAGCGTGGTGTCACACTACTTCATTAACCATAACTGTATTTTTTAAAGTGAGACGTGGTGTCACACTACTTCCTTAACCATAACTGTATATTTTTAAAGTGAGACGTGGTGTCACACTACTTCCTTAAACATAACTGTATATTTTAAAGTGAGACGTGGTGTCACACTACTTCCTTAACCATAACTGTATATTTTTTAAGTGAGACGTGGTGTCACACTACTTCCTTAACCATAACTGTATATTTTTAAAGTGAGACGTGTTGTCACACTACTTCCGTTACCATAACTGTATATTTTTAAAGTGAGACGTGGTGTCACACTACTTCCTTTACCATAACTGTATTTTTTAAAGTGAGACGTGATGTCACACTACTTCCTTAACTATAACTGTATATTTTTAAAGTGAGACGTGGTGTCACACTACTTCCTTAACCATAACTGTATTTTTTAAAGTGAGACGTGGTGTCACACTACTTCCTTAACCATAACTGTATTTTTTAAAGTGAGACGTGGTGTCACACTACTTCCTTTACCATAACTGTAATTTTTAAAGTGAGACGTGGTGTCACACTACTTCCTTAACCATAACTGTATATTTTTAAAGTGAGACGTGGTGTCACACTACTTCCTTTACCATAACTGTATATTTTTAAAGTGAGACGAGGTGTCACACTACTTTCTTAACCATAACTGTATATTTTTAAAGTGAGACGTGGTGTCACACTACATCCTTTACCATAACTGTATATTTTTAAAGTGAGCGGTGGTGTCACACTACTTCCTTTACCATAGCTGTATATTTTTAAAGTGAGACGTGGTGTCACACTACTTCCTTTACCATAACTAAGTGAGACGTGGTGCCAGGATGGAGAGAGGTTATGATAGGGCTAAGAAAAATAGAATATGTCTTGGGGATAGATTTAATAATGGAACTGAATAGTAGTAGATGATTAAACTCCACCAACAAAGAGGGATGTATCCATGTAACTTTGCAATCATAAAAGACTGTGTGAAGGTATTGAAATAATTACTATCGATCACCTGCCGATCCATACAATTGATACTCATCTAGGTCTCTTCACAACGCAGAGCTATGTCATAATTTATTCACATTTTAAGTTGGTGTGGTACCAAGAATTTTTCTTTTTTTTACAGACAACAGTGGTGAAGTATTCGTTTCGTATTCAAATTATATAATAATGGTAACTGTACCAAACGTTTGACATACGTGCTGGAAGCAAAACCAACTCAGATGCGTAAAAACCATCACGTGTTAAAAACGTTTTAAAAATGTTTTGGTGACGTACTCGTTTCCTGCTCGAATTATCGCAATGGTCACTGTACCAAAATATTTTACAGACGTGTTAGAAAAAACTCTGCTCAGAAGCATAAAAATATCACGTTATGAAGACGTTTTAACTCATAGTAGTCTAAGTCCGAGCCCAGCTCGGCCCTGTCATTTATGACGCTGCAGTCTAGGTCCGAGCCCAGCTCGGACCTGGCAATAATGCTTAGCTATTGGCCAGATTTGTGACTTGCGCAACTATGAACACAGCATGGGGAACCTAGAACATATAGAGTTTATTTATCTCCGTCACAACCGTTTCTGAACTAAAAATAGAACTCCGGGCTCAGATGAATACGAGACAATCGGTATTTCACACCGTTTCAAACTTGGTTCATCTCAAAATATGAAATATGGTATGCCCCTCAGGCAATTTATAAACATTACTAAATCCTATGGTAATAACTTATTTACCCTATTAATTTGTGTGCGTAGACCTATTGAATGTTTCTGCGAACCGTCTGTGATGTATTTTAATATATTTTATGTGAATTGATATAATGTTGTACTCCTGAATCTCCGTTTTTATCATCTTTAAACAAAATTTCAAAAAATGTGACTACCTAATTACCATTTTGAAAATGGATGTCGGTTACCATGGCAACATCACATTTGCCAATTAAATAAAGTGTATTCTGATTATATTTAGTATGTGTGTTCCTGTGGTGTGTGGGTAATACATATGCCATCATTCTAAATTTATATTAAGAGTATGAGAATATGTCTAAAGACGTTTTAAAAATATTTTGGTGACGTATTAGTTTCCTGTTCAAATTATCACAATGGTCACAGTACAAAAGCGTTGGGGAGACACTTTCCAGACGTTCTAAAAACGACTCATGTTTTCAGAACGTCTGTCTGACGTATTGCCCACCTCGTCCGCACCAATACACGACTCTATAAGACGTCTCCGTCACCAAGACGTGTGGTTTACAGGGTTCAAGCTATAAGGACCACTACAAATGATATAATCTGTTTTATTAGCCGATAAATCACTGTTATGGCTGAAATGAGTGTTTTAAACATCAGGATTTTCAAATATTTGGTGTCAAATTAAATAAAAACACCGTATAAGTAATTTTCACTTGTATGTGTGTATTAACTGTGGTAAAACATCATATAACATGCATGTAGTGTCTATTTTCGAAGGTTTTATATGAATTAGTTACCTTCACTTTCATAAAATCCTAATATATGGCTAATTAGCCATAGCAAAAATAATTTCCCAAGGTTATCATGGTTATTACGTTTGTAAATAATATTCTATGCCAGTCAGGCCTGTTCTCAGGGGGGAGAGAGAGGGAGGGGGGGGGGAGTGGAGTCGGACCACTCTTCTCTTCAAAATTTTAATTTGTTACTTTTTAATCTGTTATTTATTGTGATGATATTATAAGTTACTGATCGGATTCGTAATCATACTTCACATGTTCAACGTTAATAAATGTAGATGGATGTATACATGTATTATCTATGTATTCTACCGACATTTATTCAACGATTCACATTAACCCTTTAAGCGCTGAGAACCACCATAATCGTTTTTATTCTTTTTTATTAGCAGAAAAAATCACAGTTATTGCGAATGAAATGAGCGTTTGAACATCAAGATTTGCAAATGTTACGTCTCTAGATGAGCAAGTATGAAGAATTTTCACCCACTTGAAGTTGTGGGTCGCGGTAGTTGTGTGAAAATTTAAATAAGCTAACTCGGCGGGCAAAGAGTTAATAACGGGGCAATACTGTACAGCTGTAGTGGTGTGTTGAGCACAATGTAATTACCAGGATGCGATGGAGAGTATCAATTTACGAGAAATAGAAAAAAGGAGACCACCATGACTATACGTTATCATCATACGGCTTGTATAAAGGTAAAAACAACCTCATTACACCACTATTATCTTGAGTGTTGACAGACGAGTAAAACTCGTTTCTGTATCTGACGTGTAAAGACAAACAGCAGTAACTGCTTACTTTTCTAGTGAGCAGTCACTGCTGTTTACCGTTGCGCGACTGATACGTTGCCCCAAAAATGATGATGCATCTGACGTCTCGTTTAGCTCTGCATTATTCCAGCATTTAATCATGTGGGGTGGCACCCTAATTATATTATTATGAAGATAATTATCCACCTTATGATTATGATCCGATGACCGTTTGTGAGCAGGATGTGTTTGGAATTTATTTAAACAAATTTAAATGGTTACATATAATAATCGAACGAGCACTACATGATTCTATTTTTCATAATGTTGCGTCACACTCTGTTATTGTCTGTTTATGTATTGCGCCTCGACAATAAATTCTCCTGCATGTGTCATCGTAAATTATACCGTGTAACACACTAAACGCTCTGTTGACGCTTTCATCGCTAAGCACTACCACAGTCGTTTTTAATTTGTTTTATTAGTCGCTCAAATCACTGTCATTGGGAATCAAATGAGTGCTTAAAGCGACACAATCAGGCTGAAATCTTTCTAAAAAAATCCGTATTTTTACTTCGGCCTCTTATTATGACCATATGATGCAAACATGTCCATAGACTAGAATATTTTAGTTTTTTTTAAATGTTGGTGTTGCGCATTCACCAGTTAAGCGACATAAAAAGGACGAAATTCCCGTATTTCTTATGTTAAACATGCATGTTCCCATCATATTCCCATATTAAAAAGCGAAAATAAAAATACTGATTTTTTGATGATTTTAGCCTGATTGTGTCGCTTTAAACATCAAGATTTGCACATGTTTGGTCTCAATTTAAATGAATATCAGTAATTGTTACCAGCGAGTCACAGCTTCAAGTAGGTGAAAATTTAAGTTAGATAACTTGGCGATAAAAGGGTCAATAGAGTCTGACAAACGGCTGTACGAAAGCAGGCAAAATATATATTGTTACAATTATTTACAATAATTATACAGCTCTGGCCGTGTGATCAGAGAACTACATAGTCGTTCAATATATAGGCATTCCACTATTAAATCGTGCTTCTAAATATGCCTTCTGCTCCAAATAGCAAAATCTGAGATTGTAAATTATACATCATTACATCAATATATTTTAAACATGTAGATGCGTATATTCTGAGCTCATCTGTAAATATATGGTTGAAATAACCATAATACGAAGCGTGTTAGACGGTAACCCACAAATAAGCCAGCGTTGAGCTTTTTTGTGTTTTATGTGGAGGCACACCTTGTACTGCTGTGAGATGAAACTGTTTTTTTTCGTACAGCATCTTGTCTATGAGCCACATACATCATGTGTACACTTCTCACGTACTGAACATATACATGTATCTTCTCCAGACATTTGTGCGTCTCAATACGCTAAGTCAGATCGTGAAATATGGATAATATAGAAACAGGTAAGTTGTAATCGTTCCAGATAACAACATACTAGCAATAATAATGAAATGATAATTATTTATGTCATTCACACAGGACAAGGCACTCACACAGGAACATTGTAGCTTATTTTTAATTTTAAATTGATACATTTTTTTCAATCACGACCTAGTTAGTAGGCCTATCACATATTCGGTGTTGCAATAAAAAAAAACCTTTCCCGACCTCATAGAGACATGAACCATACCGTTTATAATTGTATATATGACCAACATTATCCTATACATGTATTTATCCTTGTTTAACCCTTTAAGCGCTAATCTATAATATTTAAATTTTCACCCACTTGAAGCTGGGTCTCGCTACCGCGACCCCCAACTTCAAGTGGGTGAAAATTACTTATATTTGTTTAATGTTTTAAGGCCAAACATTTGCAAATATTGATGTTTAAACACTCATTTCGTTCCAAATGACAAGGATTTAATCGGGTAATAAAACAAATTAAAAACGACAATAACCTCCTGTCCATTAACCTTGAGGTGAGAAGCACAATAAACTCCTTGAACAGGGAGCAGTTCTTGTTTTTTTGGCTTTGTGGAGCGGATTACATCTAATGATTGGGAATCTCAGCTGTTTTGGTTGACATTTAATAAGATCTCACTTGAGTGCAATTTGAAGTAGAGTACAATTTATGTATAATAATAACATAACACTGAAACACAGGTAAAATGACTGTTATTACAGTACAATGCTACACGACTATACATCAGAACATGACGCACAGCGGTGTTAGTGCTGTTGGCCTATGGAACAAAAAAATAATATTTTTGCCGCCATGCTCCACACCCGACTACCTATCATAACGTGGTATACAGAAAGTAGGCCTACTACTTTATAATATTTGAAGTCTACAGCAAAGATGATACATTTATTCAATGTTTGTCTAATGTTAGGCGAGCGTCGTAGACGGTGAACCAGCTTTAGATAAACGTTGTGTATATATATCGCAATATATAAGAAACCATCTTACTTTCCTTTCAGACTATATATTTTAGATATTCATATGTTCAAGATTCATATTTCAGACCTTCACTTTTTGAAGAATTTTTGACGTGCAAAACAAAACTTGGAAAAGCTCAGAGTTAAGTGAGTAGCTTGCCTTAGGTTTACACTCTAAACAATATAGGTTCTTTAAAAAGAACCCTTCAGTACAATCACCATGCAACCCCAGGAGAACCCTGCAAGGGTTCTCCTGGGGTTGCATGGCGATTGTACAGAAGGGTTCCTTCTAAAGAACCTATATTGTTTAGAGTGTATGTACTGACTTGACAACTGTGACGATCATGGGAAACGAGCTATGGTACTTTAATATTTAATTTATATGGGATGGAATGGCTCGGGCTGACCTCCAGCATTATGGTATATTGTCACTACATGCCTGCTATAATTAGGCCTACTATACGAAGTTAATGATTAGAGCATTGCGACCTTCACATTTTCGCATCATATCATGCTGTCCGACTACCCAACAAACACGCTGGTCCAACATTGCATACATGTTATACAAATGTTTCTTGTGTTTGCTCGGTGAGCGAGACTTTGATGTTGATGCTTCACCTGTTGACAGCCGTGCTAAGGCAAACAGCAGTAACTGCTTACTTTTGAAGTAAGCAGTTATTGTTATTTGACTCTGCAGGACAGAATAGCTGTACTTGTTAATTTGTTGTACATAATTTTATTTATAACCCGTGTCACCAAGGAAAATATCTGATTCTGTTTACCTTGATGACATATTATGTAGTGGGCAGTATTGAGTCATTTGAAAGCGTAGATGTGTGAAATAATATAATATAAAGTACTTGCATTTTGATTACATGTTCGCCAGGCAGAACGAATCGCCACCCAACATTGGGCCGACATTCTCTTGTAGAGGTTGGGGTGCAGGGGAAGCCAATGCATGTGTCTATTGAGAATCATTTACAGATAGGAAGCCTAATATTGCGTACAAATTATTATCTTGTTCAGGGTCTTCTGCCCTGAGAGTGTACCGAATGACCTGACTTAACAGTAGTGTCAAATCACTCGTGAACATGAATAGATTTACTAAAGCACCCGCTACCTTTCCCAGTTAAAGCATTAATATGTAACTAGAATTGTTATTCACAATGCTGCATATACCATTGGTTATGTTTTGTAAATGTTACCGTGAATTTTCACAATAAATATGCGATAGTAGCCTAAATTCACATCAGATAGGGGAAATGTATAATATAATTGTAATTACAAGACTATATTGCGACTATATTGAATGGGCTGCATTTCAGCTTCATTGCAATAATTCTTTCTCCTGTGAATAACAAACACATGCACTTTTCTAGGCGACAACAGACACATCAAAAGAAGCATTAGAGGTGCAGAAATTACAATAGGTAGTAACAGTTTGATAATTTATATCAATGGCGCTTATTTAATATTCCATAATATGCTGTGGATCTGGTAATATTTGGTTTTAATTTTCGCGAATTTCGCGAGGACGACAAATTCGCGAATTCAAGAATCTAGCGATTTTTTTTTTGTTATAATAGCGCTACTAGAGAATAATTCGCGAATTCTGTCGAAAAATTTACCAGATCTATAGTATATTTTTTCAAATGAAATTCTTCCAGAAGTTACATTAGTTGTGGATATTAGACTACGTGACCCCAGTCGTCTTGACCTTAGGGTATCTACAGACCTCCAGATGACTGGTAAATACACAGCGAACAAGTAAAGATGATTTGGTGTTGGGCCGCCGTGTCAGACAGCGGACCAACATCAAACCACCATTGGTTCAATGTCTCGTGTTATTTTAACTCATGTCGATCCAGAAACATCCCATCTACGACCATTTATCTGGAGAGGCCTACTTTTCCAACAAACAATATAGTACATTGAAGCCAATGCTGGAGTAATGTTGGACCAGCGTCGTAGACGATCGTCCAGGATTTACCTAGCATTGGGTTAGTGTATTGTGTTTATTGAAGACACTTTCTATTGAATGGAAAGCAGGGACATAAATATAAAGACGCTTCTTGAACAATTGGGGTCCATCGGAAATACGTAAATGGCATTGGGTATTGGTGGGTTTCCTGTCACTCCCCAGCAAACACACAACATTTGTATAACATGTGTACAACGTCGGCCCAACGTCTTCGACGCTGGTTCAACATTGTACAAATGTTATGCATTTTTTGTGTTTGCTGGGTAGGCCTACGCATCGCAAAACACAATAGGGCCTACCCGTTCTGAGCTTTTAACCTAACAGCTTACCGGGTATATATCGTTGATCATAACCAGTATATATAAAGTGACCCAGTAGACTGGGATTTAACCTCCATCAATGGAAGCACAGCAATACACGAAATACAAATTATCATTATAAACTATAGTAGAGTGTTCAGGAGGATACGAGCCCCCCTTTCCTGCCACGGCACTGACATTATATTATTAGGAATATATTAAGAAGCAAACAGCACTGTGGTAAAATGGCAGCTGCCGATGTTTCATGTCGAGCGGATTTTATTGTTGCTGTCATTTTTGTGACATGTGAACATATAATTTGCTTCATCATAGTGCTCATCGTGGGTACCCTGTAGGAATGAAATGCATACCGCAGTGCTAATCGAGTAGACTCTTATGTGAGTCACTGTGAACAATAAGAGCTGTTTTCATACTGTTCTTCCATATCATCGCCACGGAGCTAAAGGATCCTATCTGACACTCGTTAGAGTGGCAGATAGGATCCTTTAGCTCCGAGGCGACGATATATCTGAAATAGTGAAGCTATCAATTTAACAGCGATCAATGTTAATGGTGCATAGGAGTTAATATTGCAAAAAACGTCTGGCTATTGACATATTGACATTCTTCGGATTCGAATCTTCAGCATGGGCGAGTTGATTTACACCTGTTTCATCGATTGATCTTCAAAATATCTGCGTATCTGAATCCCTGAGAATACACGTTATGATGACAAAAGTATGTCTTCGTTTATAAACATGACAAGGGGATTCATGTATATACAGCGTAAGGTGATAGATACAATGGAGTAACCAAGAGGGTGTCTATAGTATAGCTATCTGCGAGGTTTGGAGTGCATACACTTCAACTTGAGCGTTCACTTAACATTCTCCCTCTAATAGCCATGCACATTGAAGGAGGGAGTTTACCCACTCTATCCACACGAGCACGAAACAGTGAAGAAAGGCGGGATTTAATATTGGGACAATATTCGGATGTGGGATTGTATAGAACTAGTTCCATGAACTTGAACTATCATTTTACTGTAGGGGCCTATAGGCCTACACAGTTACACGCGTGACATTATAATAAGCTTAGAAAGAAATCTTCCAGTTCAAATCATGCACATCATGTGTGACTTGGGTATTTTTAATTTTCAGAAAAATACTTGATTATGAATCATTATATATTTACATAGGTTTATATATTATTTATGATACATATATAGGGCCTATATATATGATACTTAATTATATAATTATATGCGTAAATATAATATATAGACATATACTAGATATGTTTTTTTATCAATATGTATCGGACTCATTAGGCCCCTACAATGAAAGGAAATGAATTGGGCTTTAGGCCGCCTTTGTGCACATATAACAATATTACAATAACGTATGTTATACAATGTATTGTTCAGCTATATACATGATTTCATTCATCCAGGCCATAGACTATAATGTAGTGATGATGTCACTATACTATTGGCTTTTGTAGATATTATTTACCTTGCTGATTTTGCCATCTCCACTGCACGTGCGACTTAAAAGTGAGTGAAAGATCCTGTATTCGAATCCAGCTCCGTTTTGGACATTATAGAGACTAAAAATATGCAATATTGCCATGTTGCGCACAAAGTAACGTTAATCTAACAACTACTATACAACACCAGGGCCTGATACAACACGGTACTAAGCCTTACTGTCGGGAAGATGCTACAACAACAACTTTCACAGAGGGTAAACAAATATAATTCCCCAAATATTTGCCTCAGAGAAGATCTAGAGAGCTGAGAGTCATCCCGGTCTGCTCTACTATATAGATCAAATCCACATGCCAGCAAACACTAGACGTTGGCCCAATCTTGCCCCAACGTTGGGCCAGCGTCGCATTAGGGCAACAGCATTAGGGCAACAAATTCACATGCGAGCAAACACGAGACGTTGAGCCAATATTGCCCTGGCGTTGGACCAGCGTCGCAGACAATGGCCCAACGTTAGGGCAACATTGGCTTAACGTCTCGTCTTTGCTAGGATGGCCGTCCCATAAAGGTGGTCCCTAAAAATCATAACAGATTCAGCCGCACATAAAAAAAAAGATAGAATACATAGAAAAGGACAGACATTCTCATAAGAGAATACAAGGAATTTACAGTTTCCAATTTTGCATCAGCGTCCCAGAGCTGGGCAAAATTTCGCTGAGAATGGCAAATATGACAAAAAGTACAATATAATTCATCATGCTGATGTTATGTAGGAATTTTCCGCGTCAAGTTTTACTCGGGCCGCAGAAAAAGGACCAGGGGGTGAATCCGGTCAAATTTCGAAAATCGAGCAACAACGTGCCGCACTATCTCCATTGAATACTGACATAAAACATCTTACTTCACACGATATGATAGGATCTAATAACGTTTTGCGCATCAACAATGCACTATACCTGCTCTGCATCAGCTTTGTCTACT
>OZ024905.1:65431716-65441716 GCA_964017125.1 Flabesymbios commensalis | reverse complement strand
GGCTGAACGTCTCGTATTTGCTGGGCTATAGTGTCTATCTTAGCAAAAACAAAACATTTGCATAATATTTATACAACGTCGGTCCAACGACGGTGGTCCAACATTGTATAAATGTCATACAAATGTCTTGTGTTTACGGGCATCACCTGCCGGATAACGCTGCAGGAAACTTGCCATTTGTCGTTCCAAATGAGAAGAGTCTGGTATGTTCCTGCCCAGAGGAGTAGGTTCTGTATAATGAGAGGATTTGATTATGTCGGTTGCAGACGATGCATCCCAGTGTGGCGGATGAACATCCCAGCAGACACAAGAAGCTGAAGCAAAGTTGGTTTAACGATAAACCAACATTGATTCAACGTCTTGTGTCTGCTGGGATACTCTTCTATAAATCGTTGTCGCATTCCTCCTCCTAGAATCGTACTAATGTATTAACACATTTTGTCTCCAATCAGCAAGATTTAAAATACTTGATGTCAGATTTGACAAATCTACATCATTTTTTCACCCAATTTGTTCAATTTATAAAGATTTAGGCTAACCCTTTAAGCGATAAGCACGACGAGAATCATGAAATCATAGAATAAAATGTGTACTCGAACATCAAAATAAAATGTTGTAAATGTTTAGAAAAAAATAGTTAGTAATTTTCACCAACTTGAATTTGTGGGTCGCGGTTTTGTTTCGGTCTCCACAAGGTTCTTCTCATGCAAGACACCACCGATTCACCGGAAATTGGGATTGACATGCCAGATTAGCTGAAAATGACAAACGGTGGATGAACATTAGCCAAACGTTAGCCCAGCGATAAGCCAACTGTCTGTGATATTTAATTGACCTGCCTTTCATTGACACGATGGTAAACCATCCTGTCGGCTAATATATCCGCTTATAACCCTGATAACAGAGGTACGATCTCATCTGTCGTGATATGTTACGGCCGCCTGCCTCCAAAAAATCAGCATGAAGACAATTAGCACGATCACATCAAATATCACAGACAATGGCCGTGTGCGGTCAATCAAAAACAAGTTTTGATATTCCCATAATATTACAAAAAATGTTGGTCTTTGTTCAGGTTTGTGTATCGTTTGACAGATGGTCTATATTGCAGTCATGCAGTTTATTATTTGTTTGCCACACAATAGTTTATAGTACTTTATTTAATGTTAAGTATCACCATCATTACCAAAAGTGAATATTAACCTACTGCAAAGCCGTACTTTATAACATTCTATATGTCATACTAGGATTTTAGGTATATTAGACAGAAAAAAAACAATATCACAACACTTTCTATATAATATTATTATATTTCGCTCAGATAAATTGTAATGTAACCGTCATTGTTATTATTATCCATCACAAAAGGAAAGTATAGCAGTCTTGACCTTTCGGTACGGGGCCGACTTGAGACGTCAGATTCTGAAGTCTAAAGTCGATCCCCGTATTGAGAGAGTACACTATTTATAATGGCCGTGAACCCATTAAATAACATAGGTATTCAAATGAAGCAGAAAGAGTTAACTACGACATTTATGGTTTAAAATGTCTTTGGTCTATCTTTGTTTATATATAAAAAATAGTTAAGCGCATTAAGATGGCTGCGTTTTATCAATTTTAAGACGGCTCATGCCAATCACCATCTTCCCACGCAAAGCTCGCTACTGTCAAACCTTGCTGCCGGGAAGATGGCCAATCACCCACATTTAAGATCAATAACAACTTACAACCCTGCAAACACGACAGGCTCACCAACTGTTGAATTATTGTTGGACAAGCGTCGCAGACGTTGGACCAACATTAATCGTACATCGGTTCATGGTGCTGTGCGAGTGAGTTAATAATATTGTTGCGTTACGTCGTTACAATATAGCGACAGACGGAAGCCAGACGACAGTCGCACCTCTGAAACAGTTTTGAGTAGATAAGTGTATGCACAGTCACTGTGGCAAAAAATCAGCCTGACCGGGAGTTAAACCCAGTACCTCCAGATTACGAATGAGGCAGTGGCGTGTGTCATTTTTTTCATCTTATATCTATAGTACAATACAAAAGTCAATTGAAAACTAAATAAATAAAAAAACAGTCTAGTAGCAATGCACGCAGCTTACAATCGATCGATAGCCTTGTCTCTCTTCAAGCCCGACTCTATCTTCATCTGCATCCCAACACTGAGCCTTATCTCACGAACCAAGATGATGCATAAAAGGAGAAGAATTGATTTAAGGATATTGTCATTGATTAGGATCACACTTCATAGACACCTTCCCAAAGGCAAGCAAGCTTAGTTGCAGCTGACTAAAAGAAAATAAGATGCAGTAAGTTTATATTCACAATTTTTATCCTTGTTGAAATTTCCGAATTGTGTAATACGTTTTAGCTCTCCTAATCACTTTTCTGAAACAGTACAGTACAGTACAGTACAGTACAGTACAGTACAGTACAGTACAGTACAGTACAGTACAGTACAGTACAGTACAGTACAGTACAGTACAGTACAGTACACAGTACAGTACAGTACAGTGCAGTGCAGTGCAGTGCAGTGCAGTGCAGTGCAGTGCAGTGCAGTGCAGTGCAGTGCAGTGCAGTGCAGTGCAGTGCAGTGCAGTGCAGTGCAGTGCAGTGCAGTGCAGTGCAGTGCAGTGCAGTGCAGTGCAGTGCAGTGCAGTGCAGTGCAGTGCAGTGCAGTGCAGTGCAGTGCAGTGCAGTGCAGTGCAGTGCAGTGCAGTACAGTACAGTACAGTACAGTACAGTACAGTACAGTACAGTACAGTACAGTACAGTACAGTACAGTACACAGTACACAGTACACAGTACACAGCACAGCACAGTGCAGTAAACTACACTGAATCATTGCAAAACCATTATATTATTTTAGCAATGAAGTGTTTAGCTCTAGGTGTTTGTGTCATAAATACATTTTGATAAATATCAAGCAGAAAACATTGGTTGCCTATGTAGGCGGTGAGTTATGACTCATTCTTACACCAAATGACAAAGATAAGCTGTGTTATCTTCATGTTTTCATTCTCTGGTTGACTAACAATCAATCTTGAATGCACTTGCTTTGTACTTTCTGGTTTTATCAATTAGTTTACGGCTTGGTATGAAAACTCATACATCAAAAAACAGTGTTTATATAATGTTCACACTATAAATCATATCGTCCGGGAGTTCAGGCGTCGAAAATCTCCCGAACGGGGCCAAAAGGTTTGAAGGTTGTATCTGACTTGACATATTGCGCTGAATCCGAGCATCGACGTCTTACATGCCGTACATGTTCATGCATGTGCCTTTTCAACTCCACGGGGATCATCCAAACCCTGCAACTGTTACCATGCTAGGGATTTTATCGTACACACTGCCATCTCTGTCCCACTAGATATTCACTTACATTAATTTTTAGTGGAGTAAAGGACATTAGGGTTAAGTGCCTATAACCCAATGAAACAAAATCGAAACGCAGCCATGTTCCAGCGTTGAGAGGGGGGAGAAAAACGATATTTCTCCAGGGCCGATATTCTCGTGGAAATTTTGATATATCACTGGCTTCAGTTGGGTCGAGATGGGCATCTCGACCAAACCGAAGCCTACGAGATATCGCACCTTGTACGAGAATACGGCCACTGAAAACGTATCTGCACCAAGCTGGGATTGAGCCCGAGCGACAGGCCTTGGCTAACGCACTAACACACTAACCATTGTGCCAGAAAAATACAGAGCTAAGTCTCTTTGAATAGTAAATATAAATTTAGTGAATATAAGCTTAAACACAATAACCCTTACAGTGCGGGGATCGACTTTAGTCGTCAGAATCTGACGTTAAAGTCGATTCCCGCGCTGTGAGAGTAACAATATTTCTAGTGGCCGTAAACCCATGACATAGGTATTCAAATGAATCAGAAAGAGCTAACTGAGACATTTATGATGATTAAAAAAAACACCTTTGGTTGCGATGTTTTTTGCAAAATAATTCAGCGCTTTAAGGGTTAAAGCCCAAGTTGGACAAGAGTAGACTGCTCAGTAAGACGATGCACCACACATTTGAACTAAGTAGTGAATAAATAAGCCTACGCTCGTTAATAGGCCTAATAATATCCTGGCAAATTTGGCAGATCTCTTGATTAAGACGGACATGAAATAAACCCTTTATTCTGGTGTGCTTACAATGCCTTTTTTGACATACTGTTATATCATGATTTAAAGATCGTATCAGCCACTTGTTAAAGTGACTGACTAGTCAGACCTTCTAATCATCAGGTGACGACATATAATTGGACTGCGGACCGCTTCAAATTATATCAAAGTTGGTCACCACGGACCCGGTCCCCCCCCCCCAAAAAAAAAAAAAACAAAAAAAAAAACAATCGCGCTCCGTGTCTGGAGTTGTTAGTCAAACATGTTTGAAAGTCTCATTAAATCTTGCTCAAGCAAGATTTAATGAGACTTTCAAACATGTTTGACTAACAATTCGAATTGACTACCTTGCGTCAGTTCCCATATTAACCCTTAAAGCGCTGAAATATTTTTATATAAACCATGAAGACCAACGTGTTGTTAAATTTGAAATCATCATATGTGTCTCGGTTAGCTATTTTTGCGTCTTTTGAATACTTATAATTGTTATGAGTCTCTGGCCATTATAAATGTTTCAGTTTTTTCAGTGCGAGGACGTCTTTATGCGTCAGAATCATTCTGACGTCTACAGACGTCAGATTCTGACGCATAAAGACGGTCCTCGCGCTGAAAGGGTTAAATTCCGGGCTTCCCTTGTATGCCTTAACCCTTACAATGCTGAAATATGTATACATCATGGAATTCAATTTGAAATTATCATACATGTCACTAGATAGTGGGGTAAATCATATGACACTGTATGCCCTTCAGACACAGGATTCGAAATTCGAGCCCTGGCGTTCTGAGGCCGAGCACGCTACATCCATGTACTGTCACAGTACTAAATCTTTACCAGTGAGCAAGTAAAAACTTTATAAAACATCGCTGGGATACACATAGCCTTGGCTAAAACTGCCTGGACCAACATTTCTTAATACATAAGGTGTAGGCCTATATTGATGATAAGAATCGTTAAATTAGTTTTGTAATATTTCGATGATAACTTGAGTAATCATTCCCGAAACAACAAAACAAGTTACCTCAGTGAATTTATGTTATAAAATCGTTTAATTACACCGTTTTTTTTAAACTGATATGATTGAGGCGAAATGTCAATACATGACGACCGAGTTTGAAATTGAGCCGTATCCATTTCCCATGACGTGCTTTTTTTGCTGGTTTGATTTTCACCACGTATCGGTTGCCATGACTACAGTTATATGAGTGGTATTCTGCGACCAGTGCTAACAATGAGTCGCGTGACTCCGCGAATGAAATAATATCTCCCTCACTTCTCATTTTAACGGGGGCGGACATATCGCTTCCAGAAGTTATTCAGTGGACACGAGACGTCGACCCGATGTTGATTTATTGTTGGGCCAGCGTCGTAGACGATGGCCCAACATTAAACGGACGGCGGGTCGGCTTCTCATGGCTCTTGCTTTGCGTGGGACATCTTTTGTTTTGTATAATCGCCAGGTTTACAAAGCACGCGGGTCTATGACCTGAGCAATTGTGTGGGCGGGGCTTTAAAACTGTGAGGCACTATCCCGACACAGAAGCCCTAAGATGTCCTACTCTTCTGGCACCCGCGTGTACCACTTGTTCTCGCGAGAGAAAAATATATTTTCGATGACGATAACTAGTCATACACCAACATTTGGAACAGCTCGAGTCCTTGTTAAATGGGAGAAAATTGTTCTCACAACCAAAAAATTTAAAAAATCTGAAAAATCATTTGACTCAGAGAAATTGTTTGATTCCAAGCAAGACGTAGTGTTTCGAACAAGAAATGTGTCACAAAGTAAGCCTTTGTTAAGTACTTTTTGCCATAGTACACTCGGTTGGTAGGATTACAATACAAACTAGACAGTCAGTCAGAGACTACAAACCTCCGTAGCGCGATCCAGATCGTAATCCGGATCCATATTTCAATCCGGATCATCATCAAAATGTAATGGATTTTTCTTCGGTCCGAGACACTGGTAAGGTTTCATGCAAATCCGTTCATTACTTAAGTATGTCTAATCCTGCTGACTGACAGACAGACAGAAGGATAGACAAACCAACACGACCAAAACATAAACGATTCTTTGGCGGAGGTAATTGTTCAATCCTTCTGTACTTTTAAAATCCCCTAGACATGCCCAGAACCCCTTATCGGGCGAGCGAAGGAAAACTCTCTCAATAACCCACCATGCCCTATAACCCAACCCTCATATCAACATCTGTACATCATTTATCTCATCAATTGACTACAACGTTTTAATCGTATTACAATGTCACTTAAAAGATCTTTTGTGCCGAAAAGTGACGTGAAGCAATGATTTACTACTAGTACTACTATACTACTTTTACAATATTGTTTGCTGGATCATTAAATCATTTATTCTCAAATTGAATTGTCACGAAGCAGGCGTCAAAAACACTAAATACTCAAAAAGATTGAAACAAATGACGGGTGTCACTAAACAATACACCACTTAAAGAGGTCAATTATTATAGATACCTGAACAATCTGATTCTTTGGAAGCTGATGTGTATTATTTATTAGTTGGAAACAGCGTGACCATCCAACACAGGGGTTTATGCTGTGATCAGCTAATTGACAGCGTTCATCTAGCCATTTAACGCTTAATGTACCATCATCATCTTAATAATCATAGAGCTTAAATATTTAATAATGCGAGTGTCACCAAAATGATTATAGAATTCGCATAGTTATATCTATCATTGATAGTTATCGCATCTTCTACGTATAATAATCGTCATGAAATATATAATTTACCTATATTGATGCGAAACCACACCTCATAGTAGTAGGTCAATAGCCTTCAAAAAAATATCATTTGTTTTGGTACCCGTTATCCTTTCTAATCAGAAACATTTTCAAATCTAATAAGCAGAAATAGCAACGGGTTTGCTATCTATTCTACTCAGTAATACGGTATAAAGCGGATAAAGAGCGATGGTTTCTGGGTATATCCTTGTCCTGTAGTAATGGTTCACAGTGGACAACTACATCAGAGGATCAGGTGCTTTGTCTTAACCCTCGATGTATATTATATATATATTCCTATCCACATATATCGCAGTATCTGAGCAGAAAACAAAACCTTTTGAAATCAAATGTACCATGGGACGCTTGTCGCGTACATCACTGTGCATCTTTTGGAATGTCATTGTTCTCACGCTGAAAGGACGGTCTTGTCGTTGGAGACACATAAACTTAGACACAGTACGTATTTTTATAAATGTATTTTTCTCGGGCCGTAGCTTAAAACCTGGGGGCAAATTGTTGATGTATTTCATGACGTCGTTTTTTACATACATCACTGCATTCTATTGTACTTTACTCCCGTGGCGAATAATAACGGGTACATACAACGGTATAGAAACGTTTCTTAACCCTTGACCCTTTAACCGCCAGTGCCGTCCATATTCGTCTTTTGCATTTTTTATTTTTTATTAACACATTACATATTAGCTTTTAAACATGTTAAAGATAAAAAGTGACATTATAATCAGCAAAATTTAAAAATTTGTCTTTAACATTTTTTATTAACACATTACATATCAGCTTTTAAACATGCTAAAGATAAAAAGTGACAATATAATCAGCAAAATTTGAAATTTGTTGACCTCCATTTTGTCAAATCTGAATAATTTTCACTGACTTAAAAGTTGTGGATCGCGTCAGCGAGACACAACTTCAAGTGGGTGAAAATTCGAATTGAATAAGTTGGCGGCTAAAGAGTTAAAGCGCTGAAATATGTTTGCATAAGCCATGGAAACCAAAGTTTTTTCTTCAATTTTGAAATCATCATAGATATCTTACTGAGCTTTTTCCGCTTCATTTGAATACTTATGTTATGGGTCACAGGCCATTAAAAATATAGCCACCGCGACCCACAACTTCAAGAAAGCTGAAAATTACTCATATTTGCTTATTTTGAGACCAAATATGTGCAAATCTTGATGTTTATGTTTTCCAATAATTGTGATTTGACCTGCTAATAAAACAGATTGAGAAAGACTATTGTCGCGCTTAGCGGTATAATGATTAAAGAAGTCAAATTCTTATTATTATAGATACCTGAGCAAATTGATTCTTTGGATGGTGATTGGTATTCACTACAATTTGGGAACAGCGTGACCCTCCACACAGGAGCTTGTGATGTGATCAGTTAATTGATTGATGCTCAATATAATGCATTCATCTAGCCATTTAACGCTTAATGTATCACCGCCATTCCAATAATAAGAGAGCTTGAATATTTAATAATGCAAGTGTCACCAAAATAATTATAGAATTATTCATCGTGTAGTTATAGGGACCTATCTGTTATACGTCTACTAATCGTCATGAAATGTACCTATTAGTGTAAAACCACACATCATAGTATTAGGTCAAAAACTTTTATTTGATACGTCTCTGGTGCAGTAATAAGGAAAGTCCTTAAATAAATGTAATTTATTTTGGTCCATTTTATCCTTTCTAATCTGAGACATGGCATGCAACGTCAATGAAAATACTTTTAAATCTAATTAGCAGAAATACCAAGGGATTTGCTATCGAATCTATTCAACAATACCATATACAGCTGATCAAGAGCGATGGTTTCTGGGTATAGCCTTATCCTGTAAATGGTTCACAGCGGAAAACTACTTCAGAGGATTATAGGTCCTTTGTGATAACCACCGATGTTTGTGGGGCATGTATATTATATATCGTATTCACAGATATCGCAATATCTGAGCAAAAAATAAAGCCTTTTAAAGAAAAATGTACCATGACTCGCTTTTCACGTACATCACTGGGCATCTTTTGGAATATTATTGTTCTCACGCTTGAGGGAAGCTCTTGTCGTTGGAGACACATAAGCTTTGACACAGTTATTGTTAACCCTTTAACCGCCGGTGTCGCATATATTCTGGGTTTTTATTTTTTATTAGCAGATTAAATACCACCTTTCAAACATGTTAAAGATAAAATATGACATCAATCAGCAATATTTGAAAACAGTTGACCTCCATTTTGTCAAATCTGAATCATTTTCACTCACTTGAAGTTGTGGATCGCGTCAGCGAGACACAATTTCATGTAGGTGAAAATTCAGATTGAATAATTTGGCGGTTAAAGGGTTAATACAAATGTATTTTTTCTAGTCTCACAGCTACAAATCTGGGGGAAATTATTGACGTATTTCATGACGTATTTCTTGAAATACATCACCGCATTATATTGTACTTCACTCCCGTTTCTAATATTTTTTTTCTGAAAAATCTGAATGTTTAAAATTGGCGCCATTTTATCGGATAAATGAACTAAGAAAACGCAAGTTATGGTGGGGAGTCCACGTTCACTAGACATGGCTACTGGAAAATACAAATCACTCCGAAAAATATATTTTAAAATATACATAATGAATTTATAACAAAGTTGTCTCGATACTCTCTCATTCAACCTTTCACCTACTGAGGAATTTGTAGAATTTCCAAGTTTAATAATAATAATATACGAAAGCGAATGTTCAAAACACCCCGATTTAACTGGGTTGTATTATCATGGAGATAGTTTACTATCTCTATTGTATTATGTTTTTGAGATTTATTTTATTAAAAATATGCTTTGACGCATAAAGCGTCACCATACTAGATACAGTGGTAATTAGCGCTCAAACTGCTAAATGTGTATTGGCGTGCCCAGGCCATATACGCCCGCCATGGAACGGGTATGAAAATTTAATTATTGTTTGTCATGTTGTGTAAATATTTAATGAAAGTGACCTAATGGTTTGAATCGACATCCAGTAAAGCGAGGTCATTGATGAATGTGGTTCACAGCAAACAGCAACAACGTAATCTGATGACATGTTATCAG
>OZ024905.1:65411000-65431516 GCA_964017125.1 Flabesymbios commensalis | reverse complement strand
CAGCAAACAGCAACAGCGTAATATGATGACATGTTATCTGGTTGATAAATCCCACATTAACCCTTTAACCGCCAAATTATTCAATCTGAATTTTCACCCACTTGAAATTGTGTTTCGCTGACGCGATCCACAACTTCAAGTGAGTGAAAATTATTCAGATTTGACAAAATGGAGGTTAACTGTTTTGAAATATTGCTGATTGGTGTCACATATTATCTTTAACATTTGGTACTTAATGCGCTAATAAAAAATGAAACCCCGAATATATGCGACATCGGCGGTTAAGGGGTTAAACTTCTCAGCCTGAATGTGATGAGATTGTGTGAAATAGATTTTAATTATTTAGAAGAAGTCGAAATGTTGCTATGAAACCATAATTTTATTGGGCCACAATTTAATCAGAACGTCGAAAGTCAGTTCACAGGGCCACCTTATCTGAGGTAGCATATACAAATGTTAATACTTAACCCTTTCAAGCCTGAGTTTACCATTGTCATCTTCATCCACTACAAGCCGCGAATTGCTGGCGCAATTCTCGACTTGTAGTGGATAAAAATGATTTGATGTCAGTGAGAAATTGAAGAAAATTGCCATGTATTGTAAGCCAGTTTCATGGAAATTTTCATTCTAAAGCCCTTGGTTGTAGGAAAATTTAATCTGTTTTCAGGGATTTAAAATGATGCTTTAATGCATCGTGAGGGCTTAAAGGGTTAAATGATTTATTGCAAGCCCTCTAATCGCTTTTAAATTGATCCAATACCGGTATCTTTTCTGAAAAGAAAATCATTTGGACACCACATGGTTGATCCAAATTAGCACGTCTATTTTTCGTTATAGATTGTTGATCCGTACACTGTGGTCAGATAATGATGCAGACACTGCGTGGCGCTAGCCAAAGTCGGTTCAATGGGTGGGCCAACGTCGGAGACGTTGGCCCACCCATTGAACCGACGCTGGGGATTTAAATCCTGTGTGCTGATGATCGATAAGTGAAGCGATCCGTGTTTGCGGACCTGTCTAGATAGAGGTGATAAATTATGTATGCTCGAGCTGGCCAGTGGCCGAGCACGTACATGTACTCTGTCGTGCAAAGACAAAAGGCAGTAACTCTTTACTTTACAAGTGAGCAGCTACTGCTTTTTGACTTTTCAGAGAAGTACTGACGTATGTCATATAAATTCTATGTCACAATGGGGCAATATATAGATTTATTTTCATAGAACTGGTGAATGAAAGAATTGGAACCCATTTAAAAGTTGAATTATTCGACTTTTAAATGGGTTCCGATTCTAGTGCCAAGTTTCCCGATTTGGGCGTGAGATCTCTCGATTTCCTGACCAAAAATTGCCCTCTCACGATTCTCCCGACTTTTCCAACCTACTCACGATTATATTGACAATCATTCTCTCATTCTAAAAATCATAGAATGAAGTCACCAGCTGATCAGCAGAGGCCACCATTTGCTGTGGTAAAATTAAAAATGTCCCCGGTGGCACCCCTCTTACGCTTCCCCACCCTTGTGACCGGCTGGGCACAGCGTCCATCCTCCCGATTTAAAAACCCTCAGAGTGAGATTCTCACTATTTTTTAATCCAGGTTGGCACTACTTTATTTTATTATAAATAATTATTACTTACTTTATTTTATATTACCCTTGCTTGTTTTTTTTTAATTTGCGCAGCAATTTAAACAATACTGCTATGTTTTTTAAGCATCAGGTGACAATGTTCAAATTAATAATTAGGGTTTATATGTACTGACTATATAATAAATGTGTCGTCTGGAATGAATTGTAACTGCTACAGCTGTAATTTGTCAATTCCGTTAGGGAATTCATGGAATTATAAACAATCGGACAGATATGAGATACACATGTACCATGTTTTGCAATACTCACTCATATCGTAACATTTTACACATTTATGTAGAAACAAGACACATTTATCACAACTAACGTAAGACTGTCTGACCCCAGCAAACACAATACTTTGACCCAATGTTGTTTAATGTTAGTCCACCGTCTCTGACGCTGGCCCAACATAAAAACAACATTGATTCAACGTATCGTGTTTGCTGGGATATTTCACTCTATGTTAATCCTATGTTTTTTATAACCGCGACCCACAACCTTGAAGTGGGTGAGAATTACTCATAGTTGTTTGATTTGAGAAAAAAACATTTGCATAGCCTAATATTTAAACATTTATTTCATTCCAAATGACAGTGATTTGATCGGGTATTAAATAAATTAAACGCTATTATAGTCTTGCTTAGCGCACAAAGGGTTATTACATGTATATATACAGTGTAACACAATAAAATCTTGCTGATGGATATTCACAAAATGTACTCCGATTTATCAACACACCACCCACCTATCAAACCAATACCGTGTTGTATTGTTGACGTAGACTTATATCCAGATGACTATAAAGGAGTGAACTTTTCCGTTTTTTATCAATACAAATAATAATTAAGTCTATTGGAAATTTAGCAGAGTATCCTAATTTAACCCTTTGAGTGCCGATCTACGTTTTAATTCCCAACCACTTGAAGTTGTGTTTGACTACCGCGACCCACAGCTTCAAGTGGCTACACATTGTTGAATTTGAGACCAAGAAAATGTAATTTTTGCGGAGAGAGCTCCCTACCAGTAACAAATGTTTTAAGTTTATTTTCATCAATACTCATTGAACTGATTTTATTAATGATTAGCGCTCAAAGGGTTGTCCTTATTATCAGCACGCGCGTCACCTCAAACTGTCCAGGTCCGGGTTCGAATATTGTAGATCTGTTAATATTCGCGAGTTTTTAATTGTCGCGAATTTCGCGAGGACGATAAATTCGCGTATTCATAAATCTCGTGAAAATTATTATTATTATAATAGCGCTACTAGAGAAAAATGATAATTCGCGAATTCTAAACTTCGTGAAAAGTCCCAAAATAAGAAATTCGCGAAAATTTAAAAACGCGAAAATTACCAGATCTACATTATACAGATATATGCTGTCTGTACGGTAGTGTGATAATGAATCAGTTTAACGCCTAATCAGTGCCTTAAAGTGACAAATTTCAGCATCTCTTTGGGCAAAGGTGACACAAAAGTCATACGCTTTTCGTGAGATGGGAAGATGTTTTTTCTATTTGTCTATTTCCAGAGGCTTATCTTTTATACTTATACATGTATATTTGAATTGTAGCTTGCGTTGAATTCCGCCAGCTTTATCCTGACCAAAATGTAAGTCATCATCCTGTCTGGCAGGGGAGATGTGACTATGGTCAAATCTCCCCTGCCAGACAGCAACTTGAATAGTCACGGCACGCACAAATCACATTCTCTACAACGTCTTTTAAATTAGTTCTCCATCTTGTCCACGGCAAACACACACCGTGAACATGGTAAAGTAAATAGGCTTAACCGTTACAATGCGAAAATTGTGTTTTTGTCCGCCTAAGATAATAGGGGGGAGAACTGAGTCCTTAAGTTAAAACTTTTAAATGAGTGTCAGATATGCAGCTGTGAATATCAATATATATATATATATATATATATATATATATTGTATGTTTTTTCATAAACGACTGCTTTGTTTTAAAACAATGTCGACGCTTTTCATGACTCTAATTTCATATTATTTACCTTTTTATGTGAACACGTGATTTCACAAAAATAGCAATATATTATATATGTGTGACAAGAGGTGATCTGGATGAGAAAGTATTGGAGATCATCAGAGGCTAAAGGGTTACAAGTGTCACAGATGTGTGTGGTCAGCAAGCAGCAGACGTTCACCCAATGCTGTTTTAATGTCTGCGACACTGGCCCCATATTAAAACAACATTAGATCAACGCTTGCCGTACCCTGGCCATGGTCAAACAGTTGTACACCATACTCCTCCATCCCTGGGAAACGTTGGCCCAATGCCGATATGCCTTTATGCCATCGTTGTAGACGGTGGGCCATCACCGTACCAGCACTGGACGGAAGTCTCGTGTTTTCTGGGACCTGAGAATAAACAGATGGTGCAGTACAGTGTCTAGTGTCACAACAACTGACATCTCCACATTCTCCATGTCGTCATCCACGACACTGTTCCCAAGCACAGGGGGCGTTGACACTGTCAGTATAACACGTAGACCCTACAGCTCTGGGCCTTTGAGCTACTTGGTTCGGAATGTGTATATTCAGTGAAAATCGTGTTATTACTGAAAAACATCAGCAAAAAAGGCGAGAAAATGAATGAGTGAGAGGTTTACCAAGGGATCAGACTGATAGCCGGCGCATACGTGTGGCCTGTGTGTAACATATATATTTAACCAGGGGTCTGGCCGGACGAATGGTTGCCAACTGGTGGCTTGTAGTACGAAGCGCCAGCATGTATTCGTACGGGAGCTCATTAGAGTAAATATATATATATATATTTTGTAAAATTAATCTGTACGATTACCACAGCAGTGTCAAAACAGGGTGAAATTGTGCTTTCTGTACACTTTACTATTTGAAAGCTAAATTTAAATCCTCAGTGCATTACCAAATCAATAAATATTATGACCATCTTATAGTAATTGCCCGCCAAAATGTTCCGATAATGTTTGAATTATCAGCAAATAAACCTAGTTCACTAGTACAAGCAACGCGTCATATTAATTTGACCTCCTCCTAATTCGGAATGGGATAAGTCATGGATATTCAAATGAACCCTCTACACTCAGAAAATTGTGTTTTTACTGTGTTCTTTATAGGAAAATGCGGTAAAGACAAAGTATGCATCTCATAAAATTACATGTACACAGTACACGAGACCATTTTAATAGTCTTAAAAGCCATCTGTCACCTTCAAGGATCTATAATTCTTCGATTAAAACTTACTTATGGATTCGAGGGCTATGCTCACAAGCAACAAAAATCAATACATTTTTTATGCTCCAACATATCATCTACATTTTTATGCACTCACTCACTCACTCACTCACTCACTCACTCACTCACTCACTCACTCACTCACTCACTCACTCACTCACTCACTCACTCACTCACTCACTCACTCACTCACTCACTCACTCACTCACTCACTCACTCACTCACTCACTCACTCACTCACTCACTCACTCACTCACTCACTCACTCACTCACTCACTCACTCACTCACTCACTCACTCACTCACTCACTCACTCACTCACTCACTCACTCACTCACTCACTCACTCACTTACTCACTCACTCACTCACTCACTCACTCACTCACTCACTCACTCACTCACTCACTTATTTGACGATGAAGGAGCCTATTACTAAAAATAAAAACCGAGTATAATACTTATTCCTATGGACTACCCATACCTGATACCTAGCAAACATCAGACATTAAACCGATGCTAGTTCAATGTTGGCCCGCCGTCCACGACGTCGGCCGACCATTGAACCAACATTGGTTTGATGTCTCGTGTTTGCTGGATAATATGTCAACCACTTTACATTGTTGTGATGACTGGGCAAATTGTCACTAGCAGTGAACATACAGTTTTTTAAAGGTGACCCCTTGGTAACAATGGGGGTTTAATGCCAGACCAATTTAATACAACGACAGATGTCCGAGGCATACACTCTGTGTACTACAGGGTTATCATCCCACCTGATCAAGTCTATTATATATGTTACATATATTACGGTATAAAATGCCGTCTGTGCAAATTATACGCTATAATACATAATCTCTTCTCATAATTATGCATTTTGTTTTTAGAAATTCAGGACACAGCACTGACTGGTTTTCACGTGCACCAGACTCAGGAGCTGATGAGATTATTAATACGAATATTACAGGATTTAAAGGCCTAATGACGGAGAATAAAATGCAAGGCCACTGTGTCGCTCCATTATGTACATAACGGCAGCCAGCTCCGTAGTCAAGGTAACCGTCCACTCCAGGCTCGGCAAACAAGACACTTTGAGCCAATGCTGGCTTAATGTTGGGCCAGCGCCGCATACGATGGGCAAACATTAAACCAGCCTTGACTCAATGTATCAGGTTTTGCGGGGTGGTGCAGCACTCCCAACAGATGACGTTTATAACACTGACCCAGGAAACACAAGATTTTGATTTAATGTCGGGCTAACGTCGCAGACGGTGGACCAGCATTAAAGCAGAATTGAGCCAACTTTTCGTGTTTGCAAGGGAGGCACACGTCATTGGTTGGCTGACACGTGACGTGATCCTAACACGCGATTTTGTAAAAAATAACCTTTTGGGTGTTAAGGGCACATTTATCCAGCTCGCTATGTGTCGGGAGCATATTTATCCAACCATAACGGCATCACAACAATGGAGGTGCGTGCACTGTATGGAATTCATTTTGAATTAACCACCGACATGTAACCGATTTTTAAAGCGAAATATGACTTACATTGGTAACGCTGCAATTTAAATCTTGCAAAATTAAGACCTAGGGGGGGCCACCATTAGATTCCCAGGGGGAGGGGGGGCAGGAGTATTTTTGAAATAAATAATTTCGGGCGGACTCCGCGTGAAATAAATAATTTACTTCAAGAACTGTTCCATATAAACATGTAACAAAATGTGAAATTTTCAGCGCGCCGCCGAGCCCGGTTGAAATAAATACTTTGCCCGCGACAAATACTCCTGCCCCCCCCCCCCCCCTGGGAATCTAATGGTGGTCCCCTGGATAGATATTTTATTGAAATAAATAAAAAGTTTTAAACACTTATTTATAGTGATATAAAAATGTAAATGTATATTCAATTATGGTTGATTTGGCAATCACACGATAATATAGATCAGGCATATCACATACAGAACTGAAGTCTTAAGTGGCATTCCCATAATAAAAAACTGGATATTTTGAAAGTGTAAATGATGACAACTCAAAATAAAGCTAAATGGCATTGCCAAGACATGACGACAGATGTTCCCCGCACCAAAACCACAACAAATTCGGAGCTCTAAAGGGCAATACTAGTTTATCACACATCTATCTTCAAACTAGGCCCTACTTCTAATTATTGTAATGATAACAATAATATTATTATAATATTAGAGTCATGAAGTGAAAAAATACGCTCGCCCAACATGGAATGGGTGATAAAATTGAGGATGATGTCGGACATCATATTTTACGACGGTTAGTCAGCCCGTGTCCAAATTCATTTTCCCGCACATTCATCCCAATTCGCGGACAATTATCTGACCGGAGTCGTCAGGCTGATTGATGTATATTGAGACAGAGGTTATTGTCGCGTTGTGGTGTTCAGACCAGCAAACACAAAACATTTGTATAACATTTGTACAATGTCGGACCAACGTCGAAGACGTTGGGCCGACGTTGTACAAATGTTATATAAATGTTTTGTGTTTGCTGAGTGCAGACCATGACAACAGCTAAAATTGGCTGAATATTGACACACATATTGTATGCAGAATTCGCATATTGTCACCCTGGTATTAAAGGGTCGTATGTGTCACTTTACAAATTGACAGATACGACCATTTATTACCAAAGTGGGGATCCATGCGCCAGTCGAATTCATGTTGTTTTTCATCCACATCGAGGCAGAAATTGCTTTGTCTATAAATGTTGTCTGAATGTCTGAAGCAAGGGATTAATATCCTGTTAACTAAATACAGTTCATCATGTACATATTATCTATGTGATTTGTCTTATAAAAACAAGTTTTTCTAAAAATCTAATTCTTTCTTCACCCTTACAGCGCCGGGACCGACTTTAGTCGCCAGAATCTGACGTCTGTGGACGTCAGATTCTAACGACTAAAGTCGATCCCGGCCCTGTAAGAATGAACATATTTCTAGCGGTCGTAGACCCATAACATACGTATTCAAATGAATCAGAAAGAGCTGAATAAGACATTTATGATGATTTCAAATTGAAAAAAACACATTTGGTCTCCATGGTTTATACAAAAGTAATTCGGCGCTTTAAGGGACTCCCAGAAACTCGTGATCCGATATTAGCCCCTAGCGCGCTATTGCGACTATAGATTCGTTTTTAATCCAGTTTATTAGCGTATTAAATCGCTGTTATTGTGAACGAATTGTGTGTTTAAACATCAACATTTGCAAATATTTGGTCTCAAATTAGACAAGTATGAGTAATTTCTTGAAGTTGTGGGTCGCGGTAGCGACACACAACTTCAAGTGGGTGGAAATTTAAATTGTCAATGTAGCGCTTCAAAGGTCAAATGTGGTCTCATGTCACATAAACTGATAAATATTATCCCCATATTGAGATGATACATCCTGTCTGGTGACATTTTGAACTGCACATGACACAGCAAGCAGTAGACGTTGACCCAATGGTTTGCTAATGTTGGGCCAGCGTCGAGGACACATGACCAACATTGGTTTAATGTATCGTGTCGTCAGGATGTGTCCACTGTGATGAAAATTAATGATTTGCAATGATATGCTGACCACAATTTCAAATGGCAATGTAGCCAGGAGATTATGCTCGTCCGAGAAACAGCCAAGTATAGGCCTATTATAATGGTATCGCACTGATAAATTACTGTAAAGGTCATGTGGTATACTGGCATACTTCTTGAAAATCAGACATTTTAACCGTTAGCCTAGCATCAAAAATATAACTATATTTCTAATATATATTGCAGACGGGATCAGTGTCATAACTTTGTTTTATTTGGACTCTGATGCTTGCAATTGAGCAAATCTATATGAGTTTGCTGTATAATAAAATTCCTTGCTGTTAGAAGGCAATCCTAAATTCTTGAGAGAAACTTATAAAGACATGGATGTGCCAAGTTCGTAAATTCACAATTATTCATTTATTGTATAACCTTATTTAAATAACAGCTGAATGACTGGAGGTGATCCCAGCATGTGACAAAACGGAAGCGCCACTGTCAATTGGTCAGGGGTAGACTACTGTACAATGTATTAGGTCCAAAAACTAATAAATTATCTCGACGTACAGAGCGCAAATTGTTAACGTTTAGCAACACGGATATGGATTTGTGCCATGTGTCAAATGAGCTCCCTGTAGGATGCAGATAGCGATACCCCCCCCCCCCCCCCCCCGACAGCCAAGCTCTGACACAACGCTGGGCCAACGTCTGTCGACGTTGGCCCAGCGTTGTGTCAGAGCTTGGATCTCCTGGCACTGTGCTGCCGCCGACACGGACTCTCTGAACTGATGCCATCCCTGTTCTATTTGCTTGATAACTCTGACAGCAATCTCATAAATTTACCCTACCCTCTGAAATTATTATTAATTTTACAGATAGAGATCGTTGTCTGAGAACTTTCAAATTGCGATGAATACAAATTATGTTAATGCATTATTATTTATTACCATTATTGTCATGTAATTAACTGAAATACAATTTTGCCATGTTGCCATTAATAAATGATATTGTGATATCTTATAACATTTTAATCAATTTGAACAACTGAAAGGAAACATATATACGTTAATAACAAAACTCTGAACAAATCAGTAAATTTTGGTAAATGCTATAGAGAGATTTGTCTCGATTATTCATTTCATTATTTTGATTATCTGATTATTTTTTATAACATTCTTCTCTAGTGCTATCTGGGCTTAAATATGCTACAATAAGAGTAATATTTTAACATGTTTAAGAGAAACCAAGAAAATAGAATTATTTTTGCTGAACTAGACCAACGTTACTTGGCTATTCCCTCCACTGTTCCCTCATATTCCAGCACGAGAGAGATTCCTAGAATGACACCTAGATGACAGACATACTATTTGAAGCGGATCCCCTCAGTACATGTCAGACTGACAATACGTACAGACGTGCAAAGACAAACAACTGTAACTGCTTACTTTCCATGTAAGCAGTTACTGCTGTTTCCCTTTGCACGACAGAAGATTGCTATTATAATATATATATATACACTTAGTAGCCGCGGGGACGTCACTTGGGTCCTGGATCAAACCTTGATCGTGACTGTATGAGACAACACACTTCCCAGCAAATAGGACAGTTTAGCCTAAACTGGTTTATTGTTGGGCCGCCGCCGAAGAAGTCGGCCCAACATTAAACCTGCTCAGGTTCAATGTTTCATGTCTGGTTCACATTCCGGTTACGGAAGCTATCAAGCGACTGTGTGATTTATGTCATTATATGCCTATTTTTGTTTTGTAGAATAACTAATAAAAAAAAACATATATACACATTCATGGAGGCAACACGCTGAAGTGTAGGCCTACACATTAAAAAAAAATAAAGATTATTTGTGAATGATATCCTTGACAAGGGGTTATCCCTGCCAAACACACACGATCATTTCAGTTATAATTTCGTCTGTGAAATAATAATTGGCATGGGATGAGCCAATAATACAGGATGGCAGAACAATCAGTTAACGTACTGCCAAAACAAGTATTTACATGGCCAGAAAGCATGTCCCTTCCAAAATATGCCACTAAAACCGTTCACATTAGTGCGTTGGTATTCAACCCTTTCAGCGCGGGGACCGTCTTTATTCGTCAGAATCTGACGTCTGTAAACGTCATATTCTGACGTATAAAGACGATCCCCGCACTGAAAGAAATAAAGGAAATAAAATAAATAAAATAAATAAATACTTCTGATGGTCGTAGACTCAAAACATAGGTATAAGAATGAATCAGCAAGAGCTAACTAGGACATGTCTGATGATATCAAATTGAAAATAAACAAACCTTTTACTTTCCATGGTTTATACAAAAATATTTCAGCGTTGTAAGGGTCAATATTACTTTTTTATCTGGATATTAGAACGAGTATGAGAATGTGCATTGACATGAAATAAACTTTGAGACATTTTTCCAAGCAATGGAGCTTGATATCAACCCTTAAAGCACCCAATTATAAAGGAAACATTTTGTCACCGGAAGTTGTGTTTCGCTGCCGGGGTCCACAATGTCGATTTGTAAAATAATGAACTATATTTGTGAAATTTGAAGCAGAAGATCACCTTTATTTGTGTCGATTATATCGCCTGCAAAACAAATATGGCGTGGCAAAAAAAGTTGCTTTTGTTGTCGATCGAAATATAACGTTGCAGATATTTCAGTGACATGTGGAAGGACGGACCTACTTGATAGTGTTCGTGTGGCGACTCCAAAATGTAAGTATGATCGTATGTAGAAGGTTACCTCACTTCACACAATCGTACCAGTGAAGAAATCGTGCGGCCAATTTTATTAAAAGGTGGAGGGGACTTAAAAAATAGCGAGCTCAATCTGGTCCAAAGACTGATTTTAGTGTTGTTCGTGGTTTGTGGTAACACAGTGAGATGTACGAGACTTCACAGTGTCATCATTGGCCAAAATCGTTCTTCAGACACACTGGATGCAGGCCATAAAACAAACGAATAACGACGCAGTGTGTTTTAATTGGTCAGTGAGCAAATAGGAAGCTGTTGTCTGAGTCCCGATCCAGGAAGAGTGATGCACGGTTTTATATATATTATCAGCATCGATTACATTTATATCATATGAGCATCCTTCCCAACCTTTTTTAATTAGTCTCCGACAATGACATTTGAACGCCACAGAGGAAAAAGTATTAGTTGTAACAAAATAATGTACATAAATAGGTGCAAAATAAAGATTAATTGCCGACATATGACATATTTTGCCAACATTATGATACACAAATTGCCCACATGCATTGTGTAAAATAATTGATGAACTACCATCATATCAATTATGCTTCCATTGGGGTCTACGCAGCTCTGTCACAAATTTGTCCTTGATCAGCGTCAACGATCGCATAACGCATGGAATCATTTGAAAAATATATTGGAAACGCTGACGATTGATGGACTCTCATGATCAAGAACGATTGTCTGAAAGTAACGCGCATAACGCACTAGACTACTGTTGAGCGATTTCCAGCGTATGCTCGACACTCCACAACGCACAGTTTACGATGTCATCATTTATCTTGAAAAACACGACATTTTGCTGAAATATTTCCTTGGTTTAGTAGTTTTCTATCCGTAAATTTCTCTTTAAAAAATGTGTTTTGGTGAAAATTTGTTTTGAATTGGACATATTTTTGTGTAATAGGCCTATATATTGCATATATATAGAAGTAGATTTTAATAATCTCACATTGTTATATTGATCAGCTGATAACAAACTTTTCATAAAGATTGATACACTTTTAGATATCCTTTTCTATCAATGTCAGAAATACATAATGTATTTCTGTCAATGTCAATCACTTATGATTGTAGAATATATATGTCACTTTTCTCCACTAATGGTCATTTATGTGACATTGTAATACGATAAAAACAGTACAGTCCATTAATGAGATGAATAGTGTAGAAATGATGATGTGAGGGTGGGGTGATGATGCTTTCTGATTTTTTTATGTGTTACGCGATCTCTGACGCTCATCGCCAGGGTGTGAAACGCCCTTTCAACAGTTCAAGTGATCAGTCGCTGGCGATGGAATCAAACGTAACTCATGAATTGTGTGATGTGGGTTCTTCAGTCGTCTTTCACATTACTCTCAAGCCTAAAACACAGAGGACGCCAGCGTCACGCGAGCGACACGCGTCATACGCGTAAGCAATCACTTTAGTTCATTTTTAATTGCATAAATACATAGCTTGCGAGCGTCACGCGAGCGTCACGCGGCACGCGAGCGTCACCGATCACTTCTGGAGCGACATTTACGCGAGGTGAATCCACAGTATGACGTCAACATGTGATGATTTATTAGGGAATCCCCATACATCCACGTGGTGATCCTGCAATTGTGTGTGTGACGTGTTTTCAGGCAAGCAAGCTTTCCTTCAATTAAGTCTATAGTTATAATGCCGAAAGCTAACAAAAATAGAAAACAGGCCCCTCGATATGGATTTGTTAATTACACAGGTCCAGGAAAAACCATGCCTTTTTATACGACCCTGAGCATCATTTCTTTAGAGATGCTGATAAGATGTGTAACATTTGGGAGGAGATAAGCACGATCCTGAATACTGCTAAGCTGATAAGCTGATATTGTTACATTATAAAGTAAATGTGATCAAATATATTTCCTATATGGTTTCATTCCAAAACAGTCTTAATTGATCAAAAGGGACAGTTTTGTAATTATCACAAGAATGCACGAATTAAAATATTAAATTTAGAAATGTCCCAGGGACCAATATATCTTCACTATAATTATTGTCACATTACCACAAAAGCAACAATTATGAAATTCATAACTAGCGTTTTTTGAAAATCAGTATTTTGTGTGTTTTTAATGTATAAAATGAAGAGGACATGTGGTATAGTTGATATCGTGAGAATCACGTCAGCCCAGAAAATCATGGGCGTGTGTGTGATTGGACATGGTCATAAAATGCCGCCAACAATGCGCAGCAACTGTATGTGCATGTATGTTTGACAAACACGTTAACCCTTTAAGCCCTCACGATGCATTAAAGCATAATTTTAAATCCCTGAAAACACACCTAATTTTCCTACAACCAAGGGTTTTAGAATGACAATTTCCATGAAACTGGTATACCAATACATCACAATTTTCTTTAATTTTTAAACCACATCAAATAATCTCCATCCACTACAAGTCGCGATCGCAATTTGCGGCTTGTAGTGGATGAAGATGACAATGTATAGTCAGGCTTGAAAGGGTTAAATATTGTGATCCATGCTAGATCTCCGAGTTTGGCAAGTGGATACTTATTTAAGGCTACAGTTAATTATTTTCCACATGCGCACTATAGCCTTTGTGAGTTAAATGCTGAGCAATTGTATATGACTGGAACTTGGTTATTGACCTCGACCTTGACTTAATCTTCAAGTTCATAGCTGTAAAAAACACTTTAAAATGTATTTCGTCCTTAAGACCATCTATAGAATGGGGTTTTTTTGTGAGATTTGACGCGAGCGAGGGAGGGGGGCATAAAAACAGTTTTTATCTTAAGAAAACGAATATCAAATGAACAGGGTTACTAGTGTGGTCGATGGGCCTACACATATTGAATAATTATGAACATCATCCCACTTAAAGGAACAGTATAGCAATTTTACAGTCCTTTGCTATGTACTCTTTCTATTGCTTATATCTATTGACATTGTTCCACCGTCCTTTCACGTTGGACGACAGTGTGTTGCCAAGGTATAGCACCAGCATCGCTATTGAAGTACGTTAGCGGCAAAAATCCTTTGATGTTGATTGTTCAGATCTACTATTTTACGCTTTACGCTCGCGAGCTTACGCGTCCTATGTGTTTTGATCTGTCGCGCGACGCTCGCTCAGCCATCGCGTGCCGCGTGACGCTCCAGCCATCGCGTGCCGCGTGACGCTCGCGTCCTATGTGTTTTCCTCTGATCGCCAAGGTGTGACAGTCCCAATAATGAGCTCGCGGGTACCGATCTATATGGTGCACATGAATAATATTATGGATGTGCATGAATAAGGTATGACGATCTAATAGTAGATGAATGAGTCAACAGAGACCACACAAAGCTTCAATCACCAAGTATAAAATAAGGAACGATGTATGTGTTGTAGTAGAATTATTGACAAAGACAAATTGGTGACAACTATCTATATGCATGTGATATCAACGGGGGTTCTGCCAAAATGAATGCGGACATGACGATATCACAGACATAATTATTCTGTGAAACTCAATAGGCTTGACCTTCATTGTTGTACCGAGCTAGCTAATACAATGAAGTATGGAGGAGGGAGTCTTATATAACTTTGTTTTCACCGAGTTCCCATTCAAAACGGTTTCCGGTGACGTCACTGCGTTTCACAGAATAGGTTAACCCTTAGAGCGCTGAAATATTTTTGTAAAAACCATGGAGATTAAAAGGAGAGTTTTTTTCAACTTGAGTTATCATAAATGTCTCAGTTACCCATTATAAATATTATAAATAGCATACCATACCAACTACATACGTCAGATTCTGACGTATAAAGACGGTCCCCGCGCTGAAAGAATGAAACATAGGTATTCAAATGAAGCGGAAACAGCTTACTAAGACATTTATGATGATGTAAAATTGAAAAACCCTTTGGTCCCCATGGTTTATATAAACAAAATTCAGCGCTTCAAGGGTTAAAAGGGTTAAACTAACACTGACTAGTATCAGTCCCGTGTTTGCCGAGTTGTGTCTGCTCCAAACACTTGTGGATCCAGTCAAATAGGATATCGTAAGTTTTGCCATGCAAAAGCAAACAGCAGTAACTGCTTACTTGAAAAGTAAGCAGTTACTGCTATTTGTCTTTGCACGGCGGAGCTGAACCCCCCTCCCTTTATCATCATTACTTGATGTCCGGGTTGTTATTGGATGGGGGTCCGTGTCAATTCACGTCCTCTAATTATTATTGCATTAGGCCTACACGTAATAGGTGACAGTCAACTCGTACCCATGTCAACTCGCCCCATGTCAACTCGTACCCATGTCAGCTCGTACCACCAACAGATGTCAACTCGTACCACAAGTGATGTCAACTCGTACCACAAGTGATGTCAACTCGTACCCAACAAGGCAAGTATAAAATGATGGTACGAGTTGACATCTATTACCACACAATAGATGTCAACTCGTACTCATGTCAACTCGTACCCATATCAACTCGTACCATCATCAGATGTCAACTCGTACCAAAGTTAATGTAGGTTTGGTTTGTGCTATCTATGTATTACAGTCGTGTATTATATTAGGGCATGTTCAGCTTGCAATTCAATTTAATTTAATGATATCCTCATACAAATGATAACAAACACATCAATGTATATGATAATTATATTTATTTGTAAATTTGTTTCGAATAATAAATGTAGACAATTCATTAATTATTTCACAACATTGCGTCATATTTTATCATTTATATGTATTATATGTATCGTGCAATTGAGGTCAACATTTATTTTCACAATTTTCTCATTGTCTTTTTAGATCTGAAATATCCAACACTAACAAAGGTAGTCATATATATCGCACACAGATGGTCCATGGTGTAAATGATAATTATATTTATTACTTTTATACGTTTTATTTCAAACATCAAATGTAGGCAATACAGCAAATATTTCATAGCATTTCGTCATATTTCATGATTTATATACATATTGTACAATTGAGGTCAACATTTATATACACAATTTCTTATTGTCTTTTTAGGAAATAAGAATATTTCTAGTTAGTAACACTGGTTCAAAGTAACATAAGTTCAAATTCAATACGCTTTAACGGGATGACAAAATAACACTTGTTCAAAGTAACATAAGTTCAAAATCAACACATTTTGACGGGGTGACAACGTAACAAATCTCAACTATTAGTCCAGGGGTATAAGATAATAACCCGGGAAAATGAATAAAAGGGTTGATATAAAAATTGATATAAGTAATTGTAATGGATTCATCAGGTGCTAAAACATAAGTTAAAATACAAATTTTGTAACTCTAGACCAAATAGTTCATAAGCTATGGTTATCACCCCTCATTGTACCCATATCTACCACTTCTGAAAAGGGAAGGGTGGTTGAAAATTGATGGAAAAAATAGGAGTTGTTGGATTTAGTTTTTCAAATATTTCCTTACATACGAAATCAAACGACGCTGATTTAATATTAGCGCAAAAAACTGGTTTATCGTGTCATAGTACTGCGGTGTTATAAGAACGAGTGGTTCGTCCTTTGTTGGGCAGTACAGTGTCAGAGGCAATGGCCCAGGATTAAACCGATGCTTATCTTGTGAACATGTGATTGCAGTGTTTTATTTGCTAATTAGCCAGTCACTAATCCTATGAACGCTAAGTGCATTTAGCCAGCGTTGGGGCAATCTGTACAGACACATGGCGTTCACTCAATTAGCGTGGCGGACAGTGACAGAACAAGGGGACGCTTACCCTTTGATTTAACCCTTTCGTCTTCGAATTCTGATGACGGACGAAGTTGGTTAGAAACGGATGAATTAGGTGTAAGTGAATTAATGTATACTGGGTTGTAACAGGATAAAAAGTAAAAGTCAAATGTTACTTCGTGATCCCGTCAATACTGTTAGCTTTAAAAAAGTGTTACTTTGAAAAAGTGCTACTTTGGGATCCTGTCAATACTGTTAATCTTGAAAAAAACGATCCTTTGAAAAAGGGTTACTTTGTGATCCCGTCAATACCGTTACTTTTGATAAAAAAGATACTTTGAAAAAGTGTTACTTCTTGATCCCGTCAATACTGTTAACTTTACTTGTACTTGGTTATTACAGTAATTGTCACCAGCTCCCCCGTCTGCCCATTTAGCATTACGCAACGTTTATGTAGGCATAAGCATAACGGCATTATCACTAATTAGGGCGCTAATCCCATTGTCCCTTCCAGTCTTGGAGTTTATGAAATGTCACTTAAAAACATAACATATATATCTCAAAGTTGCTTTGGATCTGTCTTATGAGGACCTGTACAAAAATATGTTTCGTCTGAGAATGATTGAGGTAAAATACAAGTTGCATTGAAATAATGTTGCAAAAATATCATAATTTATGATAATGTATGAAGCAATTATTTACGTGATGTGCTAAAATTATTATTTGAGGTCAGGTCATTTTGGAATGGATAATATAACTAAAAAAACATTGAACATTGATTGTGCTCCATACCAGGTTTTGGTCTGAGTAATAAATAAAATTGAATTAAATTATAAAATATTAGCTATATCAATAGGTGAAGAAAATTGAATTTAATAGGACTGTCACACGCGCAATTAAATTATAAAAAATATTAGTAATATCAATAGGTGAATAAAATTAATTTAATAGGCCTGTCACGCGCGCAATTAAATTATGAAATATTAGTTATATCAATAAGTGAATAAAATTGAATTTAATAGGCCTGTCACACGCGCAATTAAATTATAAAATATTAGTTATATCAATAGGTAAAAAAAATTGAATTTAGTAGGCATGTCACTCGCGGGTATAATCAACTGTATGTCGACATCGCACCTCAGTACTGGAGTCATTCATACCTTTACTATCACAGCTTTAACACAACAGACACAGGGTACACATGGTACTAAAACATTGTTTGCCTGGAGGAATTATATTGTCACCGCACAGTAACAATTATCATCACTCTTCCCGACTTGTGATCACTATGTTGCAACGTCGTATAAACATAACGGCATTGTCTGGGAGGGGAGGGGGAGGGGGCAGCCGACCATTGTGGCTAATCCCATTTGGCATGCGTGGCGCAATAATTAAATTAGGTATTATTTTATTTGGTACGAGTTGACATCTAATGATGGTACGAGTTGACATCTGTTGTGTTATAACATGTATAAGAGTACCATCATCTGATACCTGCCTTGTTGGGTACGAGTTGACACCTAATGATGGTACGAGCTGACATCTCTTAGTGGTACGAGTTGACATGGGTACGAGTTGACATGGGTACGAATTGACATCTATTGTGTGGTAATAGATGTCAATTCGTACCATCATTTTATACTTGCCTTGTTGGGTACGAGTTGACATCACTTGTGGTACAAGTTGACATCACTTGTGGTACGAGTTGACATCTGTTGGTGGTACGAGTTGACATGGGTACGAGTTGACATGGGTACGAGTTGACATGGGTATGAGTTGACATGGGTACTAGTTGACCGGTATTCCACGTAGTTGGTATTGCTCTGTCGATCCATGCGCTCATCCGTGCACATAATCATCTACGAATGAGCTTCAGATATATTTATGGTTATGGAACACTAGGACTGTAAGCTGTGAGTTCTGAAGTCAGACGCTGGTACACAAAATAACAAAAAACAACAAATGTTATTACCATTAAAGCGCTGACTTATTTTTCTGTATAAACAATTGAGCCCAAAGGGTTTTTCAATTTGAAATCATCACACATGTCTAGTTAGCTCTTTCCGATTAATTTGAATACCTATGTTGTGGGTCTACGGCCATTATAAATATGTTTACTCTTACAGTGCGGGGATTCTGACGTCACAGAGAAATTCTAAAACACTAATGTTTGTGTTACTATTGCTGGGAGGGGGGCTATTACGAATCTAGCCTTTTCGGTATTAAAACAATATTGAAACTAGTTCTTGTCTTCGGAAGCGATTGGTCTTGACTGTATATTTAAATCGATGGTGGTTTGCCTTTTAGTCATCCATAAATTTATATGCATTAAATTACATTGCATGATTTCGTTTGCATAGCATATTGTTAAATTCGGGTTAAAGCAGTTTTACTTTACTGAACCATAATATTTACAGTGCGTCGGACTCCACTCCTGTGGACGTTGACCATGACTTGCATGTGGTTGGCCCACAATGTTTACTCGGCGAATCACGAGGACCCACCTATACGATTTATTTGCGTTGTAGGCCTATTTTCAATATTAGGGCCTATGTAAGGCCTACTTGCTATTTTATAAGTGGTTCAGAAGGGGATTTACAGCAAAAATAGCTTTACTAAAAATGTCACACAGATAGTTCTGATGAAAAAACCTGTTGTGGTTGATATACATTCTCAAAATGAGGCTTGAGTCTGAGCCAAAATCAGTAGTTCCGAGATGTTAAAGGAAACCGACAGACTGCCTTGTCTGCCTCTGATACTGGCTAGGCCTATATGGCCTGCTCCCCCAGGCTATTTATCACAATATTTAATCACAATTGGATATTCATTACTTTTGGCAATTATTTTATTGACAAAGTAAAAAGTAATTTCTGACTTATTTGACATAAACAGGATATGTACATAAGCCCAACAAATAGTTAGTTTTGTAAAATCACAGGTTATTATTAAAATTGTGTACATGGTAACTATTTCAAATCAGTCAAATGCAATTTAAAAAAAATATATATTATTAGGCCCTACTAAAATTCTTCCAACTGTTCCATTTTATGTAAGTTTTAAACCACACTTAGATGCCACCAGATGCCACCAGAAGGCAGTGAGCGGAGTATTAAAATTCAAATTTTCTTGGGGGAGCATGCACCACGCCTGCGGCGTGTGATTGACATGGACTACGGCACATTCAGATTTAAATTGAAGCCCCCCCCCCCTTTGGAAAATCCTGGATCCGCCCCTGCTGAGGGTGGTGAGATAAATGATGTGACACAGACACAGGATTCAAAATTTGAGTCCTGGCGGCCTGAGGCCGAGAACGCCACCTCCCCACAATATTCAATCTTTACGAGTGAGCAGGAGAGAAACATTTAGTTAGCTCTTTTCGATAAATTTAAACACCTATGTTGTGGGTGTACGGCCATTATAAATATGTTTACTCTTACAGTACGGGGATTCTGACGTCTAAAGTCGATCCCCGCGCTGTAAGGGTTAAGTAACCAAACTGACGTATAAAGTAGATCTGTGGTCAGATGGTCATATTAAAGTCAGAATAATCCCGACATGACGATATTATTATTGATGAAGTGAAGGTGATGATCACGGTTATATTGAAATAATACGTACTTTCTTGAAATCCCAGCAAATGTATTAATGGTGATAAATTACT